>OU015493.1:21113861-21551361 GCA_907164885.2 Dolomedes plantarius | reverse complement strand
CTTTCTAAACGATTGGATTCAGCGAACAAGAATGACTTGTTAAGTGACTTAGTGCAACCGTTTAGTAGGTAGTTTTCAGGAGGTTGTGCGCTGGTGTGACAGAATTTAGTGATACTTTAACTTACAAAGGATAAGGAATTCTCGCAAAGTGCACAGTAGAACTCTGCCAAGATTTTATATTTTGCTCATCCTTTCTCTAACTATATGCTTAAGTGGAATGGTAGTGAGCCGTTTGCATTTTATTTGGGTAAAAATTTTACTTCCAACTACAGCAACCCCGGAAAACACAAAGTCAAACTCTTAGTTAGATTGAAATTCTTGGGTATCTTTATGTGCTTACGGAAGTTGATGAGCGAATCAAGTTGACAATGTCCCACGTGTTGAAATTTTGGTCGGTTGAGAGCGATATGGTCGTCTTATGCTGCACGAAGGCTAATTTAACTGCCAACGTTTTGGTCTGATGGAAGATTATCAGCTAAGAGGAACGTCAGCAAGTGACTAAATTCTAATGAAATGCCTTTCCACATATTACCATGAAATGAGTACACATTTTTGGTCAAATAAAATAAACACAGAAATCAAGCTCCTATAACTCACCGACAACGGAAGAGCGAGTATTTTGATCTTAAGATCTCAAATAACATTCCTAACTTGTCGTATGGGTTTTACTCTTCTGTATTTTTATACATCATGTAACGCATTATCCCTTCCGAAATTCCTTCCGCGTAAAATAAACCTTGCTTCAATGCAACTTCAGCTAATAATTGCTGCGCCGGCCTTGGATGCATCAGGAACAGAACATCAAGTGTAGCACAGTTTTTTCACAAAGACAGTCATAAAGACAGGTCATAAAGACAGTGACAAAAGACATATACATAAATTAAGAACTCAGAACACACAAGAAAACTAAATAAATGAATTTTAAAATTTAAGAAAGTTTGAGAAAAAATACCAAATTTATTCACATTCATGTGTTTAAGGAAATTTTAATACTGAATAGAAAAATTCAAAGATAGAAATGAGTAAAGGTACTACTTTCATCTCTAATTCTATTTAGATTTTTATGTCTTTATTATAGATATATGCGAGTGATATCGTGGAAAGAAACGCAATGCAAATAGAATTAGATTCTGCTTCAAGTAAATGTAATCATATGCTTTCAAAAATGTCATCAGACTTCGCTTTGGACAATCAGATAAAAATCATTTCATTATTTTTATTAAGAAGTGGATGTTTCAAGAATTTAATTTTCAGAATTAAAAAGCAAAATTATTGAGGATGCGTTATCATAAGTACTCCATTCTTTTGAATGTACTTGTAATTGGCAAAATTCCTTATTGCTTTCATATCCAGTAAAAGATTGGACAAAAGAAAGAGGTTTAGGGAAATGTTTTTAATATTGCTTTCAATTTCAAAAATGAAAAACACGGCGAAAATAATCTTACAAAGAGAAGATTCAGAAATTTTTATTACGTCCTCTTTTTAAGGTAATAAGATGTGCAGTATGAAAAGGAAATGCATTATCTCATTGAAGGCTATAAAATGAAAATTTAACTGCAGTAAGGAATTTACCACAGTTAAATATTCATTAATTTTAAAAATGCATAGAAGTGTGGAAGTAACTATCACAGACTAAAGGGTAACTTGTAGTTAGTGGACAAAGACAGATTTGAGAAATTACATTTTAATTTGTTACTTAATCTATAGTTTACTAATTTGATTCCCCACTTGAGAATAGCATTGAGGAGAGATGCAAGAAAATATTGCAATGTACACTTGACCTGTTAAAATGTCAAGGGTTGCAACTGATGTCGTGCTAATTAATAATTCTTCATCAGGCCGAGAATGATTAGGACTGATTACCTGTATGGGCAGTTCACAAATTTCTGTACTGTCCTGCATTTGTGCATCGTCCATAGATATAATCAATCTCATTCCTCCTCGACCCCATGAAGAACTATTGATTAATTTGGAACTGATTGCTACCCTTAATTCTTTTGGATATTAAGAAGCTGCGTGTTCTTGTTGTGTTTCCCACACGCTTCATGTAAATATAACTAAAAGCAAATAATTCGACAAAGAAAGATAAATATTAGCAGAAAGAATGTAGACAAAAATAAACAGAAATCACTCACTTATGGCTCAATGCACCATAATGCATTATTCTGTAGTAGTAAAGGAACTAAATCATATATCGAGGCAACCGACTGGTTTCGTTATCAGGAGGCCTAAACAAATCAGTTACCTCAAGGGGGAACTTTCTGAATAGGATGCAGATCTAATCAAGAGGCATCCGAAGGCCCCGAGATCTCCATTGAAACAGATATTCAAATCAAATGAAAATAAACAGACATCCTGCACTTTGGGCTCAACGCATCATAAATGAAAGTAAACATACAATCCTAAAAGAACACAAATGAAAGGACAGAAATGCAAAAGGCGCATTCACCCTATTCCAGTGAGTAAGGGGGCGTCCATTAATTGCGTGAGGCTTTTAGGGGGGGGGGGGAGGGAGTCGAGCCGAATCTTACCTAGTCTCACGTGGGGGAGAGAGGGGGGGGGTCTCGGCGAATATCACGTATTTTTTTTCCGCAAGAAACAGTGTAAAATTGTGAGAAAACTGGGTTATATTAAGTAAAACATGTTTCTACTCTAAAATATGGCTAAATCCTACACAATAGTTCCAGTAGTCACTCTTGAGACCACACATGAGTCCCCGTGGACTGAATTAGAATGAATATTCTTTTACGAATTTTAGTTGTTCCTATTTAAGTATTTTATTGTTCGATTTTCTCACTGTGATTCTAGCCAACGTTCTTAGTAGTCTTAGATACTAGTCTTAACTAGTCTTAAATAAAAAGAATTAAGCAAATTATGTTTTTTTTCAATAAATCCAACGCAATCAAGCACAGATTAACATATTTTCACTAAAAATACGCATTTTGAAAAATCTCACGTGAGATTAGGGAGGGGGGGGGGGTCGAGCCAAATCTGACGATATCTCACCAGAGGAGGGGGGAGGGGGTCGAAAAATTGCCAAAATCGCCTCACGTAATTAATGGACGCCCCCTAACGGTTACAGCCAAATGTTCAGTTATGGTGCTTTGAGCCCAAGTGGGTGATTTCTGTTTATTTTTGTCTGCGTTCTTCCTGCTAATAATTATCTTGCTTTGTTGAATTATTTACTTTTAGTTATATTTGTCCGTTTTCAATATGATGATTTGTTGCAACTACGCAATCTTTAATTGAAAAAGCAAAATTTTCAACGTTGGGTAGGTTTTCTGTTAATTTGTTAGGCAATCTATGCCCTCTTTGTATGTATTATTTCGTGTTGAATTATTTACATTATTTGTGTTACGTTTCATATAAGTAACACATCAAAATATCCAGATATTCCATATATTTTTTTATATTCTAAATCTTCGTTTATCTATAGACTAGTTTATCTTCGTACTAAGCGTTAGCTGTTTCACTAATATGTATGGTAATGGGGAATTTAAAATTTGCATTGTTCCATTGCCTGAAAGAATTCAAAGAAAACTCCAAAAGTGTTTAGTCCAAACAAAATAAAATCATGATAATTACAAGATAAAAAGAACTTTTTATATACCTTGTTTTTAAATTTTCTGTTGAATCATATAAACTTGACAATTCTATGTATTAATATATACTTTTTAAAAATTTTTTTGATGAATTATCCCATCAACTTGAAAGAAAATGAAGTTATTTGGAAGTTAACTTGCATTTAACTTTTCGTTCCCGTCCCACCGATAGATGGCTGCACCAGTCTACAAAACAAAATTAACTGAAAATAAATGTAATTCTGCTTAAAGATGGCTAAAAGTATTAAAAAAATGTATTGTCATCGTGTTCTGAGCTATTCAAAAAGTTTCAAATGTCTACCCAACAAACACAGGACTGACGGCAGCTTGTCGGGCCAGTGCTGGAGGCGCCGGTTGAACGACAAGTACGGGAGAATTTTGTCGGGTCGCTGGCGGGTTGTTTACGAACCTCCGAAGGGGAAACGCTTTCCGTTTACGTGTTTCAGGGCCTGTTATGGGTTGATATGAATCGCACCGAAACCGTTTACCCTGTATCGTCCCGGAACTGCACTTCCGATTCGTAACCACAAGTAACAGATATCTGCATCAGAATTATGGATTTGAAAGGGAAGGCGAAGATTAAATTTAACAGACTTTTCAAAAATATTTATTTCATTGTTGTGAAACTTCTTTTACGCGGAAAATTCCCATAATTTTCCTTGTATGTAAAGATTGTATTATGTGAAAAGTATTATGTGAAATTGTATAATTGTATTATGTGAAAAGTCACATAATTTTCCTTGTATGTAAAGATTGTATTATGTGAAAAGTATTATGGGAAATTGTATAATTGTATTATGTGAAAATTCACATAATTTTCCTTGTATGTAAAGATTGTATTCTGTGTGTATGTTTTAAACTCCCTAGAAGCTTATAAAAACAGATGAAAATTAGTTTCATTGTTTATTTTTATATATTACTGGAGAAATTAAATATCTACTTAAAAATGGGTCCTTGTTTCACCACTCTTTATTTATAAGAGAGGAAATAGTGATAAAATTTGTATTTTTTAAAATTTCTTCTATAGTATATTAAAATAATAATATATATTTTTGTAGATAAAATATTCAAAATATATTTTTCAGGAAATTTACATATTTTAAGTATTTCTAATTGTTAGATGCCATTATAAAACAACTGATTTTGTAGAATTTTTTCTCGAATTTCATCGTATTAATTTTACAGTAACATATTCTTATAATACACATTTGAATGAAAGAAAAAGAATTTTAAATTTACAGACCTTAGTTAAAATAAACAAATCACACATATTTAGAAAAATATTAATGTAATGTAATGTCAGAGACATAGACAGTAGATGTCATGAGACACCAAAAAATATCAAAAAATAAGACCCTTTATCCTCAGTATGTACATTGAAGAATATATATTACATTGTTTTTTTTTTTTGTAATTGAATCAGGATACGAGAAATAATATTTACAATAAGAAAAAAAAGGCCAAAAAATTAGTTTATATAAATGTTAGAAATAAAAAATAAGGCAATTAAGTTTAAAATAATAAGTAAGTTATATTTAATAAATTAAATTGGCAGGTTTGAACATCCGCGAGTACAGAAAACAGAACTGCACTTTGCAGGTTCGAACCTAGGACAGAAGCATGGGAAGCAAAAACGAACGTCCCACACCAGCATTCCCTGATAGGATATCAAGTGTGGAACTTCAATAAGAGGAAACTGCCTCGCATGGAACAGAAAAATAAAGGAAAAATGTTAAACACTATCAGAAACCACACTATCAGAATAACACTATCAGAATTAACCTGTGAACAATTAATGGACTGGGTAAGATTTGAAATATTAAGATCGGAACATAAATTTTTAATTTTAAAGTGGCCGTTCGGTTTTGGGATTTTTTTTTCCGAAAAAATTCAATGCGTAAGTAAATTAAGTAATTTTGAAAGGTTCGATATTAATCCAATTGCAGTAATGTTTTCAGATAAGATTTTGACAAAGTTTCATGAAATTGATTTGGGATATTGAATTTTGACTAGGTTGTACATTTTGTTGAGGGTATCTTTGTACCCTTCCGCCATTAAAAAAAAACATGGCTCAGGTTTGGTTTCCCGCCTAACAGGAAATTCATCATTAGCAGCGGGAATTTCTTTCCTCCGGATTACGACAGTTTCCTAGGATAGAAAATTGGTTTGAGAGATCGATTCGATCATTAATGCTAGTTAAGTTAGAGTCGAGAGCAATTCGCTTTAGACCAACACAAGTTAAAAAAATCACATTATGTTCGATTTCGTTCAAAATTACCACATCACATTGCATACCAAGATTATAATATTTTATACATTACATATACAATGTATTTTTCATTTTCATAATAAAACTAAACTTTTGAATGTAGTTGACTTTTTTATGCGGCCCGCCTGCCTTGAAAAAATTTACCATGTGGCCCAGATGCTGCAAAAGGTTAAACACCCTGCTTTAAGCTCATCAGCCTGATTCAGAGGTTTACTTTTTCAGATTTAGGAATATAATCAAAAGTGGGTGTAGAAGAAAATTTAAACGCACACTTACTGTGCATAAGATTAAAAAGTTCTTTGAGATTGGGGATGTTAAACGTTATTTTGAAAAAAAAAAAAATTCATGTTTTTTAAAAGTCCATAGTAATCACACATGGTTTCCATTACTTATTTCACTGACACATTGAATTGTGTTTTGTTTTGTTTTTTATTATTAAATTTTGGCATTATCTTTTGAGAATGTATTTTCGTTTTTATCAATGCAACTCTTGCAAAAGTGCCACGGACGGGTAAGGGTGACTCGGTAACGAATTTAACAATCCTTTCTACTGCTTGTGTGTGACATGAAAAATTGCTGAAGTCAGTACGTTGACTCTCCTGATCAGATTATTTTGCTTCCTTTAGAAACTGCTTTAGTTTGTAATCAGAAATATGCCTCGTTCTGTTACTTTAACATCTTTACGTACAATCATATCAATATAATCCTTGGCATCAAAGTTTATACGTTGAATTTAAAACTTTCTAATGCCCCCTTCATTTTTCAGTCCTTGCTTTTAGAATCCGGCGTAATCCAAGCTGTCTTACGTGGCTGCGATCAACTGATATCATACATAGGAGGAGATTTTCAGAAGCAGCAAAGTACGAATTTCTTTGAATGACTGGGTCAATTACATTTTTAAGAGTCTGATGGAGGTAACGTGAATAGCTTACAAGTTTCCACAAGTGCTTCGATCCATGGATATAAGATAGTTTCCGCTTTATGTGAAACGAAACAGATGCATATACTTACAAAATGTACTCAGTCAGTATTCGGAGATTTTTTTTGCAGTATATTCTGTTCCCACATACAAGTGAAGTATTCGGTTTGCTAATGTAAGCTATCATGAATAACAAAGTTTTCCTGGTTTTCTCATAGACAAATCAGAAGAGCACCTTCCAACAGAGAAGACATTTCTAACAAATATTTTGGGTCCACACTTAAATCATCCTTAATTTCTAGTAATGGAATGCCATTTTCAATAGGTGATAATTCAATTACTGGAAGTTCATAGCAGTTTTCTAGTTGTTTACCTATTTCTCCTCCAAATTAGGACGTAGGCGCAGTTCATTTCCATGAAATAGACAAATCAACCACTGCAGTGGCCTTCTTAATTCCTTTTCAAATAAACGATAACCACACCATTATTCAATCCAGTGTTCACGGCAGTTCCACCCATTCCAATTACAGTAATGTTTAAATTCTGGTTGTTGTCATTGAAAAATGCTATTATGCTATCTTATATACATTTTCCAGTGCCAGAAATCTGCTTCTGAAAATCTCGTCCTTTGTATGATATCAGATGATCGCAGTCATATAAGAGAGAGCTTGGATTACCCCGGAATCTAAAAGCAAGGGCTGAAAATGAAGGTGGCATCAAAAAGTTTTTATTTCAACGTATAAACTTTGATGCCAAGGATTATATTGATATGATTGAATGGAATGATGTTAAAGTAACAGGACTTCCTATGAAGAGGCATATTTCTGATGACAAACAGAAAGCAATTCAATGTGTCAGTGAAATAAGTAAAGCAAACCATGTATGATTACTATGGACTTTTGAAAAATATGAATGTTTATTTCAAAATAACACTTTGCCTTTAAAGACATTACATTAATATTTTTCTAAATAAATGTGATTTGTTTATTTTAACTAAGGTCCGTTAATTAAAAATTGTTTTTTTCATTCCAATGTGCATTATAAGAATATACTACTGTAAAATTAAGATGATGAAAATTGCGAAATTCTACAAAATCAGTTGTTCTGTAATGACATCTAAAAATTAGAAATACTTAGAAATACCTAAGTTTCCTGTAAAAATATTTTTGAATATTTTATTTACAAAAAATATATATTATTAATTTAATATACCATAAAATAAACAGAAAAAAAAGAATTTTATCTCTTTTCACAAAAATATCTATTTTGAAGCACCTGAAAAATATTTCAGTAGAGTAATAAAATTTTATATTCAATACCAAAAGGCAGCTTTTGAAAGCTATAGCATAATGAAATTTCAAACCATCTTTTTTTTCGCCTCGTGATACTACAATGCACTAGTGTCATCTGATTGGACATTCAGTTGCACGTGATTGAAAAGGCGCCATTAAAGATTGATTACAAGTTCGCTGAAATTAATCCACAAGTAAGTTTCATTCGTTAGTCTTAAATTATTGTCTTTAGATTTTATTTAACACCCTTACATAGTGAACATTATTCTATTTCTGTTATAAGATAGTGTTTTAATCCAAGTTATAATATGAATTGACCATATTTCAGATCAAACTCTACTGAACTGAGTGTATTGAATTAGCAATACTTATGGCACTTACGAGCACTTTCGTATGTATAAATAAAAACATTTTGTTTCGGAATAATTTAAGATTCGTGTTTCAGTTAATATTTTAGATGGACAAAGGAAGTAAATGGACTCTTGTGAAGAAGACTCTTGTGAAAGTCTTAAGTATTTGATAATTAAATTAATATTTAGAATTGTAATTTGTACGCACTATTTAGATTTTTATATCCTTTAGAAAGTATAAAATACATGACACAAATATCAATTCCAAATCTACATAGTTGAAAAATAAAAATGTATTTTCATTTCCAGTATAATATTTTCCATTTTATTTCTTTAAAGAAATTTGAAAGAAAATTATAATGAAATTTTTTTTAATATGTTAATCCAAATTAAACATTTTTTTACTACTGGATTGATAAATCAGTTACACATGATTCCTCCATAGTAAATTCATGCATAGTATTCAATGCACAGTATTCCTGCATAGTATTCAATGGTGGAAAAATTGTCCATTTTCCTATTAAATATATTTTACAATGTTCTTATTGCCAGGTATCAATAGGCAACAAATTATCCATGTCTAAATGTTAAAAGATGGATTCAAAAACGTTCCACATTATAAAAGATCCTAAAAATGAACTTGTAAATCATACAAAAGGATCTATTGAATTCCTTATCAAATTGTGTTTTGAGTTATCTTTATAAAATACTGTGCATTTTATACATTATAAAGAAATAAAGAACAAATATTCTTAAAATTTTTGTGTTCATAATTTAAAAGAATGTATTTAGTATAATTATATATTTTAATTTAAATACTAAACACTAATAGGTATTTTTCATGTATAATCTTAATAGCCTTAAAATATAATTTTTTTAAAATTCTATTTATAATGTTCTATGTGTACACTCAATTGCTATATATGTATATGTTATTCCTACTGGGTGAAATTTCTTTATGTCTATCGAGAGTAAAGATATATTCAAAATTTCAAAACCAGATCAAAATATTGTTTAATCAGTATCCACATGTCAAGTAAATATTGAAACAATAGCAAATATTGGAGCATTTTTTTATTTTGAATATCTCATTAAATAAAAAGCTTATTTAAGGAACATTTTGAATTTCAATTGCTATTAATCAATATTTTGAACTGGCTTTGATATTTAGATTATATTTCTACTCTCTCTGAAGATATAAAATAAAACAATTTCACTCTTTAGGAATAACATAATGGTGCATACTTTTTGCAACTGAGTGTATATATTCTTGCAATTGAGTGTATATATATTTTCAAGAATTATTAATTTTTGTATGTATGTGAACTCCATTGTATTCCTGAATTCATTCAAAGAACCTCTGGAGTAATGAGAAGTTTAGAGTTTTAAATTTGTGTCAATATAGATGCCACGTGCATTTAATTTTCTAATTTGTATCGTGTTTGAAATCACTTTTATCAGTGTTATTAGAGATGATGGCAGTGAAAATTATTCCAAAATAGACTATTTAGATACATAAATTGTTTCTTAACTTATTAATTTGCATTCCATGTTTTTAAATTATATATTTATAAGTATATAGATTTGTAGATTATCAGAATGTGTACATACAAAAAATTGGTTTATTGTAATAGATATTGTACGATAAGAGTTTTTATAAATCTGAGAATGTTCTCAATAACTATCTATAAGCTGTTCATCTCTAAAGGTCTTTTGGAAATTATTTTGTTGTCATGCTGTGCAAAATAAATGTGAACTTATTGGCTTAAAGTATATATATAAAGGGTAAAATTAGTTTCTTTTCCCCTTTTTATATTAGTGATAAGCAAGTTTATAAAGAACTCTACTTTTCAATACTTCTTGGTTGGATAAACCATTAAATTTTTATTATGGCATTATAAGAAAATATTGGTTTCTTTACAGAATTTTGAAACTGGAATCTAACTTAAGAGCTTTGGACTTGAAAGACAAATACCACTTGGATCTCATAACCTGCGTAAGCTTTTGTTTAACGTCACTGAGCCTACCTTTTTTTTACTCGAGATATACTTTTATTTTCAGCAGTGGACTTGTGGCCAAAATCACTGTTTTTAATATTTTTTTAGATTTATTTTTAACTAATTAAATTTTTTCTATGAAAAAAACTAAAAATATTTATTAAACAACTAAAAATTTCAAATTAGTTTTTTTAACTTAGACGCTAATCTGAACTTTCTCATAAACTTTGGTCTCAATAATTTGTGGATAGAATATTGATTTTCTTTATTTATTCTTTTTTAACTGTGAAGCTTGTTGTTAAGGTTTTAGGTGAGTGAGAAAGTGCAGTCCGGGGATTTCAGTTAACATGACTCTTGTGAAAGACTTTAACTCTTGCCAAAAAAAGAGATTTATATTATAAAATTATAAAATGCCAAGGTTTATTTAGAAAATATAAAATGTGTTCATAGACAAAGTTTGTTTATAAAATTGTAGATAAGACATCCATTGTGAGTTGTGGTTTATTATATCAAAATATGTGTTTGATAAGTAAATGAAATAACCCTTTCTTAATAATGGAATAGAACTCCTGTATAATCAATGAATTCACGGATACAAGATACAGTTCCAAAAAGCAAAACGCCTGGTTTACAGAGTCTTTTATAATAACAGAAAAATGATATTTATATTATGAAAATGTGAAGTGCCAAGCTTTATTTATTCTTAATGGTTAACATTAAAATTTTAAAAATATTTTTAGAATTTCCTGATAAGTTGTTAGAGGTTCGTTGATAATTCATTACAGAAGTAGTAAAAAGGAAATTGCTTTTGGATGTATTAGATCATTAGTTAATGGGCTAAGTAATTTTAAATTTTGGTAAAATTTAATTTTATGCATGCCATAAATTTTTCTCTCTGTTAAGCATGTTTATTCCATTTTAAGTCTTAATACTTATATAAAGAATTTGGATTAAATGAAAACAGTAATGAGTGATGGTGAAAATGTATTAAATGTGGTAATTGAATTGCTTGATGTTCTAAGACATAAAATTTCTGATCATCAAAATACAATAATTGACTTCTTGACTGAACAACTGACTTTATTATTGAAACAACTGACTTTATTATTAAACAATATCCTATTTTGCTACCCCCCTTGTTTAAGTATATAATCATCCTTCAAATCCTAATAGACCATTATTTTATATTTTTGATCCTGTACTAAATTTGTACTAAATTTTTTAAAATTCCACTGAGTATCTTGTTTAGCTGTTTAAAAAATGGGGGGAAATGCATTGTAAATTGTCTTTACTTTCTCAAAGTTTCATAATTAAATATGTTGATAAAGTTGTGCCTGAAAAATAACTCAACTGATTCTGATCATCAGTTGGAGTTTTATGGAAAGCCAAATTATATGGAAAGTTATACAATAGTTAGTTGAAATTGTTTCTTGGAAGTTTTGCGAGGTAGTAATCTAGTTCATGTATATTAAAGTCTTATTTAAATATTGTGCTAAACATATTCAGCACATTGAAAGTCTGATTACTTCTCAACTTTTAATCACCAGGCAATTTTTGGTATTAAATTATATGCTCAGTGCATATTCCATTATGTGTAATTTTCACTTAATCTGATTTGAAAATTCATGTGAGGAGAAATTTTTGGTTCAGTTAAATCAGAAAATTGTAGAAAACTTTTTAAAAAGTTGGTTTTTTCCCATTTTTTTTCAAACTGTGACACTGAAAATACCGATTATGTCTTTAGCCCTAACATAGTTTTTAACAATGATATGATCCATAACAAAAATTCGATGCTACTTTTTTTTTTCTTCTTTTATTTATATTACATTTATTTTCCTCATTGTATAACTTTTTGAATACTACTCAAACCAATTCTATTGTTACTCAATTTCAAAAAATCATATTTCAAATTTTAAGGATCGATCGGTAGTCAATGCGCTGAGAAGGGCCCTAGCTGAATTCAATTTGTATCCGTCCCAAATGTTAGAAGCATGCTACATTTTTTTTCTTCTTTTATTTATATTACATTTATTTTTCTCATTGTATAACTTTTTTGAATACTACTCAAACATCAATTCTATTGTTACTCAATTTCAAAAAATCATATTTCAAATTTTAAGGATCGATCGGTAGTCAATGCGCTGAGAAGGGCCCTAGCTGAATTCAATTTGTATCCGTCCCAAATGTTAGAAGCACGCTACGCCTATGGTCCAAAGTATACATGTAAGGGGGTCATACTACCTTTTTTATTTCACTGATAAGCAAATAGACGAGTGCTCTGCACTAAAACGTTTTACTGATCTTGTTGAGAAGTATTGGAGAGCACGTGCACTGATTGCATAGGTGCTATTTTTGGTAGTGTGTGGCATTTGTAAAATAAATAAATAAATAATGAACTCTGCTTTTCAATGCTTCTTGGTGTCACAAATCACTCTAATTTTTATTATGGCATTGTAAGAAAATATTGGTTTCTTTATAGAATTCTGAAACTGGAATCCATCTTCACCTCATTGTGATTTCCATGAAAAGATTCCACAACTCACTTGGCAGTGTGCTCGATTCATAATCTGTAAGTTCATTTTAACCTCACTGAACCCATTTTTTTTTTATTCTCTAGATATACTTTATTTTTTTCAGCAGTGAACTTGTGGGCAAAATCACAAAGTTGATAATATATTTTTTTTAAATTTATTTTTTGTACTTAAATTTGAATTTTTCTATGAAAAACCATAAATATTTTTATTACATAATTCTTAATTAATAAACAACTCAAATTTTCAAATTTCTCTTTGTATATTTTATACGCTAATCCGAACATTTTCATAAACTTTGGTTGCAGTAATTTGTGGATTGATATTGATTTCCTTTATTCATTATATTTTTAACTGGCAAGCCTGTTATTAAAGTATTAGGTATGTCTGAAAGTGCAGTTCAGGGACTTCAGTTAACCGTGACTCTTGTGAAAGTCTTTTATCATAACTGCTTACCAAAAAAAATTTTATATTTTTATATTATAAAGATATAAAATGCCAAGGGTTATTTTACTCTTGATAGTTAATGTTAAAAGTTTTTTAATTTAATTATCAGAATTTCATGAGAAGTAGTTAGATGTTCATTCATAATTCCTTACAGAAGTAATAATAATAATAATATTGCTTTTAGATGTATTAGATTATTCGTTGATGAGCTAATAGGTAGTTGAATGTCATTTGGAATACTAACTTCTGCCTAGTATTTAATTTTATTATTTCATTGTCAAATTTTGGTGGAGATCTGTCACATAAAATATATTTTTGTGAGCAGCTGTTATTATAAAGTGTAAGGATAAGGGCAGTAAAAAAATATTCCAAAATATATTATTTAGGTTCAGTTAATTATTAAATAATTGTTGACTATAATAAGGTTATGTTTGCAAGTGTGTAGGTTTTTTTATGGTGTATTATTTGGTTTATCTAAGTTAAGTTGAAAAATGATGCAAGCATACAAAGATTGACTGGCTGTCAATGTTGAGTGCAGTAGCATAGATTATTTTACAAAGTGCAATAAAATACTTTTAACTTTTCAAACCGAACTTCTAACCAAAATTTTAAAAAAAATTTTAATGAAACTTTTAAAATTGGAAATATTTTCATGGATCTAAGGAATGGAACATAACACCTGTATTGTCAACTAAGTCATGGATAAAAGATGCAGCCCTAAAAGCAAAAGGCCTGGTTTCTGTATACTTTTATAATAATCATGTTACAACAGTATACAGAAACCAGGCTTTTTGCTTTTAGAACTGAATCGTTTATCCATGAATTTGTTGACTATACGGGTTTTCTATTCCATTGTTAAGATCTGTGAAAATACTCTCATTAGCAAAATATTTTTTTAAAAACTTAAATTTGGGTTAGAAGCTTGGTTCAAAAAGTCTAAGTGTTTTTTTCACGCTTTATAATATAATCTATGCCATTTCACTCAACATTGACAGCTAGTCAATATTACCCACCTCATTTTTCAAATTAACCTAGACTAATCAAACAATATATCATAACAATTGTTTAGTAATTACTGAATCTAAATAGTATATTTTGAATAATTTTTTACTGTGGTTATCCCTAATAACAGCTGCTCACAAATAAAAAATATTTTATACACAGATCCCTACCATAATTTGACAATTAAGTAACAAAAGATATGCTCTATTAAAATACTATGCAGAAGTTAGTATCCCAAATTACTTTCTACCACAATTTTTGTAAAACCAATTACTGTGAAAGCTACATCATATAATAAAGTTTTACTTTATTCATTATTATAGTAATAGATTAGTTGTTGAAGAGTATTCACCCTTTTCACTAAATTTCTCAGTACAGTAAGACATTCAATCCTGTCAATTAAATGATTAGTTATTACAGATATAAATAAAATAGATTAGAATGCCTTGATAGAGTACAATAATTGAAAGCTGACTGAGAGACTTGAGATGACAACAAAATTTTCTTTTCACTATCGAGAATCACTCTCACGTTGAAAGTAAAGAAACACAAGAATGAAGATTGAATACTATATAAAATCTTAAATTTCTAAATCTGACCCAGCATCTGTATTAATGCTCTCTATGGCATGTTGTAATCAAATTTAGAAATTTAAGATCTTGTATGCTAATGTTTTACTTAGCATTCAATCTTTATTCTTGTGTTTCTCTACTTTCAACAGCATTATTGTCAATAGTGAAGAGGAAATTTTGGTGTCATTATAGACAAGTCTCTGATTCAGCTTTCAATGTTGAGCTGAAATTATGCTCAAAATTAAAAACTTATTATTGTACTCTTATCAAGGCAATCTACCCTATTTTATTTATATCTATAATAACAAATTAATCGACATGGTTGGATTTTCTACTGTACAGAGAGAAATTTAGTGAAAAGGGGAATACTCTTTAACAAATATTTTATAACTATTTTCTATTAGTATATTTATTTAATCAAGTAAATATTTTTTACATGATGTAGTTTTCACAGTATGTAATTGGTTTTACAAAAAAAATGTGGTAGGAATTTACTTCTTGGAAGTAGTTATCAATAAAATGACAACAGATTTAAAACTGCACTCATGTGTTGGGTGCTGTTTTATATCAAGTTTTTTTAAACCCCTGTCTCAGAATTTATATTTCCTAATTGGATTTATTTAATTCTACTTTATCAACAATGAATTTTTCAACTACTTTCAACAATCAACTATTTTTACAACAATAAATTACCCTTTAATGTACAAAACTATGCAAAAAATAATTTTCTTATCTGCAGAGCATTTACTAACTCTACATAGAAAAATAATTTAAATAAATTCTTTTGATTCATAAATTATAGCTGGGGATGGGAGTCATTTTCCTTTCACATAAATTTATGAACTGATTTTCTCTTTCTTTTTTTTCCCTAGATGCTATAAAGATGGAGCCAGAGGTACAGCGAAAGGATCCTGTTTTGTAGAAAATATAGAAAAAAATTGTGTAAATGTGCTATGTACTTTCTAAATAAACTATTTTTACTTTAAACCAGCTCTTTTCTGTATTTAAAAACATGTGTCTATAATTATTTCTCAAAATTACAATAGAAGATATTACTATCATAGTACTATTTCTCAAAAATAGTACTATCAAGTGTTGGATATAAAGTCCAATATAATATAAAAGAAAATATTTTTTTAAAATGACTTATAAGAATTTAATGAATTACTCTTTAATTCACAAAACTATGCAAAAAATAATTTTCTTATCTGTAGAGCATTTATTAACTCTACACCAAAAAATAATTTAAATAAATTCTTCTGAGCAAGTTTTCACAAGCTCACAAAGATGGGCTTCATCATACACACTACACATTACTCAGGTTTGAAGAATGTATCAAATTTATGTTTATAAATTTATCAAATTATGTTAATAAATTTTATACTGGGGAAGAACAAATTTTTTGGGTTAATTATTAAA
This sequence comes from Dolomedes plantarius, assembly GCA_907164885.2. NCBI lineage: Eukaryota > Metazoa > Arthropoda > Arachnida > Araneae > Dolomedidae > Dolomedes > Dolomedes plantarius. The sequence goes on along the minus strand of OU015493.1, from coordinate 21,534,961 downwards.
GTAGTACTGTTTTACATACTATAATCTCATTCTAAATTTAAAAAAATCAAACTGTAACCTTAGATCGAGTGGAAAGATGATTTAGCTTTAATGGTTGGTATTAATGTTATCTTAACTTTCAAATTTGGGTAATGTATCTTAATGCAAAATGAGGTTTTGTTCTAACAAGTAAACTAGTGATTCATATGCAAATTTTTAGGTAATAACAAAGATCAGTATTTGGTAATACCTAAAAATACATAAGGCAAAACTGGAAAAAATGCTAGAAATATGAAGGCAAAAAAAATAATAATAAAAGTGAAAGGGTTGATATCAGAGGTTAATCGTCAATGAAATAAATAAGCATATAAACGAAAGGGTCCTGCGCAAAACTTTGAAAAACTGCCGGCGGTCCGATTCTGGTAGAAAGCTGGCATGATGCCCGGACCTACGCCACATTGCTGTTTACGAGATAGATGACGGTATGTCGACACCAATTATTGCTCCCGTAACCGGCCCGTCAACCTCCGGTTACGCTCCGGCTATCTGTCTGCATCGATGGCTTAATCGCGGCTGCCTAACGGTTCGCAGTCGGATGAACCATGGCTCGAATCCTACCGGAAGCGGCCCGGCAGTCGACGGGGTAGTCGCGGGCGAGAGGACACAGCCGTGACGGAAACGATACTGACCTAATGCGCCGGCCCGGCAGTGGTGAAATCGGCTGGCCGGAACCTTCCGACCCCGGCCCGATGCTTCTGTGTTTGTTGGGTAGCTAGTCGGGAAGTTAGTTAAAAATCGATTGCAAGATTTGTAAGGGACAAACACACAAACAAGAAAGCAAGGTAATAAAAACATGGTGAAAAATCTAATTATCAGCGGAGTACCGACAACTGAAATATAAAATCCCTACCGCAGATGTGATCAACCGAAACACTACACATTGATCATGAAGTACTTTTCGATCATTCCCTCATATTTACATTTATTCCCGCTGTGTAACATAGCTAACCTAGAGAACTAAGCCATTTGACTACATCACAAATTAATGCCGATAAAATAGTTGGTATATATTATAATCAACTTCGAAAAAAAATGAAGGAAAAGTTCCTTATAAATATTGATAGAACCTTTTTGTAGAAAACGAGAAACTGTTTGGGATTTAAATATAGTTTTAAATGTATTTTTTATGAAAAAAGGAAAATTCTGAAATAAATCATTTATTAGATTGTTTAAAAAAAAACATAAACGATGTTTAATGCCGGGGTCTTTAATTTTCTCTGTTTTTTACTGCCACAAGATAAATACTGAAGTTTTAAATTTTTTGAATTTGATTAAATATAATTTTTCGGATAGAAATCATTTAAAACATAAGAATGATTTAAACTTGTTTTAAGTGAACTAGAAAGAAATGAAAGCGAAACTGGAAAAATAATTCCTTGTAAAAAGTGGAAAAGAAATGCAAACATAAATCTCACAAAGCCATTATTCAAGTGGCCTTCCTGAACAATGATTTAAGTTTCGTAATTTCTTTTGCTTAGTATTTTGAATAATTTCTTTTGAGACGTACGGTAAAACATTTAGATTTTACTCGTACTTATTGTTTAGTCAGTATTTAAAAAAATATTTGTAAAGCTTTATGTAATAGATTGAGATTTAAAAAAAATTTCTTTAATTAGTTTAGTTTAATTTAATTTACTCCCTATATAACTCGACCTCTTATCTATAAATGTCTTGCATAAATCTCATGCTTTTCAGTTCTTATTATTAATAAACTGAGTTGTGCAACTGCACAGCATTTGGGAGATATTTTGTAAATTGAGTAGATTGAGTACCATAAAATATACTTTTCTGATTTTTGTATACATAGACAAATTCTTGATGTATCAGAACCACTACTACAGTAATTTCGCATGTGTAGGGATTTATCAATTGAATAGATGCATGCAATATTTAATCAGCAAGCCACATTTGGTCACCTTTATTTGAGATTAAAATATTTCTATTAAATATATAAAAATGAATTATTAATATAACTTTAAAAATTTATGTATATTCATATGTAATTCCCTGTTTTTGCAAAGTTGAAATTCTTTGCATGGTTCTTCAGCAATTATTCTTTGAACATTATAAATTCAAAAATGCCGTGTTACTGTCCGTCATATGTGCATCCCTCCAATCTATTGGTTCTTTGAAGCTCCAATATAATTTTGGGGTTTCTAAGAAGCTCTCTGTTTTATAACTTTTTAAGTCTAAAAATTGGGCGTGTGGCAGCCCTGTGGTACAGCGTGCCGGTTTTCGGTGCCGAGGGTGCTCAGATCGAATCCCGGCGTTGCGCCACGAAAAATGCCTCCGTTCGTGTCGTCCCTTCATAGGGGGTAATGCTGTCCGCCTATATGGTGCCCCCATAATAAAATGGACAGTAAAACTGAGGCGCAGAAAGGGCCAATGTTTGATTACAAGTGCCTCCGCATTGGTTTAAAAAAAAAGAAGAATTGTCTTGATTTCTGATGATATGGCAGTGAGCTAGCATATCCTCTTCTCAAAAAGGGTGCCACCTTGCAGCAACATTCAAGTTTTGGGACCTCCCTCACCCCGGAATATGCTTTCTTGAGACATGTAACGCCTTTCAGATATACACGAGAAAGTAGATTATCCACAAAACTTTGGTCTGATGAATTTCTTGAAAATGGCGTGAGGAAGTGGCAGTCTTGACGACTTGTAACAGGCCATGATTGTCTTACTGCCCAATTTCGTAGAATAGGAATTGTAGCCGAACCTTCTTGTTCGCTATGTAATCAGACTGACCATATGGACAGATCCTATCTACTAGCAGATCATGGAAATTCTGAGGTCTCACGACACTAGACAGTCAAAGAACTTAATTCTAATTGAGGAAGATAAGATACTGGGGACAATAACCATGGTTAAATTCCTTTTTTAATGTACTCCTTATTGTACTGTCTTTTATTTACTATTTATGTCTCGCCATAGCCATTGAAAGTAATAATAATATATTCTTATATGATTCCCTATTAACCTTTGTACTCTTCATTATTACAACCATCGCTTTGAAAAGATTGTTTAATATAAATTTTAATTTAATACACTTTCAGATCTCATTGAGCCACTACACGATATCAGTTACAATGAAAGTTCTTTTGCAAGTAAAATTTGCGAATTATCTCAGAACTCTTTAATTCCTCTTCCTCTAAAAGTAAGCGTTTAAATGGGGAGTGTTTAGTCACAGAATTATTTTTAAAAATAACTTCAGTTTAAACTAGAGTTAATTTCGTAGAGAAATACAACATTTGACTGGGTATTTTGGGGAGAATGTAGGTAATGAAGTTTCAAAATTTTAAAAATACAAGCTGAATTCATTAACACTAATTTGTTAATGTGAATTTACAAAATTAATTTTCTGACTACGTACCGAAATCCATTAGCATTTGCAAAAATTTCCAGCTGTTAGTATACCAACTCCTTTACAGAGTAAAAAAAAGCTGATTCTCGTATCTGTTCATTGATTTGAAATGAGCAGAACCGTTAATTGTAAGATTCATTTTTTAAACAGAATTGATTCATTAAGATCGGCTCCACAGATATTAGCTTAGTTTTATCCACTGTATCTGAAACGATGCAAAGTCATTTTGACCTTTGCATCGTTTATTTGCTTGAAATATTTCAAATAACTGTAATGAATCATGTGCTTAACTGTCATTAAAAGTAATTAATCTGTGTTAGACTCATGTTATTTATTTAGCAATAGTTAGCTAATGGAACGTTCAGTTAATGATAAATTTTCATTTGTCTTTCTAAAAAAAAGTCATAAATAGCATGCCTAAAACTGTTATTTTCGCCAGAAAATATTAAGGTAAGTACAGTATTTTTAATTTTACTGATCAATTTTTATAAAAATAGAATCTAACTAATTTTGGCTGTAACTCATTAAAGGTAGGAAACATTATCATTCCATATTAAAAAAAATTTTAATTAAATTACTTTTCACTGATGATTAAAATTAAAAGCTGAAAATTAGCTTTGTAATACTATATTTACGGATTCTGCATTTTCTTGTGTTGTTTTACCATAAATTTTATAATTTATCTGAGTTTTCTTTTCCTTTGTGGCTTCTTTCTGCTTATTCTCAAACACATCAATTTTAATGAGTACTTTTATCACATTTATAATCAACAAATTCAAACTTTTAACATTGAAGAATTGAAGGTTTTTCAGTTAATATGTGCATTTTGCTGATTTTTAAAAAAAATATTGACTATCGACACTTTGGAATTATGTGATCAGGGATTAATTACTTTTTAAATCAAACTGCTGAATTGTAATGCCAGAGTCTGGTAGTAAAAAATGCGAACCTGAATACAAATACAGGAGTATTTCGCATAACGAGCAAAATAAATCGTAAAAAAATGGCTCGCATAATGAGCAACATTTCGCATAACGAGTGACGTGGAAGGAAGTCCCCTCTTTACGTCACTCGGATCTTCAAATCCCCAGGATCATGAACGGCCGAAAAATAAGTATTTTAGGGTATTCATGGATGGTTCGAGAAGCAAATATCAAGGGACTGGAGAATAACAATGATACTGAGGAGCTTGTGGAAGAGCACAACCAAGAGCTGACCACCGAACAGCTAATAGAATTTCAGTGTCTTTCACATCAAGCAGTTGTAGAGGAGAGATTGTCAGTGGAGAAGGACGAAGAAACGGCAAAGAAATAATCTTCTGGCGCAATAAAAGAAATGATGAAAGCATGGGAAACTGTTGCATCGTAAGTTACAAAGCATCAACCCGATAAGGCGGTGGCTATGCGCGCTATAAATTTATTCAGTGACAATACGGTGATACATTTTCAGCAAATTTTGAAGCGCCGAGAAAAACAAATGTCGCTAGATAGCTTTCTAGTAAAAAAATTAGATATGTGTCATAAATTTGTAAATAATAAACTGCATACGGATGATTTTGCTCCTTAAGAATTTATGTATAGGTAATTTTCTTTAAATAATAAACGTTACGTCTAAAAAATGTTGAGTATTTTTTGGCATGGAACGCATTATCGTATTTTGCATTAATTTATATGGGAAAAATTGTTTCGCTTAACGAGTGTTTCGCATTACGAGTAAGACTCTGGAACGAATTATGCTCGTTATGCGAGGTTCCACTGTATCTGAATTTTATATGAGGTTCGGCATGACCGCACAGCTAATGATTCGGTGGATCCATACATTGAAGTATTCATAGTTTACAAGCACACTCCTTGATGTCCCCTGTGCTAAACACCAGCGTCAGCGTTAAAGATTCCACTGGCGCTGATTGGTTGAATGGCTCAATTATTGGTATATGACTGATTAAAAAATTTTACGCTGAAGCTGACGGATTCTATGTGAACAGACCCTTATGCTATCTTAGAATTCTTCCCCCAACGCAACAAATTCCGCTGTCTCGAAACGTGGTACTAAACCTCACATTTAAGGTCTGTTTACATAGCAGTCCGTTAGCGTAAGCGTAAAATGTCAACGGACTGTTCACGGATTATGATACGTGAGTCAACGGATGATGTCATAGCGCTCAACTATATGACTGGTTTAAATTTAACGCTTACGCTAACGGACTGCTATGTGAACATGCCCTTAAGCTTCGCTTTCGCTCCTACGCTTCACTTGTCTTGAAGAATTTCTGCTACGGTAGCAGCTTTGTAACTCACACTTGATTCTAAGAATTCTGAATCCGAAAACATAATTCCCATTTCGTCTCCCGGCCTTCTATAGGAAATCTTTTCGCCTTTGCTTACCTGAATTCTCCTCTTTACTGTATGTATGTCCAATTTTTAAGAGCAATTGTGTAGATCAATCTCTATTTTTGTCTTGAGTAAAGGATACTTTCTTATTGAGCAGCGAGGTTTTGAGAGTGCGTATGACGTCTTCAAATATTTTCCCATTTCTGTATTTTTTTTATGAGTTTCAGATTGGCAACAAGAAGAAAAGTTTTGTTTTAGAATTGTTTAGAAGTTGTCATGCAGATCGATGTTAATAAAATAATATTTAAAGCTTAGAAGTTGGGTAAATTTCTTGAAAGCATTTCACGCTTATTAGTACTCGAATGAGTTGAAAACGAATATTTTAGAAAAAGGGCCTACTGATAAAAATAATGTAGGAATTTTTTAAAAAAATATTTAAAATTTATATCTTTCGAAAGGCATATGAAATAGTTTTTTGCACTTAACTAAAAATAAAAATGTCTGACGGGGATTTCTAATTTTGATCCTACACCACTCAATTATCGTTTGTGCGAATTAAGAAAGAAAGGGTAAATAAACTTGTTAGCAGACAGAAAATTGTAATGACAGAAGTTTTAGCACAAAAAAAACCTTTGATCACTAAAACAGACCCAAGTCGTTCATCTTAGTGATTCAAATTCATAAAATTTTCTTTTCATTCTATAGACGAAAGACATTTTCGGTTTTCTTTTGTTGTTATGCATCTCGCTGCCTTTTATACTTTTTTCATTTTTCCGATCATGCATACATTGGTTCGCTGTTCCAAAAAATATCGTGGGATCTCATCTCTATTAGTTGGTGCAATGTAGAAGACTGTTTCAGTTTTGTAGTTTCAATCAAGTAGTTTTAGTTGATAGCATAAACAAGGCTTATATGTTTATGGCATACGTAATGTTTTGTTATGTTTACATGCTGTGTAACTTGGATTGTCCGTTTGATTCTGAAATATTTTTTTTTGTATATTACAATAGCATTCAAAATAAATACTCTTACATATGAGGCGGTGAAAGGCAAAGTGATGTAAGTCAGTAAGTCAAGTGGTGTAAGTCAAAATCGTTTTACTGTAAAATCTACAAAAAATTCCACTATAAATTGAATAAAATATAATTGATAATAATTATTACAATATTGCAAATAATAACTATTTGCAATTCCACTATAAATTGAGCATTGAGATTATATTTTTGCCCTCAAATAAAAAGAGTTGAAAATGTGACTTACACCACTTTGCCTTTTACCGCGTCATATGTGAAATCTATTTGAAAACGATAACTCGTGAAGCATAAAATGCGAAAGGTAATGGTCAATAGTTTTCCTAGTTAGTAAATTGTGTAATATTTGTTCCGCCAATCTGGAAAATATCCATTTCGTTGTATTTACAGTATTCACTGAGCAGTTTTGATATATTTACCCATCGATTTTTAAATTGAGGGGCCCTAGGTAACCGAGTGGTAGCGCGTTGGGATTCGAACATGGGGTGCTTGGTTCGAATCCCAACGATGCTATTAAATACCTTCGTGTTTAGGCCGGATATAGGCACATTAAATATGTAGACGAGAAAGTCTTTCTTTAAGGTCAGAGAGAGTGGGAGAAGGTGCGATCGCCCCCGGGGGTGCTCGGTCAAAATTGAGGCTGCTCCAGGAGGTGGTGTTGGTTCACCTAAATCAGTGGTCCCCAACCCCCGGGCCGCGGACCGGTACCGGTCCGTGGATCAAATGGTACCGGGGCTCCCAAGGGACATTAAATTACTTCCATTTTATTTACTGTGGTGTATTTCTCTCGGGTTTGTGCTAATTTATACCTTTGTAACAGAAGAAATCTTGTAACTATTTTAAATTAGTTTATTATTTATTAAACATTTCAAGATTATGAATTAAAATTGCGGTCATAAAATTGAAAATAAATGCTGAAAGAAAGAAAAAAAAAGAAACAAATAAATAAATAAAACGAGTTTTTTATTGAACAATAAATAAACGTAACGTCATTTATACATCAAAATTATAATAACATCAATTATTAAATGAAAACAATAAAAAATATAAACAATCAACGTTCTCCCTCAGCGGGCCGTGGTAAAATTATCAACCGTTGACCAGTCCGCGGAGATAGAAAGATTGGGGAGCACTGACCTAAATGATGCCCCCATCGAAAGCAACCAATGATTATCATAAATTGTGAGAATGAACGTGGGAATGTCTTCATGGAAAAGTGTACCACTTTGGTAAAAAAAACATTTTGAAATTGAGGATATTTGAAGTTATTTTAACTCATATCTATTGATGGATTTTGAGATATTTTTACACATTTTTATCATCTCAAAACAGAGAATTGCACAAGCGGGAATGACTTCATGAGAGAGCAAGTCAAAGTTCTCAAGGAGCAAGTAGAAAACAGCATAAAATTTCTGCGTATTCTAAACCCTATCTTCTGCATCTGTTGATTGTTATAAAGTGTATTTTAACAGTTTAACCTTTAGCTTACGGGGGCTCATTTTTCTGATTCCCTCTTTAGAACGGGAAATTTCATACCCCTTTTGTAAGAACGGTCATTAAAGAGGTTAATATATATATGTATATATATATATATAATATATATATATATATATAATATATATATATATACATATAATATGTATATACATATACAGGGTGTAACGAAACTCTTGGGCAAAACTTTAACGGGCGATAGTACACATCAAGACAAACAATATTATATAAGAAACTTAGGGTCCCAAACGTCTTCCAAAGGAGATAGACGCCATTAAAGTTTAGGGTCCGAAATTTCAAATGATTATAAAAAACGGAAAAATGGGTCAATTTGTTAACGGTTTTAGCTAAAATTATTCTTTTTGTGAGTTTTTTCTTGAAAAACAAATGTAAAGATAAAGTAAAAAAAATGTCGATAGAGGGCGCTTTAGACTTTGGAGTAACGAACAACTATTTTTTACCGTTATTTTTTTTATCACATTAAATGCTTTCAAAAGCTTAGCCTTAAACTTAAATTTTGAGCTCAAAATCTGATTCGTTGGGGGTGGTTAAGTAGCGCAAACGGAATTGTGTTCAGGAGTTGAAATTTGAAACTCCCTCCCTCCTGAACAGAGTTCAGTTATTCCCGATCTTGGTGTCGTAGGACTTTGTGTCGTAGACCAGGCAGCAACTACTACCTCCTAGACGTAAAATAAACTAGAGAGGGGTTATAAAATTAAAAAATTTATTCATAATACTAGACATGAGCAATTTCTCCTCTCGAAATAAAAAAAAACAATTTGATGTACGCACTTCGTGCTCATGAATGAAGGTTGAATGAATGGTGACACGTAGAAAATGGTACACGCATGATTTTCTTGTGGAATCACAAAAACTGCTCGAAAGAGCGCCCACCAGCAAGGATGCAGGCCTCACACTGCCAGCGGAGGGACTTTCGAACATTAGCAAATACCCCGGGCATCTCCCGGATATCGCCTGCTACGACGGCAATTCTCGCAAACAGTTCCTCGTTGGAGTACACAGGACTTGCGTAAGCAAGACTCTTCATATGGCCCCAGAGGAAGAAGCCTAGACAGGAGAGGTCAGGCGAGCGTGCCGGCCAATTTACCGGACCACCCCGTCCAATCCATCGCCCTGGATATGCTGTATCCAATGCACTTCTCACATTTGCGCTGAAATGTGCAGACGCTCCATCATGTTGGAACCACATACGAGCCTTTATGTTGGCTGGAACACTTTGCAGCAGAACTGGAAGCACCTCTTGTAGGAATACCAGATACGTTCCGCCGTCCAGGCTCCTTGGCAGAAGATATGACCCGATCAAATGATCGTGGATAATTCCGGCCTACACATTTTTGTCATCCCTCTCTCGTTTATTTTACGTTTAGTGGGTAATAGTTGCTGCCTGGTCTACGACCGAGCATCCAAAATCGTGAATAACTGAACTGCGTACAGGGGAGGAGGGAGGTTCAAATTTCACCTCCTGAACACTGTTGAGTTTTCGCGACATAACCACCCCCAACGATTCAGATTTTGAGCTCAAAATTTAAGTTTAAGTCTAAGATTTTGAAAGCATTTAATCTGATACAAAAAATAACAGTAAAAAATAGTTGTTTGTTACTCCAAAGTCTAAAGCACCCTCTATCGGCATTTTTTTAACTTTATCTTTAAAATTTATTTTCCAGAAAATCTTGACATAAAGATCAATTGAAGCGAAAACAGCAAACGAATCGACAAATTTTCCCGTTTTTTATGATCATTTGAAATTTCGGACCCTAAACTTTAATGGCGTCTGTCTCCTTTGGAAGACGTTTGGGACCCTAAGTTTCCTATATAATATTGTTTGTCTTGATGTGTACTATCACCCCTTAAAGTTTTGCCCAAGAGTTTCGTTACACCCTGTATATATATATATATATAATATATATATATACATATAATATGTATATACATATATTATATATATATATATATATATATATATATATATATATATATATATATATAAGAAATAGATGAAAGAGAATACCAGCAATAGTCCTAAAGCTACTTGCAGCCAGGAACAAATAACATGAAAAGAAAAGTATCAAAGAGGTTTTAGGCAGCATCTCTTCATCAGCGGTGTCAATACTGTCTAAAAACCAATGGATTGTTTCTGATGAGTACGATCTATACAATAAACACACTCAGACACCGTACAATCGATGAAAAACAGAAGAATTGATTAATAATTGAATTAAGAGTTACTTAACCAAAGAACACCAAGCCTGGCGCTAGACAGAGTGGAAGTTAAGAACATGTAACCGCAAGATGACTGACGTCACAAAACTTGCAACCATGGAGATTTTGGCTACTCAGTTACTGATTTACTATGGTTACTGTATTTTAGGACTATTAAACCATTATTAATTTAGTTTTTAATTATTATTACTAAGAGTTATTTTTAATTTTACTTATATTTTTATTTTTACTTAATTTAATTTAATTTTTTATTTTTAGTAGTTATTTTTTCTATTTTATCTTATTGTTATGTTTAACTTATTAAAAGCAACAGAACAAACTATTCATTAAAACTAAAACAACCAATTATGTTTTTGGATAGACTTTCGGGGTAATTATTCCGTGTTAGCACTGTTTTCAAGTCTAAAATATGCTTATTCCTATTGTCTTTAGAACATAGCCTATTATATATATATATATCTATATATACATACATATATATATATATATATATATATATATATATATATATATATATATATATATATATATATATATATATATATATATATATATATATATATATATATATATGTATATATTCATTCATTTTTGGGCCCATATTCTTGGGATGTATGCTATCCCACCCCGTAAGGAAAAGGTTAATAGCTTCTAACTGGCATTCACGCCACTGATTTCCGAGCGAAATAGCGTGTATGAAGCGAATAGCTTTGATTAACGCAGCTCCTTTAATTCAGACAAATTACTTATTTAACCCGTCTAAAGTCCTCCAGCTTTGATCGCATTAGCGAATGAGATTGTCGCATTACTTGTATCAACAGTTGATGAAATTGGTTCTAGATTAAAATTGGAAAGTAATAATCCTACAGCAAATGATTTTAGATCTCGCTTGATAAAAACTTTCCTAATGAGCTTTTAGGGCACAAACGATCCGGGGCACTTAATTCTTAGGGCCTGTTCACATAAATTCCGTCAGCTTCAACTTTACTCGCATTGAAATATATTTAAACCTATTACAAACCTCCAAACGATCAACCACGAAATTGCTTTTTTTTTTTTAAATTTAAGCAATAGCACTTATACATACATTTATACACTACTAGCTGAAAACCCGCAGTTCGCTACGGAGTACATTCAAATTAATACAACGGTCAATGATGCAATTAATGCCAAAAATAAATAAATAAATAAATAAATAAATATATATATATATTTATAAAAAAATCGTAAGGGATATTTTTATAGACAAAATAGTGTAGAAGAAAATATTCAAATTAAATCTAATATAAAGAATACTAAAGAATATAGTACAGTTAATATAGTACAGTTTGTAGAACATATCTTTTACTGTATTTTAATATTTTTTTGGATAATGTCCAATGGTCTGCTGCATTAGAAAAAGATTTTTTTTTGTCTATTTCGTTAGCGTTATCACGTGACGATAAATTTATTTAAAGAACCAAAAGAAATCACGTGATCGGCATTTAATAAATAATTCTAAAAATTAATCTTTAAAAATTCAACAAAAATCAGAAAATGGAGGTAAAGATTCGAAAAAGCTTTCATTGTAAAGGAATGTTTATGATCTTTCTCGTGATATAAATTTTATAACCCCCACATTATTATTTCAAATGCAAACTTAAAAAAAGTCACTAACAGCTTAAACATTTAATTTTTAAAAAATCTAAGAAGAATTTTTCAAAAATCTTTATAGTGCACCCCTACACCATAAGAAGAATCGCCATGTAAAATTTCAGCCTTTTAGGTCCAGCGGTTTGGTCTGTGCGTTGTATGTCAGTAAGTGAGTCAGTCAGTTACGGAACTGTTTCATATATATAGATAGACTAGCTGAAAACCCGTACTTCGCTAGTCACCCGTATGGTGCACATTGAAATTAAATACAACGGTCAATGTATGCAATTCATGCCAAATATATATATATATATATATATATATATATATTTATATATATTATATGATAAATACGACGATCAATGCATACAATTGATGTAATATATACAGTGGCTCCCAAAAGTGTTCGTACACTTACGAATTTCAATGAAATAGGGGTCTATCCATTAATTAAAATGAATATTTCAGAATGGGTATTTAATAATAAGATCTATTATCTATTCTTAACAAAACTACATGAAATATTTTGAAAACATAGTAAAACTCCAGCAAACTTTTACTGTATTTTAATATTTTTTTGGATAATGTCCAATCGTCTGCTGCATTAGCAAGGGAAAAAATATTTTTTGTTTATTTAGTTGTTATGCACGTGACGATAAATTTATTTAAAGTACCAGAAAAAGAAATCACGTGATCAGCATTTAATAAATTAAAGTCTAAAAATTATTCTTTAAAAATTCACCAAAAATCAGAAAATCGAGGTAAAGATTCGAAAAAAATTTCATGTTAAAGGAATTTTTCTGATCATTCTCTTGATATAAATTTTATAACCCTAAAAGTATTATTTTAAATGCAAACATAAAAAAAGTAAAAAAATCAGCTTAAAAATTTAATTTAAAAAAATCTAAGAAGAATTTTTCAAAAATCTCTCTTAGTGCACCTCTACACTATAAGAAGAATCGCCATGCAAAATTTCAGCCCTTTAGGTCCAGCGGTTTGGTCTGTGCGTTGTATGTCAGTCAGTGAGTCAGTCAGTTACGGAACTGTTTTATACAGTGGCTCCCAAAAGTGTTCGTACACTTACGATTTTCAATGAAATAGGGGTCTATCTATTGATTAAAATGAATATTTCAGAATGGGTATTTAATAATAAGATCTATAATCTATTCTTAACAAAACTACATGAAATATTTTGAAAACATAGTAAAACTTTATTTTTAAGAAACCAATAATCCAAAAGTAACAAAAACTTTATCTCACAAAAGTCATCGTACACTTGTAAAAAATCTCTACATATTAGTAAATATTCTAATTTTCCGTTAAATTAATATTTAGTAGGATATCCTTTAGCATCCACAACAGCTTTTAAACGTCTGGGAATAGATTGCTTTAGTTCTTTTGTAATTTTTGCATCAATGTTCATCCATTCTTCCATCATAATTTTTTTTAGTTCGCTCTTCGTGTGAATGTCGTGTTTTCGTACTCGAACCTCCAGTTCTCTCCAAATATGTTCTATTGGGTTTAAATCTGGCGATTGAGGTGGTGTTTTCAAAACTTGTGGGCAATTATAGAGACACCACATGCGAACGTTGAGAGCCGTGTGCTCAGGATCGTTATCTTGATAAAAATTAAAGTTGTTTCCAATACCCAAATTTTGAGCTGACAATTTTAAATTGTCTCTTAAAATATTTTTAAAAACAGCATGATTCATTATGCCATCAATAAATACCAAATTTCCTAGTCCTGATGCTGACATGTACCCCCACACAAGGATACCTCCACCGGCATGCTTAACTGTTCCTACTAAGTTCTTAGGATTAAGTTCCTCATTTTTTTCTTCTCCATACAATTATACGCTCATCAGCACCAAAAATATTCATCGGCAAATAAGACATTATTCCAATAGGTTTGGGGCTTATTTATCATTGATAGTGCGAAGGGAAGCCTAAACTTTCTGTTTTTGTCACTAACAAAACATTTTCTATGGGCAGAACGCCCATGTAATCCAGCTATTCTGAGAACTCGTCAAACAGTTTCAGGTGAAATTGAAATAGAAAATGTTTAATTAAATTCTGCAGAAACTTTTACAGCACTCAAACGTGAATTTTTCACAAATTTTCTAATTATAAATCTCTGATCACGTTTTGTTAACTTTGCCGGACGGCCTTTTCTTACCTTGTTTTCGATCCAATTTTCTTCTTTAAAGCGTTTTTTCACATACTGCACAGTAGAATGGGATAAATTAAGTAATTTAGCAATATTCCGAACTGATTTACCACTAGTATGATGAAAAATAATCAATTTTCGAATGCTGTTTGTTGTTTCTTTACGACTACGAGCCATGTTTAAATAATCAATAGAATATTACGCAGCAGGTAAGCAAAAATTAAAGCCAAACGATATTTCAAATGCCACCACAATTCAAAAATAAAAATAAAGTGCCAGACGATAATTTTAATTATGAATTTATCCTAAAATATTTCAGTGTACGATGACTTTTGTGAGATAAAGTTTTTGTTACTTTTCGAGTAGTGGTTTCTTAAAAAAAAGTTTTACTATGTTTTCAAAATATTTCATGTAGTTTTGTTAAGAATAGATTATAGATCTTATTATGAAATACCCATTCTGAAATATTTATTTTAATTAATGGATAGACCCCTATTTCAATGAAATTCGTAAGTTTGCGAACACTTTTGGGAGCCACTGTATATATAGATAGATTACAAACCTCGAAACGATTAACCACGAAATTGTTTTTTTTAATTAGCACTTATACATACATCTATACACTATTATATGCCCCTAAAATACAACAAGCAAACAGAAGAATTGAAACACAAAACAAATTGGCATATAGAAATCTTGGATCAGAAACAACAGTTTAATTGGGCTGATATCCATTCTTCCTCATCAGTTGTCTGGCCTCCCAATATTTGCCATAAAGACAGTTACTTGATAATGCGGAGCACAGTGGCAAATGCTGTGCATCCATAGGCTCTTCGATACCACAAATACTATAGTTTGAGCTTTCGAGAATACCTAACCTGAAAAGGTATTAAGGCAAACAATCGTGTCCCGTGGCAACCATTTAATTGCTAAGGCCTGTGATTGGCTTAAAATATGTCAATACAAGTAACGAAGATGCTGACGGACCCTATGTAAACAGGCCCTTACAGTACCAATGTGTTAGAAACGACAGCTGTATTTATTTATACTTAATTAATATACTTTATTTTTACTTTTTTATTTATACTTAAAAAAAGTGATAAAATATTGCTCCTATTTTTGATTTTAAGAATAGTTGGGATCTTAACTCGAAATGCTTTATTAAGTTATATAGATTTATATTCAAATAATTTATATTCAAATAACCTTAATTTTGATTGGGAAAGTTCATTAAAAACTAATTTCAAATTATTTAATGCTATAAAATGATTGAGTTATGTGTTTCTCAAAATTCAATTCAATAATTTCAGCTTGTCTCTTTTTTCTTCTGCTTTAATAGAACTATTGTATAAATTAATAAGTAGTATTATTTGCTCGTAGTTTTCGGCGATACTAAAATTTACATGCTAATGCTATGTTTCATAAGAATATAAATAAAGGTTTTTTTTATGTTTAAGAAAAATCCAGCTTTCAAAATGAAACTTAGGCTGCTATTGACGCACAAATGAGATATCTCCTTTTCAATCAGAAGAAATTTTTTTAATAAGAATTGCTGTTTAATTGTAAGTCTCTAGGGAAGTAAATTATCATAAATTCTATCGTACAATACAGTTATAAATTGATTTATAATGTTTCCATTGAAAGTGATGAAATTTAAGGTATGCAAAATGATTGAAATATACGACATATTTCAATTAGACTGTCTCAAAAATTTCTTTCATTAGTAAATACTAAAGAGACTTAAGATATTGGTTAAACAAATGCTGTCTAGGAAATAAATGATAGTGGTGTCGCTGAGAGCAGAAACTCAGATGAATAATGATATGTTATATAATGAATTTAAATGCTTGAATATTTCGTATTAAATGCATCACACGTGTATTTGCTGATGCTTCTCAGATAACTAATGCATTACGTATATTCATTTTGAGGATGTTCGTCTCAGAAAATATCGGCATCAAGGGTTATTTTTTATCATTCTATTTAAGAACTCGCAAATACAAATTATTTTAATCTCACAAATTATCGATACTGAAGGGAAAATTATTCAATTACCGATATTTTGAGGATTCATAATCTTTATGAATTGCGTACAATTGTTTTATGTACCATCTAATAGAGTTTGTATTGATTTGTTTGCGACATGTTCACTGCATTTCTAAGTATTACACGATTCTAAACATCTCTCATTCCCTATGCTTGGATTAAGAAGAATTCAAGCTACTTTCAGAATTGCACTGAATGCAAGATTTATTTCTAGTAAATTTGATCAGATATTTCAATCCATTTGTTTTATTAATGACTAGCGGCCCGTCCCGACTTTTTCCGGGTTGAACAAAATATTATACCAATAAATTTCCAGTTGATAGCCAATAAATTGTAAATCGTTTTTTACCTTATTAATAACCTAAATAATACCTTAAATTAATTTTACGTTAGCTAATAATTAAAATAAATTTTTTAAAAGAAAAAGGAGTGCCGGAGAACGGCTAGGTTCGAACCGCTAGCGTCAGAACAGAAGCCCACCTCGATAGCACCACGCTAAGGATCGTTGAAACCTTCGGAACAAAAAGCGGTAGAATACAGTAGCGGAAACAATGGAGATTGTTAGGATTAAGCCCCTAACTTTATTTCTACTGATCAGATATACATAATATATAGCCTATGTCCATCTGGAATAATGTACCTTTCAAACAGTGAAAGAATTTTTCAAATAGGTACAGTGGTTCTGAAGATTACCCTCCACGTACAAAATCGCTCTCTCTTTATATATACGTATAGATTAAATAGTTCGAGTTCATTGTTCCTTATTATTTTAAAAAGTACATTACCGTATTTAAGAAAGTGCAAACAAACAACAAAAAAAAGTTTTTGAGGAAATCCTTTTTCGTTGTTTGGTTATCTTTCAAAACCACTCAGACATAAGCTTTTTTGTATAATCTTCTATAAAACTGAATAAGCTTGAGTTAAATTAAAAAAAGAATTCAAATTATAATACCTGAATGTTATTTTATTATAAACAATGCAATAGAAGCAGTTTAAAAAAATTTGGTACCACAGTTTCAAGAATAAATATTTAAATAATTTTTTTCTCAATATTATTGACTATTTTTTTACTTAAAATTACGTTTAATACTTTTAATTTCAAGTTTTAAAGATCTGGGATTGATAAATTATCTCTGGGTTTTTGAAGTTATGATGACCAAAACAAAACATTTCGTTTTTGAACCGTCAAATACCACCAATGAAATTTGAAATTTACCACTCTGCCATTGCGTGATAAAATTTGGCGATGAACAAGCTAGGAAATAAAAGGGATAGCACTTCCAATCCATAAACCTATTTTATCGAAAATCTTTGTATCTGCTCCCTCTTTTCCTTTCAGAGATTCCACATTCCTTTAAATATATTTGCCGCTTTCTGATGCATTGAATTACCGATAAAGAGACTCATAGTTTTGGTATAATATACAGGGTGATTTTTACTAAACTAACACTACTCAGAGCCATCTGTAGCGCGGTCTATCAACCGGAAATCCACCAACATTTATAGAGAGACTAAAGACAACATGGAAAAGAGTTTCCGATAAAAAAAAGTTCCAAAAGTCGCCAATAGGGGAAGATATGGTGATATATACATATATATATATACATATATATATATATATATATATATATATATATATATATATATATATATATATATATATATATATATATATGTATATATATATATATATATGTATATATATATATGTATATATATATATATATGTATATATATATATATATAAATATATATATATGTATATATATATATATATATATATATATATATATATATATATATATATATATATATATATGTATATGTATATATATATATGTGTGTGTATATATATATATATATATATATATATATATATATATATATATATATATATATATATATATGTGTATATGTATATATATATATATGTATACATATATATATATATGTATATACATATATATATATATATATATATATATATATATATATATATATATATATATATATATATATATATATATATATATATATGTATGTGTGTGTGTGTGTGTATTGTTGTAGGCGCACCCGAGAATTTGCACAAAACGCATGCAAAGCATCAAAATGCAAATTCACGACTACGTAGTCGACAGCAGAGCCAGTATTTCGGGCTGTAAAGATAAGGGGTGAATACCGGAAAAAATTGTAATAAGTAGACAAATGAACAAAAAAAAATTAACCGCAACACCGCTTTACGCAGAAAATTCACTTTTCTCTTCTTCAATGTGACCACCATCCTGGTGGACTCCACATTGCATCCTGAACACTACGTTCTCAACGGCCGAGAGTAACATGTCCACAAGGGATGTTCATCACAATCCGGGTTATGTTGTCTTTTAGGGCCGCTATGTTAGAGACTCCACCAAGATACACCTTAGACTTTAAATAACCCCACAGAAAGAATTCACATGGGTAAGGTCCGGAGAGCGAGGTGGCCATGCAAGTGGAAAAAAGCGACTGAGGACCCTTTCTTCTGTAAAGTGATGGCGAAACAGGTTCCTCACCGATTTTTATAGTCCAAATACTGGCGCTGCTGTCGACTACGTAGACATGAATTTGCATTTTGATGTTTTACTTGCGTTTTATGCAAATTCTCGGGTGCGCCTACAACAATAGCACCATATCTTCCCCTATCGGCGACTTTTGGAACTTTTTTTTTTCACGGAAACTCTTTTCCATGTCGTCCTTAGTCTCTCTATAAATTCTCGGGTGAGCCGATAAAAACAGTGCCATATCTTCCCCCTATCGTCAACTTTTGGAACTTCTGTTTTTCATGGAAACCCTTTCGCATGTCGTCGTTAGTCCCTCTATCAATTTTGGTGGAATTCCGGCTGATAGATCGCGCTACAGGTGGCTCTGATTAGTGTCAGTTTAAGAAAAATCACACTGTAGATGTGATCTGATCATTCAGTGAAAGCTCATCAATTGCGAACTAACAGGAATATAAACCAAATAAACTGAGTAGTAATGCAAAGATAATACTTTCAAAAGCTATGTATTAAGAACTATTTTTCTTAAATCTTTAATTCGTTAATGTCAATAAGAAAAAATCAGTAAGAAATATGTTTCGACTTACAGAGCTTGGAAAGTAAGAACCAACCTTGAAAGACACAGCCAGATACTACAGACAGTTCCATTAAAAATAGGACCTGAAAAACAAAGACAAAAGTATTTTTTTATTTTTATTTTTATTTATTTTTTTTTTTTGCATCAAAATTTCCAGAAAAAAAAACTGTAAGAAAAAATACTTTTACTCAAACCGTCTGCTTGATACTACTTACTTCTTGATTAATAATGCTTTACGAGTTTGAAAAACTAAAGAGACGAACAAGATTCAAGAATATTTTACAAAAGTATTCTATACTATAATTTAAATCCGTTACTTTTTCCGCTAAGAAAACTTTTTAATTACTTAGAAGTTTCAGCTAACATGAAGTTATTCTGCTTTTTATGCTGTAATCTTTTCATAAAAGAAAATAGCTGCATAAAGAGCATGATTAAATGTTCTTACATAAAATATTTTCGATAATAAATGATCTTAATGATACATTTTCTTAAGGGCCAGCAGAAACTTTCAAAACATTACAGATTTTACATGCAATATTATTTTAAAGAAAATTTAAATTACTAAAATTAAATTCGTGGGAACGTAATGCTCTTATTTTTGTGTAAATCCATCCCCTTTGGTGGTTAGTATCGTAGACCACCGATACGTCGTCCTCGAATCGAACCTTGTTTAACCTTTAGCGTACGGGGCCCATTTTTCTGATTCTCGCTTTAGAACGGGAAATTTCATACCCCTCTGTAAGGACGGCCATTAAGGTAGTTATATATATATATATATATACAGTGGAATCTCGATCGATCGTTTTCGGATCCATCGTTTTTCCGCATGTGTCGTTCATTTTATCCAGTCCCAACGATCATATTGCTTTGTTATGTTTCCGCATCTATCGTTTTCCCGCAATTATCGTTCATTTCAATCGGTCCCTTGAAAAACGATAGATCGAGATTCCACTGTATATATGTATATATATATATATATAATATATGTATATATATATATGTATATATATATATATGTATATATATATATATATATATATATATATATATATATATATATATATATATATATATATATATATAAATATGTATATATATATATATATATATATATATAATATATGTATATATATATATGTATATATATATATATGTATATATATATATATATATATATATATATATATATATATATATATATATATATATATATATATATATATAAATATGTATATATATATATATATATATATATGCATATATATATACATACGTATATATATATATATACATACGTATATAAATATATATATATATATTGTAACGAGGAATTCGTTCCAGAAATAGTTAATTTGGTTGGGCTCATAGCGCAAGTTAAATTAATGATATCTCTAATTCTAAATAGTTGTCCCTTTCAATAAAATAGCGTAATTTCTATACCGTTCCCTCGTCGTGTGTGTTCTTGAGAATTTTAGCCGTTGCCCATTTCTCTTGAACCGTAAAACTCCAACCATAACGTCCTTAACAAGAGGTTAGTCAAAGGATTCCCTTGTTAAGTTTCACTAAAATGCACTTTTTATGGCTGATAATTGCAGGGTGTGTCATGTGGACATCCAACTAACTTTTGTCCACGCACGCCGTGTAAGTTAGCTCACTAAATTGACCCCATAAAATCTGTTGTAAGTTAGAATTATATGGCGTTCTCTCCTTTTTCCTTTGTCCAAGAGGGCTTTTTCCCACGTGTGTATTTGGCGACAGCTTGGCGTGAAGGCACTCTCCGGAGTATGCCTTTTCTCCTCGTTCGACCAGTCACGCAGAGGCGCGAATTTCGCCTAAGCTTCGACTTGGCCGAGTTATTGTTTTGGCCATTAAGCGCTCGCGTAGTTTTTTTACTTATTTTTCCTCCGCGCTGAGGTAAGCTTCCGTACGCCGGGCACGTGGTCTGTGGAATTATTATTTGGCGCTTTTCTCGCTATGGCAACCTATGCTCTAATTTTTTTTGCTCTGTCCAGATTTGAAAGAAAAAATACAGACCTGAGATTTTTTTTGAAAACTGTTGGTTGTTTTTGATTGAGCTCTCCCCAGGACGAGCCATTTTGGCTCTTTTCCTGCTGGAGATGCTATGGTTTTTATTAGAGTCTTGGCTATTTTTGTACCGTTACATGCTATCATCACATATCATCTGTAGACCAATGCGGTCAATTTTTTGTATTTCCGCTGCAGTGCTGCAAAATGTATTTAATTTTATTCAAGACAGGCTCGATGGACGAATAAATTACTTTTTATTACTGCAAAAGAGACTTTGACATATTTTTTATTTCCTGCTGCTTTCAACGTTAATTTTAACTAGATGATTTACCTCTAAACCTGATGATTGTTCCTTACCTGGGTTCCTGAATCTACCACTATTTTTGCTGAATAAGTTCTCCGGCCTACAGAGACTATAGGAGATGTCTACCAGCAATTAACATCCGCACTTCTGGGGGCACAACCTATCGCCGTGAAGATGGTCTCTACTACTCCGTAGTGGCCCTTACATAAATATCTTGGCATAGCATCTTGGCAAGGGATATGCAATTTTTTTGGATAATATCCAATCGTCTGCTGCATTAGAAAGAGAAAAAAATATTTTTTTTGTCTATTTAGTTGTTACGCACGTGACGATAAATTTATTGAAAGTACCAGAAAAAGAAATCCCGTGATCAGCATTTAATAAATTAAATTCTAAAAATTAATCTTTAAAAATTCACCAAAAATCAGGAAATGGAGGTAAAAATTTGAAAAACGTTTCATTTTGAAGGAAATTTTATGATCTTTCTCGTGATATAAATTTTATAACCCTCAATGTATTATTTTAAATGCAAACTTAAAAAAGTTACTAAAACAGCTTAAAAATTTAATTTTAAAAAATCTAAGAAGAATTTTTCAAAAATCTTTCTTAGTGCGCCCCTAAACTATAAGAAGAATCGCCATGCAAAATTTTAGCCCTTTAGGTCCAGCGGTTTGGTCTGTGCGTTGTATGTCAGTAAGTCAGTTACGGAACTGTTTTATATATATAGATAGATGTATGTTTGCAATATATGCAACAAGTGGTTTCATACTCACAAACAAGTGTTCCTAGGTGAAGATAAAAACTGCAATTATAAAAGTTGCTGTTTTTAAGTAAGTTTCGATTTTTCTTATCTTTTTTGATGGTTTATTCGATGGTTTCTGATAGTTTCAGGATCGAGTCGCGACCCATCTGTAACCCTTCCGTGACCCACCGGCTGGGAACTGCTGTTGTAGAGGATAATCTTGAGGGTCACGGTTTGGAGCGAATGGAATAGCCTGCTCGATCTCCAGACCTGAATCCGATAGAGCACGTTTGGGACTACCTTGGAAGACACGTTGCTGCTTTAAGTCCTCTCCAAGGTCCTTATATGAGCTGGAAAAAGGTTTACTCCACGTCTGGTCTTCAATTCCCATTTTAGTGTCCAGCAACTTAATTGCCAGCATGGAAAGTCCGTGCCGACAATGCATTACAGCTAGGGGCGGGGACATATTCCTTATTAGAAACCATTTTTTTAATGTTTCAATGGCAATTTTCCGCATAAACTTTGATGTAATGTTTTCTCCAATAATGGAGTTTTCTGCCAAGAGGCCTTTTTTGCTGTATCTTATGTAAATTGTGTAAATTTCTCTGTCGCATTTGATAAAGGACTGTTTAGTGCACATTTCGTCTAAATTTCTGTTTCTCTGTTCGTTCATTTTCAAATTAGACAAAAGAGGAAAAAAAACATGTTGTACCTTAACTTTTAGAGGCCAGTGACTTTATGTGATAAGCTAAATAGAGGATAATTTACAGTAAAAATGTTTAAATCAGTATAATGGTATCACAGAAAAGTATTTAGGTTAAAATAAAGTTATATTTTATAAATTTCACCTTAACATTCAAGCTGAAATTAACACCAATATTTATTTTAGCTTCTGTTGCCTTAAGAAAATTGAACCATTAAGGAATTTAAAGTTACTACGAATAAGAAAGCATCATCCAGATTTTCCTGTTTTGACGCATGGAACTGGAAAAAACATGCAAATCTTCCATAACGTGAATTCAAAAATTTTCCGATATATCAGTGTTCATCGTTATCAAACTACAAGTATCTAAAATCCACCTTTTCATTATTATCACATTTATTTCATGCACCAATGAAGCAAATGAAAGAAAAGTTATGATGCCAGATTCAAGTTCTTAACAATTTATGAAAATTCATGAAAATAATAAAACACCGATGAGCCCTGAAGTTGTCTGAAATAGTTTTAGTAATTTAATACGATTGTTATTTCATAAGACATTAATTTGTGATGAAATTTGACTCAAATTTGATTTAAATCTTTAGCTACTGTGTTCAAATAATTTATTGCTTCACTAAATAAGAAACTAGGTAAACACGCAGAAATAAGTAATTACTTTAAAACTTTTGCAAACAAATTTAAAATACAAGAATTTTTTGACAGCGGATTGCTTTTTAGGTTGAACAGTTAGTTTGAGCTGAAAAAAAGATTTAAAGTTTTTATAATTAAGAGTTATTTTACTACTTTTACCTTTTAGACAAATAGTAATATGTAAAAAACCCCTTAAAAAGTTCTAGTGAGAGAAATAAATAAATAATTTAAATCAAAATTTCTCTCTTGATATAGATGTATCTTTCATTATTTCACGAACAAAATTAATCAGAATCGCCCGATACTCACAGTGGTAAAAATTAAAAATTTTTTTTTTAGTTGCAATCT
Organism: Dolomedes plantarius; assembly: GCA_907164885.2. NCBI lineage: Eukaryota > Metazoa > Arthropoda > Arachnida > Araneae > Dolomedidae > Dolomedes > Dolomedes plantarius. The sequence continues at coordinate 21,510,737 of OU015493.1, read as the reverse complement.
CTTAAGTTTGAACAAAATTGATCAAAGGTAAAATTACATCTCGTCTCTTTGAAAATCTGAATTTATTAGCTCCCTTGGTATATCATATTTTAACATTATTTTCATATTCATGAGATATTCCAATCTAGTATATTATTGCACATTTCATTTTGGAATTCCAAGTAAGTAAAAAATATAAAACCATTTTTCGTTCTTTCAGTAAGATAGAAAATCAATTAGCCTGTTTCATCAGAAAAAAAGCTGATAAAAATACAAGGGAATTCAATATGAAAAATAATTACTGTCTAAGCCCTGAATGCCTATGAGGACATGAGAAAAATAATAAACTGAAAACTTGATTTCCAAATATTAGGATTGCAAAGTTTATTTGCATATGAAATAATAATTACAAGATAAAAAGAACTTTTTATGTACCATGTTTTTAAATTTTCTGTTAAATCATATAAACTTGACAATTCTATGTATTAAAAAATACTTAAAAAAAATCTTTTGATGAATTATCCCATCAACTTGACAGAAAATGAAGTTAATTGGGAGTTATCTTGCGCTTAACTTTTCGTTCCCGTCCCGGCTGATAGATGGTTGCACCAGTCTACAAAACAAAATTAACTGAAAATGAATTCAAATCTACTTAAAGATGGCTAAAAGTATTAAAATAATGCACTGTCATCGTGTTCTGAGCTATTCTAAAAGTTTCAAATGTCTAGCTAGTCGGGAAGTTAGTAAAAAATCGATTGCAAGATTTGTACTGGACAAACACACTAACCAACAAGAAAGCGAGTTAATAAAAACATGGAAAAAATGAAAAAGTGACCACGGTAGCACAGTTAGCAAAGGCAGCGAGCCAGTTATCTGAACGTCACTGGTTCGATGCCCGTCGCTGACAAATCCACCGCCGTGTACACTAAAGGTGCCTGGTGCACGAAATATCTGTCTTGGCTGCAATGTCCTCCATGTTCTCAAATTTACCTCTCGAGGTGCGGGGTCAAGTGTTCCGGGCTCGTCACTTGACTCGGGTGTAAATTACGGGATAGGTTTCCAGGGGGTAGTGCTGTCCACCTATACGGTGTCCCCTTAAATGAATAGTCAGCAGTCTCGCGGTGTACATGCAAACTTCTGTCTAACGATAAGTGCCTCCGCATTCGAAAAAAAATAAATAAAAATGAAAAAAAATATTTTTGTTTAAAAATTTAAGCAAAATTTTCTAACAAAAAATTTTCTAATGTTGCTACAGGAAAATTGAAGAGTAAAAATTTCAGAAAAAAATGTAACATTCAAATTATTATATAATTTTATTTTTTTGATTGACTTTTTTATTTTTTGAAAACATGGATTTAAATTGATTTAAATAAACATATTTCGAAATAAATAATATTCTTCTTATGTTGAATTCACAAAAAAGAGGTAAGGAAAAAAATATAATATTTTTACTGCACTTAAAAATATACTTCGATTAAAGAAGTGTCAGAAATTTTATAGTGATTTCTATATGTTTTCTATAATTTTTTCCCTATGTTGGAAGAAAAGTACCTCGAAAAGCATTTCAAAACGAAATAGCATATTTCACAATCTTTATTTCTATATTACACAACACAACTGTAGAAAAAAAATACAGAGAGAAATAGGTTCTGGAAGAGAGAATGCATTAGTTATTTTCCGAATAAAGGTGTTTACCTCATTCGTGAAAACTGCTTGTAAATAAAAAAACGCATTAAATTTAGATAAAATATAGGGCTCATTCAAGAAATTGAATAAAAAAATAAAGTGCTAAAAACGGCTGCAATCGATTATGTTTTAATCTCTTTATTGTCTTGCGAAACGCGAAATGTTTTGGACGAAAATTTGTTCTGAAAAATGAAGCTTCGTAATGTTTTATGAAGAAAATTGATTAAAGAAAGACCAAAAGCAATGGTGAAGCAATTTCTATTACCACAATAAAGAGAGTTATTGACGAATGAAAAATGTATAAGACCTGCTTTCAAAGCACTAGAAGATATTTACTATACTACAGGCAATTTAGAATATTAAAACAACCTTGAAAAAGAGGCTTTTGTTCCTGTTAATAGTATTTTTCCCCTTTATGACCCCATTTACGACTACACGGGAAAAATTAAATTGTTTATAGGGAGCTAGTCCATATTTATTACCAACGAGGGAAGGACTTTCGAATCCATTTTACGGTTTAAGTTCTGTTTTCAACCAATAATCCAAATCTTCCCACCTTGGACTTGCAGTCGTTTAGAATACAAAATCCAGAAAAAAATATAGAGAATTAACTTTTGTTTTCGTAAATTATAAACCACCACCTGCCGAAGAGCAGGATCGAACCCATACCGCCAAACCTTGAAGCTGGTATTCTACCAAATGACCTACCAGTATTGCGAGGAAAATTTATTTCTGATAACTTAACTATTTCGATAAACATACCTTTAGGGTCTCCTGAAAGATATCGTTCATCACATGACCCTCTAAGCGGCAGGGAGTCATATTTACATGTTATATTATGAAAATACCAAACTACCTCATACGTATAAACACGACAGTTAAAGCTTGAGGGCTGCTAGAATCATTACAGGACTTCGACACAGTTGTCCAAATGACATTGTGCTCTATGAAAGTAATTTACCTCTTCTTTCGTTGAGAAGAACTTATCGCCTCTCAAAATATTAGAACAAGCTTTACAGTTACAATGATCAGCATAGAACTTCTGCATACCTTCATGCTTGGATTGACAACCAGCGTTTGAGGAAGCATAGCCCCTTTTCCTTTGCAAAAATGCTGGGTCTACCTTCTGCTAATGTGGAGCCCCACTCTTTAAATCATCTGGGCGTCGGTTTGAAACTTGATGGGATCCATTTCCATGAGGGTCTCTTAACTAGTGTTATTAAAAACTCTGAGATTCCGGCCCTCATCAGACAATTAGCTCTTTATCCATGGAATCCCTCAATCTTCTTTGAAGATATATACCGATGGCAGCAGGGGTGATGGGGGAATTTCTGGTAGTGGAGTGCACATACCAACTCCTACCGGTGCTGTGGAATTTAAAATTAAAAATCCAGATTTCTGTTCAGTATTTAGATCAGAGCTTATTGCTGTCAGGAAAGGCTTGCAGTATGCGTGTCAAGTTGAGGATCAATTTACCGATGTCTGGATTTTAACTGACAGCCGTGCTTCAATTCAGCACCTCTCTAATTGGACTGTTATTGGGGACCAGACTAGCCTGGACATCTTAGATCTTCTTGACCGGCTTTCATCTGGACACACTATTCATTTTCAGTGGATCCCTCCCCATGTTGGAATCGACGGTAATGAAAGGGCCGACTTTTTAGCCAGGACTGCGGCTGAGGAGTACGTGAGTCCTTGTGAGGCTCTTACTTTTAGAGAGATTTACTCCCTCATGAAGATCAAACAAAACCATCTTTGGAGAACTCCTCCTTGCCACCCATGGTACTTTGGAAGAATTCCGGGTGGGTCTTTCCAGCTCAAGCCCAGAAAGTATCAAACGGCCTTCTCGTGCTTCATGAGTAGTCATATTAAAGCACTCACTTTTCGGCAGGGACAGAAGATCTTCCCGGAGTGCCACTGGTGCTCTGCCGACATGGCCTCCCCTGCCCATATTTTAAATTGTTTGGGTTTTACTAAGGACGAGGTCCTTCTGGACCCTCTACTGATTTTAGACTTTTTGGAAATTTTTGATATGGGATTAGTAAAAAAAAAAAAAGCTTGAGGGTCTCAAACCACTGATTTTTGTCAATGTATGTTGCAGAGATAATTTCTAAAGTACTAAAAGTTTAGAAGATTGGGATGTAAAAAACTGGCTTCACGGTGATAAAGAATAAATAAATTTAAGGAGTTTACTTCTATTATTTATATCTATAAAACAGTTCCGTAACTGACTCACTGACTGACTGACATACAACGCACAGACCAAACCGCTGTACCTAAAGAGCTGAAATTTTGCATGGCGATTCTTCTTATAATGTAGGGGTGCACTAAGAGAGATTTTTGAAAAATTCTTCTTAGATTTTTTAAATTAAATTTTTAAGCTGTTTTTTTAACTTTTTTAAAGTTTGCATTTAAAATTATAATGTGAGGGTTATAAAATTTAGATCACGAGAAAGATCATAAAAATTTCTTTAAAATGAAATCTTTTTCGAATTTTTACCTCCATTTTCTGATTTTTGGTGAATTTTTAAAGATTAATTTTTAGAATTTAATTTATTAAATTCTGATCACGTGATTTCTTTTTCTGGTACTTTCAATAAATTTATCGTCATGTGTGTAGCAACGAAATAGAAAAAAAAATATTTTTTCTCTTGCTAACGCGGCAGACGATTGGACATTATCCAAAAAAATATTAAATACAGTAAAAGATATGTTCCTCAAACTGTTCTATATTAACTGTACTATATTCTTTATTATGTCCTATTAGATTTAATTTGAATATTTTTTTCTAGATTATTTTATCTATAAAAATATCCCTTACGATTTTTTTTATAAATATTTTTTTTTATATCAATTGCATACATTGATCGTAGTAATTATTATAAATATATTTTTTTTGTTTTTGTTTTGGCATCAATTGCATACATTGACCGTTGTATTTAATTTGAATGCACTCCGTAGCGAAGTGCGGGTTTTCAGCTAGTCTATCCATATATCATCATCTAACTTCGAAGTCTATTTAAGAGTTGGATGATGTGAATGATTGATGATATATGATTTAAATAGCGACACAATTCATGGTCGAAAACCGAGTGCACAGTACAGCGAAAATCAACGCAAACTAAGAACCACTCTCATATTCTATGGTGCCCGGTATAAAGGGCTTAAGCCAAAAACAGGGATTTAAATATACCAAGCTATTGGCTTTTATACCAATCGCAGAAATATAATTTCGACTTGAGTCTTTTGTACAAAGAAATGCACTTTTGTATAGAAAATTGATAGACTTAAGCCTTTTATACAAGTCAAAAGATTTTCATTTTTTTAGCAATACTTACAAATATTTAAAAATCACTTTTTTTTTACTTAAGGGGACAAGGGACCTCCAACCTCGTTGTTATAAAATTTTCAATATTTAACTCTATATATAAAACTAGCTGAAAACCCGCGCTTCGCTACGGAGTACATTCAAATTAAATACAGCGGTCAATGTATGCAATTAATGCCTACGAAAGAATATAGTACAGTTTGAGGAACATAATATCTTTTATTGTATTTCAATATTTTTTTGGATAATGTCCAATCGTCTGCCGTATTAGCAAGGGAAAAAAGTATTTTTTTTGTCTATTTAATTGTTACGCACGTGACGATAAATTTATTGAAAGTACCAGAAAAAGAAATCACGTGATCAACATTTAATAAATTAAATTCTAAAAATTAATATTTAAAAATTCACCAAAAATCAGGAAATGGAGGTAAAAATTCGAAAAAAATTTCATTTTGAAGGAATTTTTACGATCTTTCTCGTGATATAAATTTTATAACCCCCCATGTATTATTTTAAAAGCAAACGTAAAAGAAGTTTAAAAAACAGCTTAAAAATTTAATTTAAAAAAATCTAAGAAGAATTTTTGAAAAATCTTTCTTAGTGCACCCCTACACTATTAGAAGAATCGCCATGCAAAATTTGAGCCCTTTAGGTCCAGCGGTTTGGTCTGTGCGTTGTATGTCAGTCAGTCAGTGAATGAATGAATGAATGAATGAATGAGTCAGTTACGGAACTGTTTTATATATATAGATGAGAATATTTAATATTATTTTTTACTTCATTGAATAGACTTAGAATTCACAAATAAATATTTGGGGACAGAATAAGGCCTGTTTGGTCAAAAAATTCTTCAAAAATTCTAGAATTTTCCAAAATGCTCCATGCGTGCCCAATTTCTTCCGATTTCTTCAAAAATTCCCGGGATTTTTAGTGGAATTGTTTGTCACAAAACTGTGCATCATTCTGTGAAACCCCAAATATTTTTCAAATTTTTAGACCACAAAATGAAGTAAAAGCATAAAAAAAAAATAACAGGCAGATTGATGAAAAAATTATTTATGGTTTTAAATTCATACAAAAAAAAAATTCAGTGCACAATTCTAATTATATTTATATGGTAAACTAATATTAAAAAAATTAAGGTATTTAAAGGATGTGGGATGCACACGGAACATTTTGAAATATGCTTCCATTTTTGACAATCTTTTTCAAAATCAGACATTATTCAGCCAAAAAATCCTTATTACGGACTCCAAGTGTCTTCAATGTAGTAAAAAAGAATATTAATTATTCTCATCTATATATATAAAACAGTTCCGTAACTGACTCATTCATTCACTGACTGACATACAACGCACAGACCAAACCGCTGGACCTAAAGGGCTGAAATTTTGCATGGCGATTCTTCTAATAGTGTAGGAGTGCACTAAGAAAGATTTATCACAAATTCTTCTTAAATTGTTTTAAATTAAATTTTTAAGCTGTTTTTTAAATTTTTTTTACTTTTGCATTTAAAATAATACATTGAGGGTTATAAAATTTATATCACAAGAAAGATCATAAAAATTCCTTCAAAATGAAATTTTTTTCGAATTTTTACTTCCATTTCCTGATTTTTGGTGAATTTTTAAAGATTAATCTTTAGAATTTAATTTATTAAATGCCGATCACGTGATTTCTTTTTCTGGTACTTTCAATAAATTTATCGTCACGTGCGTAACAACTAAATAGACAAAAAAAATATATTTTTTTCTCTTTCTAATGCAGCAGACGATTGGATATTATCAAAAAAAAATGCATATCCCTTGCGATTTTTTTATAAATATATATATATAGATAGATATATATTTTACATCAATTGTATACATTGATCATCGAATTTATTATAAATATATATATTTATTTTTTTGGCATAAATTGCATACGTTGACCGTTGTATTTAATTTGAATGTACTCCGTAGCGAAGCTCGGGTTTTCATCTAGTTCTGTATATAGAGTTAAAAATTGAAAATTAAAAACTTTGAGGTTGAAGATTCCTTGTTCCCGTAAGCCTTTTATACCGGGCACCATAGAATATAACTAAGTATACCCGCTCGTGCCATTCCCGCCCTTTGCATTTACGTCGGCACTTTGGTCACATAAGCTGGAAGGGGTAAAACTGGAACTCCGAGTTTGAATTAAACTATTTAATCAATATCCTTACGGTTTTGGCAGGCAGCAACACGTTTCTCTCCCAGATCGAGCTAAGAGAGGAGAAATTATATAAACACATAAACTTGCATGTAAGGATAAATTCCTTTCATTGTAAGACTTTGTGTGAGAAACTGCATCCAATTTGCTATAAAAACCTCAAACTACACCATGCACATAATCCTACAGCTTCATCTACAACAGTGGTTTCTAACATTTTGATCAGAAACCACTTGTCAATAATTTAAAGACAAAAAGAACTTTTTATATACCATGTTTTTAAATTTTCTGTTGAATCATATAAACTTGACAATTCTATGTATTAATAAATACTTAAAACATTTTTTTATGAATTATCCCATAACTTGAAAAAGTTAATTGAAAGCTAACTTGCGTTTAACTTTTCGCTCCCGTCCCGGCGGATAGATGACTGCACCAGTCTACAAAACAAATTTAACTGAAAACGCATACGAATCTGTTTAAAGGTGGCTAAAAATATTAAAAGAATGCATTGTCATCGTGTTCTGAGCTATTATAAAAGTTTCAAATGTCTAGCTAGTCGGGAAGTTAGTTAAAAATCGATTGCAAGATTTGTACTGGACAAACAAGAAAGCAAGTTAATAAAAACATGGTAAAAATATACTTCGTCGGGGACTATCTCCCAACCGATCCTTTTAGGGGAAAATGGGTTTTATTTTCTGAATAAAAAAACTATTTTTAGCAAACAACTTTAATAAAAAGTTGCAAAAAAACTTAATAACAAATTTAACATAAAAGTAAACTGAATAGCAAACATAAAAGCCTTCGAAAACTTAAAAATGAACGACATTTTTTCAGCTTGCATTGGCTTTACTAACTGTAAAATTACTGTGACGCAGTGAGTCCGCATCGAAGAAAATATATAGTTTTTAAGCAGATCCAGGATTTTTTCGTACTCAAAATGTCAGAAAGCTGAAGAAATACAGGAATTTTTAGAATTTAAACACAAAATTGATAGCTAATTTTTTCCCCCTGCAGTTTAATAAAAAAATGGGTACTTTTCCGTTGGCCGGTTGCATTTGGCGTTCGTCCTATTAAGTTTCGCCATTGGCGAGTATGAAAAGTCGCAAACATAACAGCCCCAGGAAATCAGTTTTATAGGTAATAGATGGACTAAATTTTGAGGAACCATTGTCACACACGAAACGTTGGAAGAAAATTATAGATCAACGAGTATGAATCATGCGAGAGAACACGATTAAGGTCAGAGACCCAGCTATATAACCCCGAAATTCACATGAATAAAATTTGGAAACAAATTAACCACAAACTTTATTAGCTTTCTTCACAATCGCACAAAAGATTGAACAGTTGCGATGAAGCACTGTTTGGCGACATGAAAAAGCACTGAGGAACGGCACGCCACCATTTGCAATCGTACTGACTGAATTTCTTAGGTGACGACAAAAAGAGGGTCCTTTTGAAGACATCTTGAAGGACATTAAAGATTTTTGGCATCCTAACTAATTATTTACTTAAAGAACAAACTGGATGCTTTCTTATATATTTTTTTCTTTCACATACACGTATCACGAGAGTTACAGTTAATTAAACAAAATGCGACTAAAGAGCCATATTTGGCGATATATAACTTGCGCCCGTCTAACGGAAAAGTACCAAAAAAGGTTTAAATTCGCGGTTCGTTTTTAAACGATGAAACCTTTTTTATGTAGCACTCCTGACCTCGCTGACAACTTCTTGGGATATCTTGGACCACCGATCAGGAACCACTGAAATGCAGGGTTTCAAACTGCCGACTCTAGTCGGACGATGTTCGAACGGCTTTTGACATCGGCACTGATCTAATGGGTGGTGCGTCGAAGTCGATAAAATGTGTCTCGAAGTCTGTAAAGCTCTCAAGTCGCAAAATATTACCCCAGGGATCCCAAAACACAGTGTACAAATTTAACTGCAAGTGTTCGTAAGGAATATCAATTTAACAGAACACTATTCAAAACTACGGAAAGAATATTTTCATGATTTAGATTGCTTTTATTATTGTACACAAATATTTTTTCAAAATATTATTACGTAAGAAAAATTTCGTATAAAATTCTGTATTCCTTTATTTTACATCCTACGAACAAAGAAAAACAAACAAACTTAAGTTTCAAGTAATTCATTTGTGACACACATCTTTGAAGAGGAACAGCAGAGTAAAATGGGTAAATGAAAGGGAACAGGATTAAATTTAAATATAATTTGTAAGGAACTATTACTCGACATTTCAAAAGAATTCTTTCTTAATGTTTTATTTATATAGGAGATTTGCTATCAGTAAAGAAAAAATATAACAGTTTTTTATGTTAATTTCTTATTTCAGTGACTCTTCAGTTTAAAATAAAAGTATTAAAAATGCAATAAAAAACTTTTTTCTTCTAATGCATTGATATTTTTAAAGTTTTTCACTTGAGTATTAACGATCATATTAATTTTATACTGGTAAGTGTAAAACATAATTGTTTGCATATAAGTACTGATGATTATATTAAGAAATTCTTGAGATGTGTTTCGTCAACGTATTGACGAGGGATATAGAATATGGAATAATGGACGAGGTATTAGGGAAAACATTATAGCAATGAGCAAGAAATCCATGACTGTAAGCCTTATAAATTTACAACCCTAAACACTGCCCTTGCTTGGTTGAGAACGACAAACGTCAAATTCTATCGGAAATATATATACACTGGTTATCAAAAATTAAGGAAAAGTCACAAAAATAGCGATTACTCAAATAGTTAGGCGTAGAATTTGAGGAAAGTTATACACATTATACAACACATAAGTAGGTATAAAATAGCGTAAAAATAAATCGCCAGACAATTATGGTGTTATAGAAACTAGCATATGTATACAATGAACAAATCGGATGTGTCAGTTTGGTATAGGAAAAGTGCCTTTAATATGGCGTATGATTCCCCCGAGAAGCAATACAGCACATACAGCGATGTGTGATGCTGTCAAGTATGCGGTCTATGAGTTCGGTAGGAAGTGAGAGCCATTGCTCTTGCAAAGCAGTTGAAAGCGGAGCTAGGGTCCTAGGAGGAGGATTGACAGCAGCTATACGTCATCCTAAAATGTCCCAAACATGTTGGATAGGATTCAGGTCCGGTGATCGAGCTGGCCACTCTATGCGCTGAATTGTTTTCTGCTCAAGATAAGCATACACGATGCGAGCCCTATGCGGTATCGCGTTATGCTCTTGTAGAACGAAAGCATCACCTATTGTCCCGGCATAAGGGCGCACATAAGCATCAAGGATGTCATCTCTATGGGTGTGAGCATTCACATTTCCACGGAGAAATACATGGAGGTCTGTGCGTCCATCCAAAGATATCACCCCAAACACAGACACTGCCTGATCCGTATGCATCGCTTTCACGGATGTGTGATGGATGAAAACGATTTCCAGGTTCTCTCAAAATCAAAATACGCCTACTATCGCTTTGGAGGATAAACCTGGACTCATCCGTAAAGAGGACAGCCCTCCATTGATCACGCGTCCATTGGACATGTTGGCGTGCCCACTGCAAACATTCCCGCCTATGGCGTGACGTGAGCGGGACGTAAATGGCTGGTCATCTCGCAAAAAGACCACCTTCGAGAAGCCTTATACACATGGTTGACGTTGATACCAACCTTCCGGAGTTTGCAGGGAGGGAGGATCTGTTCAGACGGATTTGCGGTTCTATTCCTTCGTGCGCATAATGACAAATATCTGTCATCGGCATTCGTCGTAGCGTATGGCCGTCCTTGGCTGATCCTCCTGGATGCCGAATCCGTGGTTAGAAATTGTTGCCAAAGTCTATGAACCACAGACGGACTCCCATTTAGCCATCTGGCCACTTTGTCCTGCCTCTAGTCTCTCAATAGCTCTCCATCGCATTTCTTCGATCAAATGATGCCTGGAGGTCATTGTTACAATTTGGTTATGCCAGATGTCTAATCTCAGTCTCGCAGCGACAATTGTCGCCTTGCTCTGAGACATACACTTTTATGCTTCTCGCAAATGACGTATTCCGACAGCAGCGCCACTATTTTGCATAATGTAATATTGTTCAGCACCTTTTACTTAACAACATATTTAAATTTTAAACAGATAGGCCTAGTTTTGAACGTGTTATCCCTCTTTTTGTAATTTTCCTTAATTTTTGATAACTAGTGTATATAACGTCTTTTAAAAATCTCTTAAATATTATAACTTTTGTAGTTTGTAGCTGTAAATCATACGGTATTGAGAAAGGGTTACCCTTTAATTATTAACCTCTTTTATATTTTTGAAAGAGGTTAATAATAGAAGCCCATGTTTAGACGCCCATGTTACAGAAACCGACCATTCCAGTATCCATGAGCAGAATTATTTCTGAAATTTTTTTCCGTTATAGCCTCTTGAAGTGTTATTTCAAAATATCCCCCCCACAGTCATTGTGTAATACACCTGCCCATCTTTTCAAAGATCAAGTAGTATATTGCATAGTGTTTCTTATAAAGTCTCTCGACGTGATCTGCTTATCGTCTCACTCTGTTACCTTGGCTGAGTAAATTTGCAGACAACTTCTAATCCTCTCTCTATGATAAGATGCCTAGTATCAGACTGGTTATTAGAACTTGACAGTGAGATTTCCGACAACTTAATATTGAGAGTTCAAATTCTGAAGGGATGCAGGTATGGGGAGATGCTTATGCCAGATTTAGTGGCGTTTTATAAGGACATACATCCGTAATCCGAGGGTAAATAAACAGAAAATATTGCCACAGACGCGTACATGTCGATAGGAAATAATCTAAAAGTATTCTAAGGTGTAAAATATCAGTAAGAGAATTCTTGAAAACTTATAACGTTGACATTTTGGATAATGGAAGTATTTCTTTACGTTAGTTCAGCTTTGAAGGCTATTATGTACTAATATTTTATCTTTTATTATATATTTTCCTGCGTTCCGTGTTGTCTTAGTTGGTTTTCTTTGTTATTTTTCTTACCTGTTTTTCTGTTTTTTGAATGAGTGGCAGTTATCACTCATTACAGTTTTCTGTTTCGGAATAGACACACTCTGATGGAAATTTTGCAACTGTTTTTTGCAATGTGGGAATTTTATTAATCAAGTGCTGATTAAAAAAAAAAGCGCATTAGCTTTTGAAATTCTTGAAAAGTTCCTCACTGCTATTTTATTCTGAATATTATATGACATTTTTATTCCATACCGCGAATGTTACTTTACATTTTACCTTTCCTGTTCCCGAAGATCGTATTTCCATACATTCAAGAATCACTGGGATTTGAATGGAAGTATCATTATTTTATGACACTAGACTTCTTTTTTCCGAACAAACAATTAACACGGCGCTTATACAAGTCAAGCAGTGGAACTTTCAATTTCCACGGCTACTCAGATTTCCTTATCAATGGATGGTAGAGATTAAATATGGATTTGTAGAGACTGAATATGGATTAGTTTATTAGATAATTTTCTTTCTAAAGGACCCGAGGTAGCCTAGTGGTAGCGCGTTGGTTTTCGAACTGGGGGTGCTCGGTTCGAATCAGGACGAGCCACATTAGATACCTACTTATCTAGACTGGCTATAGACACGTCAAATCTGTAGATCAGAAAGTCCTATGAGGTCAGTGAGTGGTAGAAGGTACAACCCCTCTCCCCTACATGTCGCCGCTGGGGTAGCTCGGTTAAAACTGAGGTGTCACCAGGGGGTGGTGTTAGTTCTCCTGTACGGTGCCCTATTGAAAGCAACCAACTATTCTCTCGGATCTAATGTAAATGTCTTCATATATATATATATATATATATATATTACCGTCAATGTGTGAAATCAGCAATTGTACAGAATGCCAAAAATGGGATTTCAAAGTATGAAACGCTTAATATTTCCCGCATAGTCTAGGCATACCATAGAATTCCAAAAGGAAAACGGGCAAAGTATAAAATAATCTCGCCAGTGATGTATTTGTTGTGTTGTGGTGAAGCCTGTAATTTTCAATACTCGCCTCAACCAAAGATCATTGAGTAAATCCACCATTTGCCCTCCAGTCTACAGGATTCTCACCTATATTTGTTACACCCTCCTAACTTCTAAACGCTGACAGCTTAGGCCATAAAGTTGGTGTCTAGGAATAGTAAAAAGGCTATGCGCTACTCTATGAGACAACTTACAACGCCATCTATTAGCAAATTTTGGAATTAGCGTTTTTAATCTAAAAAACGGTACAAGATACGGGAAAAAGTCAATTACAAAGTTGTTAAAAATCATCGATTTAGTAAGAAAAGATACCTTGAATACATTAATACTTATAACAGAATGTAGAAAATGAACATTTGTTTGGTCATGATTTCGAAAATTATTATGTCATAAAAAGTGCAAAAAAGAAACTGAGACACTTCCCTATCTTCAGGATCATTTATTTATGTTGCTGAAAATGCTCTCGATTAGCAACTATACACATTTGCACTCTGGACTGGATTTCTCGCTGCACATTGGGCAACATGGCAGGTGTTACGGAGGTACAAGCATTAGTAATGCGTCGTCGACGATCCAAACAATGTTGGTGGAGGAGTCACATATACCTGCCTTTGTATGTGTCCCCATAAGAAGAACTCCAATGGGGTTAAGTTGGGTGAGCTCGTGGCCACTCTACATAACCACCATACCCGATGACTTGATTCTCGAATGTCTCCATTAGGTACTGCTTAGTTTTTGATGTCTTATGCGGAGGGGCGCCGTCATGCTGGAACCATACATTTCTTAGTTGGTGCAACGGTAGATTCTCAACAAGTCGGTTATTACTTCCTGCAGAAGCTCCAAGTACCTTTGTCCCGTTAACTTTCCCTCGTAAAATACTGGTCCAATGAGCCTGTCATGAAAAATTCCACACTAAACATTTACCGAACAGCGTACTTGATGTCGAACTTCGACAGCATATCTCGGATTTTCCATCGACCAGGCATGAACGTTCTGTCTATTCCACATTCCGTTACGCAAAAACATGCATAATCTATCCACATTATGTCTGCCAGGAATGTTGGGTGGACCTCTAATTTATTCATCACAAAGTTGCACAACGTGTAACGTCTGTCAGCATCTCTTGGCAGTAATCCCTGCAAGGCTGTGGATCGGTATGGATGATCACCTAAATCATTGAGGATTTTCCAAACGCGGCTTTTTGAGAGGCAAACAATCGTCACTGATCATTTTTGTGCTGCTCTGAGGATAGGCGAGAGCGTATGCTAGCACATCTTCCGGTTGCACTTTGCGTCCTACATTACGAGGGCTACGAACTCGAGGTCGGCTGGTCACGCAGCTCGTCTCCCTTAAACGTTTTACAACTTTTACGATGATCTTCCGTGTAGGATGCGGGCCTGCAGGAAAGCGTTCACGATACAGCCTTGCAGCTGCTTTTGCCTTACGCCCACATTCACCGTAAATTATCAACATCTCGCAATACTCTGTAATGCCAAATTCTTCCACAACCCTCAGATTTTATGTACAACTCAGTAAAAACATCCTTTTTATACTACACTAGTCTCTGGTGAACAGGCATGATGTTCCATCCTCATTTGCATAATACATGACATCCGTGGGATTTTTATACCAGACATGGTTGTTTAAAGTTTTGATAGTCCAGAAAGTTTTCATAGTTTGTAGAGACATTCAGTAAAACTCGCAACTGGTGGGGACGTTTTTTGATCCTCATAAATACGAATCGCTTGCGTTTCCCTTTCGCCATAACTCAGGTTGGTATTTAGTCCATGAAGATGTCTTTTCAAGCTTCGCTCGCGTTTCACGACGCCATAGTTTTGAAAATCAGGACCAAACAAATGTTCATTTTTTACATTCTGTTTTTAGTATTAATGTGCGCAATGTGTCTTTTCTTACTAAATCAATGATGCTGAACAACTTTGTAATTGACTTTTTTTCCGTATCTCGTACCGTTTTTGAGATAAAAAACTGATTCAGAAATTTGGCGATAGATGGCGTTGTAAATTGTCTCATCGAGTAACGCATAGCCTTTTTACTATACCTAGACACCAACTTTATGGCCTAAGCTGTCTCCGTTTGGAAGTCTAGGTGGGGTGTAACGGATATAGGTGGGATCCCTGTATGTTCAGCAGTGACATAAATTTCATTTTTCACCCATACCGTGCTGTATGAAAATGGCTGTGCAAGATGTAGTGTCCGAGAAAGAACCACCGCATATTAACATGCAACGACGATTCTACGAAGAACTATCTAAAGTGCGAGCCTATGCTGTTAAAAATTTCGCGTTTCTAATGAAACAATTACCAAAAGTTAGTGAGCGACGTGTGAAAAAGATATGACGAATAATGAAGAGGAACAACAGGACTATTGGCTGTTAAATCGCTATAATGTGTTGGTGGTTAAAAAGTAAGCTGATTTACCCTATTGTGGCGTCTTAGGCTATTCTCTGAGGCTTTTTAAAATTAATAAAATCGTGGCGAAGAAAAACAGAGTCCGAGTTGTGGATAATAAGGCCAAGCTTAAACAAAAAACTTAATATATTTAATAATAAAGAAACAAAACAAATTAACATTAAACTAGCACAGCATAATCAAGTGAATTTTAACTTAAGTCCAGTGTAATTTGACAGTGCACTCTGAGACCCAGTTAGCCACCCACAGGACCTTAAAAAACACGACCGTCTCGCCTGGCTGTTACATGGGGGTCTCTCTAAAAATCTCCAAGTCTCTGACTATATCTCGCAACCCTTTCTTTTGTCGGCGTCCATCCCAATTCCTCGAAATACGTCTGTTTTCCAGAGTGGGGGCCGGCGGATTTGTTGGTGACAGTTGTTCTTATCGTCGAATATTTAGGCAAACTTTACGATCACTATAGTGTCCCTAAGATATTGTTAAAAAAAGACAGATTTACAAGTGGTGTTTTGCGATAACGAGGTTTTCATCGGGTTTTCAACCGTGTTCTTTCAGTAACCGATATGCCTGTGGATTAACTTTCCCGCGAGGAATTTTCACACGTGGTCCGAAATCGCTGGGAACTCGGAAAGGACATTTCGATAACCATGCGGCTGTGTTCGTACACCCTGTGCGGCTCGTAAAAAATACCCCCATACTCGCATGACGCTACCCTATTAAAGAAGGCGTGAGTGCAATCCAGTTTTACGTCATGGACTCTTGAGTTATTTAACACAATTCCTGAGGTTCATCTGACAATTGATCAAGGATGCTGTGATAGAATGTTGAAAAAACTTTCAACCAAACGCAAGTTAGTTTGCTTGGAACACCATCCATTGTACAGTCCGACAACAACAAAGAATTTTGGAACGATGTGATGAGCAACCTAAAGTAGTACTGACCGACTTTGAAGATCTTCCATGACAAACGTCGCCACTTACAAAGCCATAGGTAGCGTCAAAAGTGCTTATCAGGACATTGAAAATATATTTGGTATTTGGATGCAAGATGAATAAACTGAGGGAAGGCATTTCATCCAACTTTTGAAGAACAACTATTGGCTGCTAAATGGCTATAATGTATGGGTCTTTTATACTGGGATTAAGGGAACTTCATATGAAGCTCTCTTTGGCTGTAAAGCTAAAGTCGTTCTCACAAGGTCTTCACTGCCTCAAGATATTTTACAAGACATACAGCTTGAGGTACAATTGGAAAAAATAATAGAAAACGTTTAAACAATACAGCAAAAGGAACAGATCACCCTATTCCAAGAGAGAGAACCTTACGGGCAAAACACGGATGAGATTGTAGTCCACTATGGAAAGCACTAAAGTGGGGGGGGGGGAAGGACTTGGATATCAAAGAGGCTTCCATTTCTGCTACCTGTTGTGTCTGCTAAAGGGAACCATTGGGGCCCATAAATACAAAAACTATCACCGAAATGTTCATGCCATCTGTGGACCTGCCAGAAAATACGACGTAGATGAGAAAAGCGAAGGTAAAGGGGATATTTTGTGCACTCTTTTCTCCACTATTGAGAATGCTGTCGAAGGTAAAATTGGTTCTAAACTGAATCTTGAAATACAGACCAAAAAACTTAAAACGAGTCTGACAAAAAATTTCATCTTGCATCTTTGTGGGCCACTGTGCGAATTTCAATTCCTGACGTCGATGAGAGGCGGGTTTGACTAACGCATTCTGTTGGCAGCGATTTTGTGTGTGACAGGTGATGAGTTTTACGGACTTGGAACTACTCAAGAAGTTTTGAGCCAACTTTAAGTCAGATCACACTATATTCACATTAAGGCCAAAGTACTTACACGTTGAAAACGTTCCTGACCATGAAATACCTCTTCGATGAGCTACTATAGCTCAGTCTACACGAAGCGTCCAATAATTCGTGAGGTGTATGTGCAAGACCAAGAGCTGTTGTGTTAAAAAGACAATTAAGTGTATTAAAAATTGTTGCAAGAAATATTTCAATATAATTGTTTTCTCAGCAATAAAGTCCTGCATTTTATTTTGAATTTCTTGTTTCCTTTTTGTATACTTCTTTATAGCCCAATAAAGCCTTTTCGTGATCTCTTTTCCTACATTTCCAAAATATTACGTGTCATTCTATATAATGCCTACATGTTATATAAAATGGCAAGGCAAAGTAAATAGAATATTAAAATAACACAGAGACTTCATACGTTGCCTAAAAGCCTTACGCATTCTATAGAATGACTGCATTTCACTCATTGCTGGAAAAAACAAACAAACACAAACACAAACAAATACACACACACACACACACACATATATATATATATATATATGTGTGTGTGTGTGTGTGTGATAATAACGGCCCACCATTAGATATCTAAAGCGTATTTAAAATTATCCTGTTAATAAAGCACGACCCCTTTTCTAAAATTGCAACCTAAAAGTAAAATAAGATAATTTATATTAGCCCTGCAGATCATTATACAGGCATGTGAAGTAGCTGAACTCAATAACATCCCCAGATATGAGTGTAGGAAGTTTATGAGATTCCTAATGCCTGTGTAATGTCAAAATTCTTGAAGAGCCCTCGAACCACTCTGAATTTATGGGATCTGTAGCGTCAAAACCACACTTTATAAGAACTTTATGGTCACTTATCCTGCACCCAGGTCAATAGTTCGCAGTTCTAACAAGCGCGGGATCTAGCAGTACAGTCCCCGGGAAAACTTAAGTGGACACGTGAACTCCACTAATCTAAAGTCGCCGAATTAAAATATTAAGTAGTTTAGGCTCTCTGGCGTTAATATCGCAAAACACTCATTTACTATTTGCGTGAACAGAAGATTTCTCTCTCTTGGTGTCTAACTCTCGTTGCTGTCGGACCTGCGGTCCGCTTCTGTCTGGTAATGTAATCCGCGCCCCGTCAGGCCAAGTTATGTGGCCACTGCAGCTAATGCCTTTTAATAAATAAAGCAAGTCTTCGAAGTTGTGTATTTCATCAATGGCTCCATGTGTGCGTTTCTCGCCTAAAGTTCGTAAGTGCTTCCCTGGATCTACACTGAGCCAGTCTGCATCACGCCTTCGTACCGGCTACACATCCGATTAGTGCTATGCCTCTCCTCCACGGCGTGAGGTACGACATCACACACACACACACACACACACACATATATATATATATATATATATATATATATATACAGGATGTTGCCGAATTCGACCGACAAATTAAGACGGGTGATAGTAGGTATCAAGACGAGCAATAATCACTTGCAAATGTATGATCGGAAATGCAAATCTGATCAGGTAGAGGATAAACAAAGATGCAGAAGTGAAAAAGTCAAAATTTCTGCATCTTTGTTTATCCTCTAGTTGA
The DNA here is from genome assembly GCA_907164885.2 of Dolomedes plantarius. Lineage (NCBI taxonomy): Eukaryota > Metazoa > Arthropoda > Arachnida > Araneae > Dolomedidae > Dolomedes > Dolomedes plantarius. The sequence continues at coordinate 21,491,710 of OU015493.1, read as the reverse complement.
CCAGGTTTGCGTTTCCGGTCATACATTCCTTTGTGATTATTGCTAGTCTTGATGCCTACTATCACCCCTCTGAATTTGTCGGTGGAATTCGGCAACATCTTGTATATATATATATAAGGGTATAAAATAGCTAAGTTAATTTTAAGGTGAATAAGAAGACGGTTATTAGGAAAAAAATTAAATTAGGTAATTAAAAGTAAGTTTTGGCAAAAATAGGTTTTAATTTTAAATCGATCAATTGATGGCGTTACTTGGCCACGTTTCAAAGTAAAGCAATCATGTGAAAAAGAGCGGAAGTTCATCAGAGGATTTGACGCCAGAGTGTCCTTCGAGAACATTCGAGAAGCTTTGTTGGCGGGGTTAAGTGAAAGGGCAGCAGAGCTTGGATAAATCTCGTGGTGGATGGACGCTTATCGCCCATAGCAGGCAGCTAAATGGCAAATCCGCCATCTTTTCTAAATTATTAAAGTTCGACGATGTATTCTAATTACACCCGTAGTCCAGTATTATTATGAAGTGGAAGGGGGAGTCGTATTCTAAAATAACATGATGGAGCTCAGCGAGGATTAGATGGAATAAAATATATGAATTCTCAACCAAGTGCCTCGTATGCCTCGAACTGCGTAACACCTTAGATGGGTACGCGCTAGCGATTGCGACATATATATATATGTCGCGCATATATATATATATATATATATATATATATATATATATATATATATATGAATATATACAGAGGTAAAAGAAATAAAGTTCGAATATAATTCATACATATATTCTCGTTCGATCGTATTTGTGAATAACGACTCTAGATAAAAGCGGCACTCAAATTTATTTCCATTATAGTTTTGCGTTGGTCACAAATGCTACGAACAGTCATTTAGAACTACAGCGAAGCTCGTCAAATGGCTGCAGATTTAAAAAAATATACTCAGACACAAGTACAGGCCTACAATTCACACAATGCATCTGAGCTTCAACCAAGTAATGAATGAATAACCTCCTCTCCTTAGAAGTCGAGCTCAATGTGCTTGTATACCTTTGGGGACATTCCCAATTTTTCCAAAAATGAAGACTTAAAAACTTGGCGACTACGGCCCCTAGATGAAATTTGATTGGTTCTCTAAATAACCCGAAAGTCGTCAACTTTGTCGGCAAGTTCACCAAATTTATTGCCAATTTTGCGAAACTTCTCTAAAATATTGTCAAAGGCTCCCACATTGAAATCTAAAGCTCAGTAACAGCAAATTAACAAACTAAACATAAATTAAGGAGAAACAAATATTACAATCATACATATCTATAAATCTATACCTATATATCTATATATTTGTATACAAATATGCATACATACATACACACACACACACACACACACACACACACACATATATATATATATATATATATATATATATATATATATATATATATATATATATATATATAAAGCTTTCTATGAATCTTCAATTGCACAAATGGGAATGTTAAAATAAATGAGAAGATAATTTAGACAAGACCAGAAGTATAATATACTTTTTAACCGGAAATAATTTTTTTAACGGAACGAAATAAGGAGGTCTGTATGAGCTGTTTATTATTATGCCCATTAATTTAAGCCAAACTGCTGAAACATCATAAAGAGCTTTTGCATGGATAAAAATTTACTATTTTTCATTTAGTTCGTATATTTATAGTTCATTTCTCTGTAAAATGAGTATAGCCTGAAGATAAACAGTTATGACTTTTATGTAACGAAAATTTACAATTGTTTCCGCGAAAGAACATGAATGTAGGAACAATAATCGTGACTCAACTTCACATTTGAAGATATATATCCGTCTAGTTATTGAAGATGAAATTCTAGAGACGTGCCTCGAGGTAGAGTCGAAAATTTTATGTTCATAATAAAAAAAATACATGTACAACAAACATGCAAATTTTCTGCGAAATTAATTCAGAAAATTTACAACGAGACAGCAAAAGGCATAACTTTTTAAAGTGTCATATGTTACATATTCAGTATTAATATACTTGCAAATTTATTAGGAGAGGCTCATTTTTTTACCATATTTTTATTAATTCGCTTTCTTGTTTGTTTGTTTGTGTGTTTGTCCAGTACAAATCTTGCAATCGATTTTTAACTAACTTCCCGACTAGCTAGACATTTGAAACTTTTAGAATAGCTCAGATCAAGATGATAATGCATTCTTTTAATACTTTTAGCCATCTTTAAGCAGATTTGAAATAATTTTCAGTTAATTTTTTTTTGTAGAATGGTGCAGCCATCTATCGGCTGGTACGGGAACGTAAAGGTAAACGTAAGTTAACTTCCAATTAACTTCATTTTCTTTCAAGTTGATGGGATAATTCATCAAAAAAATTTAAAAAAAGTATTTATTAATACATAGAATTGTCAAGTTTATATGATTCAACAGAAAATTTAAAAACATGGCATATAAAAAGTTCTTTTTATCTTCTAATTATTACCGTATTATTGGGGAGGAAGAAAGGTTGCGCGAGTATATAACAAAGGTGGCACTGAAAAATGTTCTAAAAAATAAAATGAATCTGTTTTGAAAGAGAAAAGCAGTTAAAATGTTACCAAAGTTAATAATTCAAGGAACGGTTATCGGTTCGTAGTTTAGAGGTGAAGTGTGCAAACTTTTGTTGACCCATTTTCTTTAAATAAAAAAAATCCGCGACCCCAATGAAAATTAATTGGTAACAGCAATTTAAAAGTAGAGAAATATTAGGAAAATGTTAACAAAAGTATAGAAAGACGAAATAGGCGAATTTTGAGAAACTATTTCAAAAATCAATAAACTGTAAATTTTGGATATACAGTGTAGTTCCGATAATACGAACTTCGGTGATCCGAGAGTCCTCTTAATCTGAAATCAAAAGTCAAAAAGAACTAAGGTTGCAATACAACTACAGTGATATTAAGTAATATAAAGTATATTTTTGAAAATCACAAGAAAATTCAAAGAAAGACAACAGTAGTATATAATAAAGTAAGACACAGTAGAATAAACAACACGTGCTTATGCCAATGCTAAACTGACACTAACAGTAATCTCTCCAACTGTCGAGCACTGTGACGTATTGTTAAAACAACTTACACTCTGAGCTAATGTACTAGGCAGCATTCCGAACTCTTATCACCCATTTCGTCCTGAGATTTGGTTATGTTTAGACAGACCTTATAAAATAAACCGTGTAATCACACGTAATATGTAATATTTATGTAATCACACGCTATTATGTGATTTAAGTTTATTTCAAGAATGATTTCGCTTAATCCGAAAAGGATCTGATCCCAATCATTTCGGATTATCGGGATTCAACTGTATATGTAATATCTTAAATATCGTGCCTTCCATTCTAACATTTAAATTCCCTTTCCTAAGTCTAATCCCCAGGAATATTAATTTATCTCTTTAAAACCCTTAGCCACAGATCTTCCCATGAATCACATTCCTTCGCATTTTTACACGTGTATATGTCCCAATTCATGAGTGGGTTAGCTTCCTGAGCCCCAAAATCTGCTGACCCTACAAATAATAGTCACATGTCTACCTCGCTCTCTCGCGTTTAATGTTGAAAGGTGATATTATTCCGAGCCGTTCTTCTGGGATGAACGGATGTATTTTCGCGCTAATAAACGATGTACTAAGAAGTTTGGCCCGACTGCATTTAAATCTAATTTTCATTCCTTTCCGGCTGAATGTAGATCCAGCCTGAGATAGTTTTACATTTCAGGTTATAATTCAAGGACGTGATGTAATGGGGATTTTACAAACATGTATTTTTAAATTACAATAACAATTTAAAAAAAGTATTCCTGACCCTCTACACTTGATTTTTGCCAAATCTTATGTGACTAAAATTTCATATTTAAATATTTATATGCATTTGTATTTCATTTAGGTAAAAATTAGTAAAAATTAAATTAAAAGAAGAGCATTTTAAAAACTGTAAACTGTAAACTTAACTTATCTATATAACACTTAACTAGAAAAAATTAATGAGAAAGTCAAGTCTAGACCTCGTATAGTATTTGTTCAATATTTGGGGAAATATTTGAGAATACCACTCTTATATCACCCTTGTTTGGTTTTTATAGTTATTGAGTTTGAAAACCTAGTCTCGGACCCAGTCTCGGAAGTAAAAGCGAATGGAAGCAATCTAGTCTTTAAGACTGTTTAACTCCTTATTTGGCAATATCATATATTTTTACCTTATATAAATACGAATATTAAAGGTATGTAATTATAGAAATTTTAAAGCATGTTTTTTTATTAAATTATCTATTTATCTATCTATCTGCCTCTCTCTCTCTCTCTCTCTCTCGCTCTCTCTCTCTCTCTCTCTATATATATATATATATATATATATATACTATATATATATGCACGGGGTAGATTCAAATTAAATACATCAGTCAATGTATGCAGTTAGTGAAAAAAAATATTTATAAAAAAATCGAAACGGATATTTTTAAAGACAAAATAATGTAGCAGACAATATTGAAGTTAAATATAATAGAACATACTAAAGAATATAGTACAGTTAATATAGTACAGTTTGAGGAACATTTCTTTTACTGTGTTTTAATATTTTTTTTTGATAATGTCCAATCATCTACCGCATTGGCAAGAAAAAAATATTTTTTTGTCTATTTCATAGCTATGCACGTGACGCAAAATTAATTTAAAGTATCACAAAAAGAAAAGGAATCACGTGATCAGCAGTTAATAAATTAAATTCTAAAAATTAATATTTAAAAATTCGCCAAAAATCAAAAATGGAGGTAAAGATTCGAAAAAGATTTCATTTTAAAGGAATTTTTATGATTTTTCTCGTGATATAAATTTTACAATCGTCAGATTATTATTTTAAATGCAAACGTAAAAAAAGGTACAAAAAGAGCTTAAAATTTAAGTTTAAAAATTCTAAGAAGAATTTTTCAAAAATATTTTTTAGAGCACCCCTACACTATAAGAAGAATCACCATGCAAAATTTCAGCCCTTTAGGTCTGTGCGTTATCTGTCAGTCAGTCAGTCAGTTACGGAATTGTTTTATACATATAGTTAAATGAATGTATGTGAGTATGTTCCAGCATCACTCTGGAACGCTGGAGAAATTTCAACCCAACTTGGTGCACATATGACTTACAATCTGAGAAGGAGGGACAGGTAAAATTAATCGAAAACGACTGATATTATAGTAGTGTCGAAACAGATGTTTTCGGGGTGGCTGAGATGAATAGTGATACTCCCGATGCCGTATAAGTACAAGTTCAGCCCCATCAGCATTGGGAGGGGGGGGGGGAGGGTTGCAAAATAAATGTCCAAAATGACCGAGAGTAGTGTCGAATCCATAGTTTTCGAGGTTTCTGAGATGAATAGGAGAAACTAAAAATGCTGTTTATGATCAAGTTTCTCTCTATTCTAAAATAAAGTAACTCTCGCTGCCGTTATCAAAAGCTTGTCACGCTATTTCCTCCGAAACTGCTGGGGGTATGGGGTATAGAGCGATACCAATGGATGCAGAAAAATGGGGGGACCAAAGTGAGACATGTCTCATCTTTGTCAGATTTTAATTTTTTTTTATTTTATGTTTTGTGGGACAATATTGACTTTTTCATCTTCAGATTACGATAACTCGTCAAAAAATGATCGTGGAATTTTGATCTTTTTACAATCTAAGACTACAGACATTTGTCTTTCAAACTAAACCTCATTTGTTTAAAAATATTTTAAAACAGACTAATATTTTCATCAAAAAATGAAACACTGTTTTTCAAGAAATATCGTACCCTATGTGGATGTAATATCGATGCTCCTCGAGTTTTTATCTTACAAAGAAAATATTTACATCATCTGGAAGCTGAAAGCTTTCTTATTCATATAAACCTCATTTTAAGTCTATATCTTAAATTTTTGATTTTTAATTGAATTTTAAAGCTGATAATTCAACTGTGATGAAATGCCCTTCTCATTAAGGGTGACAACAGTAAATCGATGGAATCTGTTACATTGCCGGAGAATCACCCCTATGTATCTCGCTATTAGCCATAACAGAGGAGCGAGCGTAGCGAGCCTAGGGGCGAAGCCCCTAGTTGAGTTAAATTAATATTATAGTGAATTTGTAATTTTGTTTTATAATTTGTATACTGTACATATACTTTTAAATTCCTGTAAATAAAATTACCTAGATTTTACACTATGGGTAGTATTCATACATTTTCCTGTCAAATAAAAAAAAATGGGATTAATAAATACCCGGGCAATGCCGGGTAAACAGCTAGTTCATTATATAAATTTACTTCAGACTATCCACGATCCCTTTGTGGGTCGAGTCCAACAGTTTGCGAACCACTGGTTCAGAGTATAGCGAATATGAATAAAGTTAATACTTTAAGCTGATACTTTAACCTCATGAATGACATTTAAGGCATGTAAGTGACACTTAAAGTGACATTTTGAGTGTCACTTTAAACTGATAGTTAGATATAAAAAGGACCTGGTTACAGTGATCCCCAAAGGTACCGTTCCATTATACCGACCAGTCGCCAACCTCTCGGAGAACTGCGAGTCTTCGCGGGGAAAATCCGTTCTCATCCGCTTGCAGAGAGCGGGTTTTGATGTCTGGAACGTCTGCTTACAAATCGCAGACGCAATCACCGCTTTACTAAAAAACAACTTTATTTCAGTGTATGTAAGAAGTGGACTGCAATGTACATCAAAGTGAAATTCTTCAATTTTTGAAGGTTTATTTTCCGATGTAGCTCTGTCCTTTTCTTTCGAGTAAAAACGATTCCCGGGTAAAAGTAATAATGGTATACAGGATTCCCACCTATATCCCTTACACCTCCCTTAACTTTTAAACGGTGACAGCTTAGGCCATAAAGTTGGTGTCTATGTATAGTAAAAAGGCTATGCGCTACTCGATGAGACAACTTACACCGCCATCTATCGGCAAATTTTGGAATTAGCGTTTTTATCTCAAAAATGCTACAAGATACGGGAAAAAAGGTTAACTACAAAGTTGTTCAGCATTATCGATTTAGTAAGAAAAGACACCTTGCGCAGATTAATACACAAAATGGAATGTAAAAAATGAGAATTTTTTTGTCGTTAATTTCAAAGCTATGGCTTCGTGAAACGCGAGCGAAGATCGAAGGGACCAGAGAATACAGTCCAGAGTGAAGATTTGTTTAGTGGCTAATAGAGAGCATTTTCAGCAACATAAATAAATGATCCTGAAGATAGAGAAGTGTTTCAGTTTCTTTCTTCGACTCTTTATGACATGACAATTTTCGAAATCGTGACCAAACAAATGTTCATTTTCTACATTCTGTTTTAAGTATTAATGTGCGCAAGGTATTTTTTCCTACTAAATCGATGGTGCTGAACAACTTTGTAATTGACATTTTTCCCGTATGTCGTACCATTTTTGAGATGAAAATGCTAATTTCAAAATTGGCCGATAGATGGCATTGTAAATTGTCTCATCGAGTAGCGCATAGCTTTTTTACTATACCTAGATACCAACTTTATGGCCTAAGCTGGCCCCGTTTAGAAGTTAAGGGGGGTGTAACGGATATAGGTTGGAACCCTATATATGCCAAAGAAAGCGGCAATGTATTTTTCAAGAAATAATATGCGATGAGAAAAAGTCAACTTTAATCCCACCAACCCTTCCTTGAGTGAGAATTTTTTGCATTCATTTTATTTAATTGGTGACTTTTTTGCTTAACGTTGGCTTCAGGTCGATATAATGGGAAAGCACCTTCCCTAAAATAATGAGCAAAATCAGAAAATAAATAAAAGATTCTCTTTTCTGCTTTCTTCCAATCCACATTTCTTCGTAGTCAAGTCATTTCTCCTAGCATTACACGCTCAATTGACTCAATCTATCGCTGAGAAATCTTGTTGCTAGGAGACAAATTGTAGAAAACTCAAGTTTAAGAAAACTGAGACAAAATCTGTCACGAAATGAAAAATTCGATGCAATATCTCCGAGAAGAGGATACTCTATCTTCTGGTTTTAAGAGATTTATGAGGCAACGAAATGTGAATACAGGACAGATCGATATCTGTCTTAACTGAAAAAAAGACTTGAAATTGGCGAAAAGGTGTAGCTCTGTGTTTTGTTCCTGTCCGAATGAGAATTTTGCCTACTCATTATTTTCGAGGAAACTTGAGAGAGCTTCTTTATTTGTTCCGATAAAGACTCTAATGTTTCATGAATTTTTAAGCTTGCTGTAACAAACATTCCACTATATAGATAGGTAACATGAATGGTCGTGTATTTTCCAGCAGTTCTTTTGAAAATAAATCCAGCATCAACACTTCTAGTAGTTGTTAGACCTAAATACAGCGAGAAAGACGAAAAAGTTATAACACTATGTTTAAGTTTGGAAATTCCTATAGAGTAGAACCCTCTGTTCTGTAAGTTTATCCAGACATTATATGAAACTTTCATTTGAGTATTTTGTACACCTAACTTTTTTATCAGTATTAAAAGAATATATATACTATGTCCATTTTTAATGTTAAAAGTCAATATATCCGATTACTTATGTGCTAAACTGAAAATCTTTAAAAACGAAACGTATTGTGTATCAAGTGGCTATTTACAACGCGTCTGTGAGTTAAATCTAAGGTCATTTTTCAGGAGCCATTGCATTGTTTAATTACAATGTTAATTTTTTTTAATAACAGGCATTTTTTTTATTGCAGGTATGACAAACTGCATTCTGAATTTAAACACGGGTAGCTACTTACGGCAATGTGTTATATACGTTCCACTCATACGCCAAATCGATTAGATCCATAAAACATAAAGTGGAGAAAAGTGATAAACTTACATACATCGCTTTTTAAAATTCCTCTGAAAATTTTAAATTCACATAAACATTGTAGAATGCATTATTGAAGATAGAGCTTCTATCCGATGAAGATATAAAATCTGTAAGATAGAATAGCCTTGGGGTAATCGTTATTATTATTACAATTCTTGCGTGACTAAGGGACATAACCGATTCGGGAAATGAAAAGAAGTAATAACACCCAATTCAGTATTCAAATTATTTTTCGACTACCGAAAAAATTGAAATAACTGCTTAAGAATTCCCACGTGCTTACTTATGGAACAGTTAGACTGTCACGGACTCATTTATTTTACTTTTTTTGTGATAAAAAAACTCTAAACGGTTTACCGTTTATTATCAAGTACATGCTTTTCCGTTTGAATCGTATTATTGCAACGATTTAGATTAGAGTATGGACTTCACTGGATTGACTTCTGAAAATAGTTATTTATAATTGGCCAAAAAAAAATGCCATTGAGTGGTGTTAATCCTTATTATTTGAGAAATATATTATGAATGTAAAAAGTTAGAAGTACATAAAGTGCTTTGACACTAAAATTAAAAAAAATTAAAAATGTTTACTTAACTGATGTGGCTTGAGAATGGCTTATATAACAACTGCTACTGCTCTTCGGCTTTAGAATCAGGTTGGGATCAGAGCCTGGCTTATGACTGTTTACATTCATCACGTTTTTTTCAGTTCTTTATTTTTATTTCTCAAAAGTCATCCACGACATCTTTTAACCTGCCCTTTTAACGTAGGATTACGTTCCTCCATAACGGTCCTTCGGAAAGGAAAATTTCAGACGCTAAAACCGTCCATCCATCCTCGCAAGATATAATTTTGGCAGCGTGCCAAACTCAGTCTATCACTTGGACAAGTTAAACAGGAAAGTACCAAGATGCGTCAAAATTTATCTATCTCGATCAAAATCTCGATCTATCGTTTTCGAAGGGACTGACTGAACCAAACGATGTATGCAGGAAAACGATAGATGCGGGAACATACAAAGACGTATTCACATTCCTTAAAGTTTGATATCCCTAAAATATATTTACTCACATACATAAATGCATACACACCTGTAGTGTAATTGACGATAAAATTGCAGAGTTGTACTGAAATCCAAGATAATAATAATAAAAAAGAAATACACGTAGGTACACAGGAATTTTAATTCAAATAAAAGTAATTAATCTTCTTTTGTTTTTTGGCGGTTTTCTCTCTACAAGTAAACAATATTTTTTCTGTGTTGCATTCCTTTCGGTATAGGTTATTATGTGAGAGTATAAAGAACCGTCAGCCGTGAATGATTTGTAACTAGAAGCATTCCATTGCACTGGACGGGGTCCGACATAAGACCACCAGGAAGTTCTGCTTCCGGATGAAACCCTCATCGGCCAGTGTAGAACTGCAGCAATCAAAAACTTTTCCCACCCTAGTCCAAACACCAGGGCGCCTCCATCCCAAGGCCAAGCCAGAGGACAGCAGGAACCGATCAGGTCGGCTGATTGCGAGCCATTGCTGATAAGAACAGAAATGTTGAAAAGTCGGAGAATTTGGAATGAGTTTCCGAAAATAGGATACTTCAGGGGCTAAAAAATTAAGGAACACCACCGGTGAACAAATAATGGGAGTGGTACGATTATTCGAAACCAGGCTAAACAGGAGAGAACAAAAATACGAAACCGTGCATCTCAAATGTTCTGCTCATTGTTTAATTAGAGCGTCATTCTAGTTCCGATAAATTAATGTAAAGCTGCGATATTCTGAACGAATATTGCGGGAAAACGATGGATCGAGGAACGATCCATGCGGTCTGTTTTTGCTTGTTTTCTATGGAATTTATTCGGGACTGGAGGAAATAAACGATGCAAACGGGAAAACGATCGTTCGGGGAACGATCGATAGATATTCCAATGTATATATATATATATATATATATATATATATATATACATAGATAGATAGATAGATAGATACATTACATATGCACATACAAAAGAGGCAAGCAACGATAAGTAATCTTTCGTTAATAACTCGTGGTAGTTTCGTTAGAAGAGACTACCTGAAATTTTTTTTAGCCATTATTTAGGTGTTTAGACTCTACAGGCCTCTACAGGTTTCATTTTAGAAAGAAGTGTTCTAAAATGTAGCAAGAATATAGTAAAAGTAGATCTAGTTTTTGATGTGTTTTTGCTGCCTTTCATTCGGTTTTTGCTGCCTTTAAGCCCCCCAGTCATCTCGGTCTTCTGATTTTTATTTTTTGCAACAATATCAACTTCATCACAACTTTATTTCGTTGTTATTTTTCGACTCGAAATTTTGTTTTCGTTCACAGGAACACATGTCATCAAAAGTTTTGTACAGTACGTTCGATGTCCTGCCCAGTCTGCTTTCCCACTACACTACGTTTTTTGGTTGCAGTTCGCCCAATCTGTGTGATTTGTTGGGAGAGCCCCCCCCCTCTCCTTCACTGTTTCCCTTTTCATATTCTACTGGTTTTATAAACAGTATTTGCTTTTATGATTGATTCTACTATTAATTTTTTAATTCTATATACCGGGTGTCCCAAAAATGACCGACGATTTGAAAAATTAATGAAAGAAAAACTGAAGGCGATAGAAATGTACGGTTTGCTGCATTCTGCTTAGTTAACCTGGGAATTTATTCTCACCAATTTTCAAAATTAGTTTCAAAGTTTGTCAACAGGTGGCGCTGCTGACTGGGAAAACTATAAAACAATGTTTTCAAAATAACCACCATTCGCAGCAACAATGTGGCGCAGTCTGAGGTCAAAATTCGCATACGCCCATACAAACATTTCAGTTTGAATGTTCTGAGAAGCAGCAGAGATGTATTGTTCCAGTTCATCTACAGTTTCTGGATTGTGACGATACACGTGATCTTTCAAGTACCCCCAAAGAAAAAAAATAGCATGACGTCAAATTTGGCGAATAGGGAGGCTAATCCATGCCACTTTGCGTATGCTTTTTGCTTTGAAAACGTTGTGTTATAGTTTTCCCAGTCAGCAGCGCCATCTGTTGACGAACTTTGTAACTAATTTTGAAAATTGGTGAGAATAAATTCCCTGGTTACCTAAGCAGAATGCAGCAACCCGTACATTTCTATCACCATCCGTTTTTCTTTAATCGATTTTTCAAATCGTCGGTCATTTTTGGGGCACCCGGTATCATCGTTCATATCATTAAATAATTATAGCAATTTTATTTATCATCGCTTTTAATACCTTTATAGTATATCATTGGTTTTATAATCTTTACATATCATCTGTACACAGGGTGTCCCAGTTAAACGTTTCAGAACTTCTACGAGGGGTAGGGTGCATCCTGACGACTCTGAATCATATAGCAATGTGGGGTTGGAAATGCTTCCCTGAAGCGGTAGATGGCGTTGCAGGAAAGTTCCGAGCGTTAGTGCAGGGAATCGTGAATTCGCCCAAGGACTCAGAGTTAGTAGGATGGCTATTTATACGAATTTTTATTTATGGAGGCATATGAAAACACAGGTTTATGTCAACACCCCCATTGACAATGGTGAGGAGCTGGTTGCAAGATTCCAGAATGTTCGGAATTCCATGCGCCGGAGATGTGAGGTCTGCATTGCTATCGGCGGAAAAAACTTCGAACACTTTCTTTAACCCGTGTACCTTTTGGTTTTGTACATTTATTATTAAAACGATTATCCACTTACGGTCTCTTTCTTTATGGTTTTCTGTGTACATCACCGCTTCAGGAAAGCATTTCCGACCCCACATTGCTATATGATTTCGAGTCGTCGGGATGCACCCTACCCCTCTTAGAAGTTCTGAAACGTTTAACTGGGACACCCTGTATATCATATCTTTTTACATATGTTATTTTTATCATGTTTACACATAATTTTATTGTCCTCTTACATGAATTTCTTGTGGTTTGCACGTCCTATTATTAACAAAAGTATTGGTAATCAATCTGTTATTTCTGCTGTTGGTCCGAGTTTTTTCTACACTGATTTTTGGCTCCAATCTCGTGTTTGGCGCTTCATGTACTATTTTGGACCTCGCGCCATTAAAAACTAACGAACCAACAAACCAGTACATTCATATTTCCATAACTGAAATCGATTTTGATCCCTCATGGCTGATATCCTGCTTTCGCAACCGTACATAACTGGAGATTTGAGGAATTGCTTCATATAACTGGAATTTACTTTTGAACGAGGTAGGTAAACATTTGCAGAGGCTAAATACTATAGTGACTCTTGGGATACTCTATTTAATAACTGGTTTCACGTGAAACGTCATTATTCTCTGTCATCACTGGACCTTAATACTTTATATCTGGACACTATTACATTGAATATTACATGCTTAATTACACAGTGTTTAATTACAGTCGACGGGATATATTCCGTTTTGGCCTCTGTTTCCTGGATATCAGAACAATGTCACGCACGTCTAAAACTAACTTATTCATGTTCGACGCATTCCTAAACAGACATTTACTTTATTTCAATTATTTTGTTATTTTTTTAAGCTGAGTTAAAACTACTTTTTATGCTAATAAAATATGTTAATGCCAATATATTGAAATTGCTAATACTAGTACGTATAAACCCAAATGTTTTATTAATTTCTTACGAGTACTTCAAATGTTATTCGACTCTCAGCGGTGCCTAGTTTTCTTCTCGGCATTGTCAAAACCAGCCTCCGGCACATACGTTAAATGTCCCAAATACCCCATTTACAAGGTTACATTCTCGTATGTGGACTCATGTATTCTTTCGAAGTTTTCAAATATTGAATTTTAAATCGGATATTTTCAGATTTATGTTTATCTCTAGTGTTATCTCTAGGTCACAAAACCTTTATCGTTTTTGTACTTACAGGATTTTAGGAATGCCATTTTTCTCAAAATATGACAATATAAACAGCATTGCAGGTATAAAAATAAACGAACAATAGCAAAATTCGAAACTTAAAGCAAGTTTAGTTTTTGATATATCTACTGGAGCTAAAGCTCTATTTGCGTAATTTCTTTCCTTCTGTACAAAGGAGAAGTTTGAAAATAATATCTTTAGGGTTTATAAATATTTGCTTTATGAAAAATTCTACCAAGATTCAGGATAAAAGCAGCGTGAGAGTCATTTGTTTTCTTCAGAGAAATGTTTTCAGGATTTTTACTGTAACTCGGGAATACTGATGGCGGTTAAAGAAAACAGAATTGAAAATAGCTGTGCAAAATTTTATTGAGATAGCCTACAAGATATTTTATATTTATTCATTTAAAGACAGCTTACCATTAAAAATTCCTATCGACATCAAGTTCAGATGTACTGCAAGGTAAGCATAGACAAACAGCATAAAAATACTGTGTTTAACAAACGAAACATTGTAGAAACATATAGTTATCATTATTTGATTCTAAAAGCTCTAGAGTATGTTTTAAGTCAAGGAAATAATGCTCTCTTTCATTGAGAATTTTGTGTCTCAGACCCCTTGAAATTTGTTTTCGATTGTGTGTATTCCCATTTTATCCGACTCATCCTTCGTACGTCCGTAACCATCTGTGAGATGTCTTTTATTCTTGCCAATACAAACTACGACTCAGGAACTCTACGTATCTGTTGTTTCTTGGTGAGGAGCCCATAACAAAGGCACAACTGAAGTCCAAGGCTTCTAGGTACGCTGGAGGTGCAGTTGGGGAGCTTCCCACGAGGACGTTTACCCTGCATTTCGTCAACTTCCAGTTTTTTTTTAAATTTCTACCGCAATACGTGATAGACGTTGATTCGTTCCTCTCTCTCACTATATATATATATATATATATATATATATATATATATATATATATATATATATATATATATATATATATGTATATATATATATATATGTATATATATATATATATATATATATATATATATATATATATATATATATGTATATATATATATATATGTATATATATATATATATATATATATATATATGTATATACATATGTATATATATATATATATATGTATATATATATATATATATATATATATATATGTATATATATATATATATATATATATATATATATATGTATATATATATATATATATATATATATATATATGTATATATATATATATATATATATATATATATATATATATATATATATATATATATATATATATATATATATATATATATATATATATATATATATATATTGGGTTTCTTACGGGCCCCCGTTAGATCCTATCGCCCCAAAAAGTCACTTGTATTGTAGTTGGGTATCCCCTCTACCTTCTATAAAATAATGAATTTTTTCCCGAAATATTTAGTCACCAAATTTTTAATTTTACCAAAAGACCTGTTTGCGAACCTTTGCCCCAATCGGTGGGGCAAAGGTTCGCACTGCAAACCTTTACCCCACTCGTTGATTTCTTACTGGATAGGCATCGAAAATCACAAAAAGAGTTGTCTAAATAATTTTATTTCACATTTTGTAATCTTTTTAAAGGTGTTACATATATAGAAAATCACAAATTGAACAGGTTAATCTCAATAAATTTTTTCTTAAACTAAATAACTTCAAAATGATATATCAACTATTAACACAGAAAGTTGAATCTAACAAAGAAATTCACAAAATGAAATGGGGTTAATCTCAATAATTTTTTTCTTAAACTAAAGAACTTCCAATTAAAATATCAACTATTAACACTATCGCTATATTATATCTTAGGCTTTACTCATTCTTTTAAAACCCGTAAAAATTAAGGAAATTAAGGGGATGGGGGACATTACAAAGCAATTTTTGAAATTTTTACCTCAGAGATATGAAATTGGGCATAAATATTCATTAAAGTAAAACTATTTCAAACACCTTATAAAATTTTATAAATATTTAAAATTTTATTTTTTATATTTAAAAAATTGAAATTTTTATTATGTTTTTTAAAATTCTCCTTGCGATCCAATTTTTAACCTTATCCTTAATTTTGCATTTAGATTGCTTATACATTTTGATCAGGGTTATGTTTTGATTTGTGCTTTCGTTGAATAATTAATTTTTAGGAAATATTTTTATGCTTGTACTCTGAATTCTCGTGAAATTTTTGTACTTTTCCACGCTTAAGTTAAACTTTGATAACCTGAATGATGTCTAAACCTGAAATGGATACATAACTTTATTTTAATGTATAAGAGGAGTCTTTGTAATAAATTTTATAAAATTTCGTCAAAAATTGTGACGCAAGGAGCCTTTCAAAGACTTGCAAATCTGGAAATTACTCATTTAGAGTTTTTTTCCCTAACCAGACCTTCGAAGCTTATAATGTCTTGTAACAACATTTAATTCCTTTATCTTGTAAAATAGGTCTTTGTTCAGAGCTATTTTATTTTTCTGTTGTACTAATTTATTTTATTTTTAATTTATGGATTTTCAAGCATTTTACAAAAGATTTTCTGATTAAAAACAGGCAGTTTTTATCAAAAACCATAATTTTTTTTCAAATTACAAAAATGTGAATTCCCATTAATAATAAAAGACGTTGTTACTAAGGATTCCTAATGAAAAGAGGACATGAAACAAATGTTAATAGTTAGAGCGGCAAAGGTTTGCAGATGGGGCAAAGGTTTGCACTGCGAACCTTTACCCCATGACTCCTGCAAACCTTTACTCCATTTCGTGCTGGTTCTGTTTCTGCAGAATGGACGCCACTGTATTTGAGTTAACCCAAAACTTAAGGTAGGATTTGAAAGGTTATTTACCACCCTAACATGCGAAAATAAGCCCAAAACACTTCGTGAGTTTGAGTGATGCTCAAAATTACTCAAAAGTTGCAAAAAATTACATTAAAAGAGACGAAAATAAACTTACCTCATTTTCTCTGCAAAAGGGGGTCTTAACTCCAACATTTTTTACGAGGCAACTGACTGGAAGTAGAGGAATGCATTGCCTACCCTATTCTTCCTAAAACTCTTCCCGGTCATTTTAAAATGTATGTGCGAACCTTTGCCCCCACCTACCCTATATATATATATATATATATATATATATATATATATATATATATATATATATATATATATATATATATATATCCACCGGACTGAGACATATGCTGTATGGCACCCCAAGCCCACGGTTACGAAAGCGGAGATGGGTACCGCCGGCCCTGGTCCACATCGGACTGTTGCGCTATGAGTTTAAGTTATATATATATACACACATATATATATATATATATATATATATATATATATATATATATATATATATATATATATACATATATATATATGTAATATAATCATTACATATCATTCTTAAAAGGCAACCTGAAAAGGAAAACTAGCTCAAATTTACATGGCTGGAGCTAGACTCAGCCTGAAAGAATTTAAATTTTGAAGCAGTCGGGTCGAATCATTTTATTAGGAGCGATAGTAACATACGTCCTTTCATTTCAGATGCTCGGAGCGAAGTGTAACATCACCTTTCAACCTTACGCGCTAGAAGCGAGGTACATGTGGCTGTTGTTTTGAAATGTCAGCGGAATTTCGGGCTGGCAATGCGAACTCACGCCTTTCTCGGGACGTATACACGTGTAGAAATGCAACGTTTGCTATTTTATGGGAAGTTCTGTTGCTATGGGTTTTTAAAGCGTTAAAGTAATGTTACTGGGGATTGGATTTAGGAAAGGGAATTTAACTGATAGAATGGAGGGCCTAGTATTTAATTTATTACATATATATATACATATATGTATATAAATATATATATATATATACATATATATACATATATATACATATATATATATATATATATACATATATATATATATATATATATATATATATATACATATATATATATATATATATATATATATATATTTATACATATATATATATATATATATATACATATATATATATATATACATATATATATATATATATATATATATATATATATATATATATATATATATATATATATATATATACATATATATATATATATATATATTTATATATTTATTTATTTATATATGTAAATAGTATATATTTTTTTAATAGGAGTAAAAATTTTATGGAACGGTATTTTTTCGTTCTGTGCCGGATAGTTCAGAAGGAGCAGAAAAAAATATTAGGATTCAATCCGCAAAGAAATTTTATTCTATAGATTCCTCTTTCTCGTTCCGAATTGGATAGAAATCGTTTCACCCTCCATATTTCTTTTCGGTTCGGAGAGATTTAAATAGCAGCAAAAAGGATTCCTTCATCGAATAGATATCTTGAAGTCCTGGCATTTTCCAAAGTTCACCGAGCACTAACTTCATTTTTATGGCCCCAAGAACTTATTTTATTCACTTATACGGCGCCCACTTTTCAATGAGGTCGAATGTCTTCAGTGACAAAAGCCCCGCATTGGCAAAGAATAGAACTTATTTTATGGCAAAATATCTCTAGCGAAACACGTTAAGCTATTGTGGTGTGTGTTATCTTCAAGTGAATAAAATCTTCCCTTTAACTTTTTAATTTGCGAGGAAAAAAGTTCTGGAATCTTCGTGTGTCATCATCAGCGCAGATTTCATTTACAGAAGGATTATGAGTTTCTTTCTAGAGAAATCTCATCTATGTTACATTAAATAGCATCCTCAAAATATAATGACTCCTAGAACCAGAATTTATATATATATATATATATATATATATTCATTTTTATTTATATACTTATTTATTTATATATCTGCAAGTGTTTACTTACACGTAGGGATTGCAGAAGTGGACTAAAAATTCATAATCGGATTTCGGTTCTCAAAATTTTCCAATACCGGGTAGTTACGTTTGAATAATACATGAACCGCAAAATGTTTGCCCAAAATATTAATGAAAACCCGTATTTATTTATAATGTAATAAATTTAAGTTTATTGCGTTAGTAAAAATGTATTTCTTTTTAATCTATTTTCACTGCACTTATTTCCGCTGTATATGGACTGTATTTATTATATTTCTTTGAGTGGTAAAATTATTTTCATTTAAGCTAATTTATGGTAATGGGTTCTAAAACCCGAAATTACCGAAATATCTGTGAAAGTTTTTATGTTTTTATTTTCAGTTTGTCACTAAATTAGAAATTTGACGATGACTAGATTTCATAATTGTAAATAATATGAAATGTAATTTATTTTTGCTGTTTATTGCAATAATTAAAATTTCTTTTGAAAATTTTATGTGAAATAATCCAATAAAACAAATGACACTCGATAGCATAGGTTTTGACCGCAGGGGGGATTGGCCTCTGAGATGGTTAAAGAGGATCTAATACTTAATACTAGGGTTGCGCTTAAGACAAAAGGTTCCAGAGATCTAGAAAGTGATAAATTGTGATAATGTTAAACTGTTTGGCTCCATTTAAATGTTGTTTTTTAAACTTAAGAATTACTACTTTCGAATACCAGGTTCTACAAACATTGGTAAAAGGTTTTCGGTTCCAATAATTTACCCCAGGTGCCCAGATACCCGGTTCTGCAATCCCTATTTACCCGGAACATGTTTATGCTGAGGTTTTCTCATCAAAAATCGTTACGGGGAGGAAATGTGTAGCGGAAGTCCTTCACCCAATTCACGGGATAGTGTACTATAGCTGGAGGAGTGGCGATGTATAGAAAGGAAGAATATTTCTTGTTTTCCCCTCTCTACATCTCTCATGAAATCCTCTCTACATCATCAATAAATTTTGATAAAAATAATTCATTGATACAGGATAGAAGTATTAGCGAAGAATCGGTTGATATTTGTTATTGTGTTTGTTGTTGTTTCTTATGCACCCTGGTCGGAAGTTCCAGACCAGGCCCATATAGGCTTCGGGCTGAAGTGTGCAGCTCCGGTTTTAATTAGCCCCGCAAGGGTCCGTATTACCTAGTTGCCACATCAATTTTGACCGACATCAGATCCATCCAGAAATTGAAAAGGAATCGTTCGCTTCATCTTGAAAGAGCAAATATAGAGTAGAACTCTCTGTTCTGTAAGTTTATCCAGACATTATATGAAACTTTCATTTGAGTCTTTTGTACACCTTACTTTTTTATCAGTATTAAAAGAATATATACTATGTATATTTTTAATGTTCAAAATAAATATATCCGATTACTTATGAGCTAAACAGAAAATCTATAAAAATGAAACGTGTTGTGTATCAAGTGGCTATTTACAACGCGTTTGTGAGTTAAATATAAGGTCATTTTTCAGGAGCCATTGCATTGTTCAATTACAATGTTAATTTTTTTTAATAACAGGTAATTTTTTTATTGCAGCTATGACAAACTGCATTCTAAATTTAAACACGGGTAACTACTTACAAACTGCATTCTAAATTTAAACACGGGTAACTACTTACAAACTGCATTCTAAATTTAAACACGGGTAACTACTTACAAACTGCATTCTAAATTTAAACACGGGTAACTACTTACAAACTGCATTCTAAATTTAAACACGGGTAACTACTTACACAATTTTTTATATACGGGCCACTCATACGCCAAATCGATTAGGTCCATAAAACATAAATTGGAGAAAAGTCATAAACTAATATACAAGGTGAGCCCATAAAGTAACCGGACAAATTAAAAGATCAAACAATAAAATAAAAAAGGTGAAAGAATAATCACCTAGCTAGAAAGAGTGACATCTCAACTCTTGTTAAAGCCAGTTTAAACTGGTTATTTAGTCGTTTGCATATCAAAACGCCGTAGTAATTTTCATTTTCTGAGAAGGCATTGTAAAAAAAAAAAATTGCTTCGGAATGGAACAACGTTGTAAGATTAAATTCTGTTACAAATTAGGTAAATCTGCTACCGAAACTTTAGCGAGGCTTCGAACAGTATATAGTGATGCATAGTTATCAATAACACGAGAGTATGAGTGGTATAACCGCTTTAAATGTGGGCGGGAAAGCATTGAAGAGGAACCAAAGACAGGACGCCCTTAAACTTCAAAGGATGAGGAAAATGCGGAGAAAATTCGTTCTGAAAATCAAAGACTAAGGTGATGCTGATTGCAGAGTAACCACCTCCGTGTGGTGTGTTCTGGGTCGTTTTGTTCTAGCAAATCGAGTGAAGAGTTGCACAGTGAAAATTGCGAAAAATTGTTAAATTTCTGTTTTTTCAAAGACGTTGCGCGAACGGAAAAAATTAGATTTATGATCAGAATTTAAATTATTTAGGTCATTTAAACCATAAAACAAGCATTAAAAAACTAAAGGGTGCATATTTTAAAAATTTTAACTAACAGAAAAAATTACAAAAATATCGCGATTTTTACAATTTTTCATAACATTTAAGTACGATGTTCAAACGGAAGATGTTAACCGATTTTAATTTTTTATGCCGTTTTTCTTATTATTAAAATAGGCCACTTTTCCGCACTAAAGCGTTTCGGAAAAAAAATATTATTTTTTTCGACCCACCCTACTACTCAGTGCCCCAAACGCCTGAATAGAAGTAACCTACAATTATGAGGATTAGGTATGGGGCTAAAATGACTAAATTTTAAAACGAACAAAATATAACTCATTTAATTACGACAAATACTATTCCTGAAACTAATGTTTGTTTGTAACTTAGGGATAATAATAAAAGTTTCTCTGTCAAAAACTATTTTACACCATTACGGTTATATAAAGAAAAGAATTCAGGTTTTTGTCAGGTCTTTAACACAACGTCACCTGCAGCACTAGTCGCGAGTTTTTCTACTCTACCAGACTGTAATGAATTCCTTCGAATGAAAGTGCTTTTTTTACTATCCGAAGCCCATGTTTTATCTAAATTGATCTTTCATCCGAAATTTCACAAAATGCTAGTTTCCCACTTTCTCGACCGGAAGTGAAAGATTTATGAGGTACTTACGATGGATTTTATAAGAATTGAGACACTAAGGGAAAGTTAACCGAATCTGTTTAGTAACTAAAAAACAAATACAGCAAAACTTTCCAAGTTCACTTCGACATTCATTTTATTTTGTGGTTATCTATCAAAATTGTCTATCTATCTATCTATATTTATATCTATCTATCTATCTATCTATCTCTCTCTCTCTCTATATATATATATATATATATATACTAGCTGAAAACCCGCACTTCGCTACGGAGTACATTCAAATTAAATACAAGGGTCAATGTATGCAATTAATGCCAAAAAAATGAAATATATATATATATATATATTAATAATAAATACGACGATCAATGTATACAATTGATGTAAAAAAACACAAAAAATATATTTATAAAAAAATCGTAAGGGCAATCAAATTAAATGTAATAGGACACAAAAGAATATAGTACTAAAGAATATAGTACAGTTTGAGGAACATAATATCTTTTATTGTATTATAATATTTTTATTGGATAATGTCCAATCGTCTGCCACATTAGCAAGAAAAAAAATATTTTTTTGTCTATTTAGTTGTTAAGCACGTGACGATAAATTTATTTAAAGTACCAGAAAAAGAAATCACGTGATCAGCATTTAATAAATTAAATTCTAAAAATGAATCTTTAAAAATTCTCCAAAAATCAGAAAATGGAGGTAAAGATTCGAAAAAGATCTCATTTTAAAGGAATTGTTATGATCTTTCTCGTGATGTAAATTTTATAACCCTCAAATTATTATTTTAAATGCAAACTTAGAAAAGTTACTAAAACACCCTAAAAATTTAATTTTAAAAAATCTAAGAAGAATTTTTCAAAAGTCTTTCTTAGTGCACCCCTACACCACAAAAATGATCGCCATGCAAAATTTCAGACCTTTATGTCCAGCGGTTTGGTCTGTGCGTTGTATGTCAGTCAGTCAGTCAGTCAGTTACGGAACTGTTTTATATATATATAGATTATATAAATACACATTAGTATAGGAGTAAAAATCCTAAACGGGCTTTCGAAGCATAGCTTTAGTCAATAAGCATAACAAATTAAAATAAATGTGCAAGAAATGTTCACGGTGACCATTTAGCATGCAACTACACTGGTGTTCAAAATTAAGAGAATTTTCACATTTTATCAAATTTCTGGAAAACTAAAGGACGGATTTTAATAAAATTTGGCATGGATACACAGTTATATAAGAGAAAAAAATACACCCTACAACAGTCATAGTACGCACTCATGATCGTCAGTTAGGCTCATCAACACAGATATGTCCAAAACCGACATTACAAGATCGAACATAAAATGACTTTAATAGGGGGTATGGACACCTCTCACAGTCATACAGCTCTCACAGTGCGATGCCATAGTGGTACCGAGGCAGTTTGTTGAGTACCTGTGGAAATAAGTCCTACTTCTGCAACAACGCAGTTTCGGCTCTTGGATGGTTCTCCGAGGGGGATGGCGAGCTGCAATCAACCACCCAAGAGGGTACCAGACAAGTTCAATTGGGTTTAGGTCTGGATATTTGACAGGCCAATCCATCCGGCGAATATCCTGAATTTGAAGATAATCGTTGACTAGGTGAGCCTTATGTGGACAAGCCTTGTCTATATGTATAAAACAGTTCCGTAACTGACTGACTCACTGACTGATAGACAACGCACAGACCAAACCGCTGGACCTAAAGGTTTGAAATTTTGCATGGCAATTCTTCTTTTAGTGTAGGGGTGCACTAAGAAATATTTTTGAAAAATTCTGAGAATTTTTAAAATTAAATTTTTAAGCTGTTTTAGTGATTTTTTTTTAAGTTTGTATTTAAAATTATAATTGGAGGATTATAAAATTTATATCACCAGAAAGATCCTAAAAATTCCTTTAAAATGAAATATTTTTCGAATCTTTATCTCCATTTTCTGAATTTTGGTGAATTTTTAAAGATTCATTTTTAGAATTTAATTTATTAAATGCCGATCACGTGATTTCTTTTGCTGGTACTTTAAGTGAATTTATCGTCACGTCATAACAACGAAATAGACAAAAAAATATTTTTCTTTTCTTGCTAATGCGGCAGACGATCGGACATTATCCAAAAAATATTAAAATACAGTAAAAGATATGTTCCTCAAATTGTACTGTATTAACTGTACTATATTCTTTATTATGTCATTAGATTTAATTTGAATATTTTCTTCTACATTATTTTGTCTATAAAAATATCCGTTACGATTTTTTATAAATGTATTTTTTCGTTTCTTTTTACATCAATTGCATACATTGATCGTTGTATTTATTATATATATATATATATATATATATATATATATATATTAATTGCATACATTGACCGTTGTATTTAATTTGAATGTACTCCGTAGAGAAGTACGGGTTTACAGCTAGTCGTCTACAAAAATGAACCGAGGGCCAACTGCGCCCCTGAAAAGTCGAAGATAGGCCTGTATGATCTCATCCCTATACATCTCAGCAGTCAGGGAAACTCTGCCAAACACATTTGTCTCTTGGGGTTTTTTGGTGACATAAAATAATTTGAATTAAATTGAAAAAATGCACGGGAAAATTGGAGAAACGGATAGCGGTCAAGGGACATCGTGGGAAAAGGAAGTCCGGATACTTATGAGACCGAAAACCGCAAGGGACTGGACAAGGAGAAGATTGAAGGAGGAAAAGCAGTATAAAGAAACGGTAATTAGAAAAGTGGGTATTAGCCGCAAAAGCAGATGGATGCAGGAAAGGAAATTTAGAAACCGCCAATTAAGAAAAATTGCAGAAGCATCTATATATATATATATAACGCGTAGGTATGCGACACAAAAACAGACAATATTTCTACACTCCGAATGGCAACGGCTGCAACTACCAGATGTAAACATTCGCGGCCGTCCGCATTTTACAACCGCATGTCAACATGGATTTACGCACTGAAATCAAGAATGCTCAAAAGCGACTGCACGAGCAAGTGAAAATTGGGAACAGTCTCAAGAAAGAAAGCGATGAAGAAATAATTCATTAAGATTAGAAGTGTGAAAGACAGATTATAAATGATCGCGAGGTTAGGCTTAACCATCTCCGGCATAGCAACCGACAGCCAGTAATAGTTAATTTTCAATATTTTTTCAGTACTTGCTGAATTTTTACACCATTTTATAAGTGAAAAAATTTTCCCAACAATTTATTATTTGATATGATTAAGTAGAGATATCTGAATTGTGAACAATCGTACATAGAGTGATGTAATTCACGCTATATTTTAGTACTTGCTGAATTTTTACTCCATTTTTTTAAGTGAAAAAATTTTCCCCAACAATTTCTTCTTTGATGTAATGATAAAGTGTAGATATCTTAATTTTGAAAAATAGTAGATACAAAGAGGGATGCAATTTATAAAATCACTGGTGTTGGGTTTCTGAGCCTTATCTTTAACTCTGTTCTGAAGTAATGGAAATTCACATTTTTTAATCCCGATGTTTTAGAATCATCCTTATAGAGAATACCCCATACCAACGTATATTTATGATGACAGGTAATGGTAACATTACATACATGTGTTACTTTCAGTTGAGTTGTTTTGCAAAAGAAAATATAAAACTAAAAGCGACCATGCTGGTCGCACAGCGGCTAGTATGAAAAAAACGGTGTGCAGCGGGGAACGTATTTGTAGACAGATAAACGAAAAAGGAGGAAGTGCAAATTATGGAGATAATTTGTGGTAATTGGAAAAGCGGGAAGAGCATAATTATATCGAGTGAAGGAAGAGTAGGAAACAGATCAGCGAAGAAGAAAATTAAGAGTCGCGCCCAGGATACAGACGGTGGAGGAAAGAAAGATATTAAAAATTCGAAAACCAATGAGATTACTTGGTAAAGAAATAAGGTGTCTAATAACGCAACGAGATAGGAGGGGCCAGGAATCAGCAGTAAGGGATATAGATTTTTCAAGAGAAAAAGAGACTTCTTTAGATTTTGAGTTGCTAAGAAGTTGCGTTCAAGTTTGAGCAAATGCTTATGCTGAGATTAGTAAGCCACGGATGTTAGATGATGAGAGCGGCTAATATGGCAACAGAGTAATAAGTTACCGGAGAGCCACAAAGCACTGCCGCGTTGTTCATCCCATCACCGGATTCCCCGTGAATATAATGCCGACATCGCTGTAGCCACAAGTCGAGCCGAAAGAAACAACATCAGACTGAGGAGTCACCACAACAAAGGGTCTTCTCAAAAGAGACCAGAATATCCGTTCCCGCCTTGCGTCAACTGACTAATGATAGATGTACGTCATCGACTCCTAGATTGTACTAAGGAGGAATTCATTAGAATGCGAGAGGAATTTAATTGAAGAGGATAACCCTTGATCTGCAATCTGTCAGAAATGGACGAGTTTTACATGCATAACGTCGACTTATTGACTGTTACATGAACTATTCCTGTGGTTCGAGATATATACCTCTCCAAGGCGATTCCTCTGGGCTACAACCCTGCACCCTCCAGTTTCCGTGCGTTGTCTTACATACCACTTGTATATTCATACAGCATTGCTTCTTCGTAACTGAATAACTGAGGTCGATAATGAAATATAATATGTCGTAATTAATAATATATAGTAAGATCACGGTAATGTAACAATAAATAGCCCTAGATTAATTGATAATATATATGCAAGTGGACTATAATATTTGGATAGAAGGGCATATCAATACTGAAGGAAGTAGCTGAATATTCTATGTATTGTCATTTAATTGTAACAAAGTGTAACCCACGCTGTTGTAACGCACGAGAAAGAGAAATACGCAGTTTAGGGATATTTTTACAGATTTAGGACGTGCGTCTGTCGTGAGCTGGGAGATGATTGAAAATGGCGATTTAGCTGGGTTAATTGGGTAATTAATTAATGTTAATTAATAAAGAAGTCTTTAAATGTTATTCAAGTATTAATTTTTCCACTGGCCTATTGTTTTATGACTGCAATTTAGAGTAATTCGTAGGTTAAAGGGTACGTGGCGAATGGCCGTGACATATATATATATATATATATATATATATATATATGTGACATTATAAGTTGAATCTTGACATTATAAGTTGAATCTCGTCTATTTCTATAATTCGGGTCCCACATCTGTTAAGAGAGGACCCTTCCTCTCAGAAATAGCCCACCCAAAAGCAAGTGAACATCTGCAAATTCCAGTGGGGAAAATAACACAATAAATTCTTTTCAGTTGATAGGATTATTAGCCATGCCGCCCAGAAGGAGTAACTAAACCCCGTCTCTAGTCATCTAAAATCCGCAGTTCACAATATCTCAGAGATAATGGCTGCAGGTGCCAGAGATAAAGGATCAAAAGTGTCAAACAATATCATAAAGATAAAGCGCACCCAATGTGCTTCTTTAGTAGTATACCACCCACGAAAAACATCTGTGTTCATGTAAACAGTCGCTGACTTTGGTACAGACCCTGACTAAGAGAGCAGGCAGTCTGTTGTGAGCTGTGTATGTGAAAGCACTTGTATGTTCCGCGTCATGCTAGAAGGACGCTCTGATATCCGCTCCCAACTGGTATGAAATAAAGGACTGCAATTTTATAGAACTCTACCTCGTCGTTTGTGATTATTATTGTGTGTGTTATGGAATCAGGGGTGAAATGTCACAAGTCGACAGGATTGTTACTTTGCGAAGGAAACCTAATGGATTTTAATAAGAAGAAATCAAATTGATTAAATGGACTTATATGCATTTTTAAGGCAATAGAAGACAAGAAGGACAAACATGGCGGACGAGCCTTGCTTCCCAATTCCCCACACCGAACCGAGCAGGGTATCATGTGTCACCCACGTTAGAGAATGCGGTGATAGCTCACTGATAATATAGTTGAAAGACAGTTTCGTTTTTTAAAAGATGGAAGTTCTGAAGAGAACAAGAAAAGCTCAGAGGGGCTCTGTTTCTCGACTAATTAAACAATTCGAAGAAATTCAACAACAGCCAGGATATAAAAGTAAATTACATGCACTAAAGGATCAACTGGAAATGAAGCGGAAAGAATTATATGATTTGGATAAAAACGTTGCAGACATGATAACGGAAGAAGGAGAACTAGATACGGATATGGAAAGCTCAGAGACCTATCAAACTAAAATACTTGAAACCATACATAGGATTATTGAAATAACATAAGAGAAGGAAGTCCTGGAAGACAAATCAACGGACAATCTCTCTACTAAAGATATGAAACCCATCACCGCAAAATTGCCAAAAATAGAACTAAAAAAATTTCACGGAGACATAACCACTTGGATGTCGTTTTGGCAAACATTTGAATCCACCATCAACAACCGGAAAGAATTATCCCGAGTGGAAAAATTGAATTATTTAATCTCTCTTTTGGATGGAGAGGCAGCCAAAACAATAGCCGGATTCGCAGTGACAGCTGAAAACTACCCGGATATAATACAAATATTAAAGAAGAGATACGAGAATACCGATAGAACTATTGATTACCACATTCAAAAAGTATTAGCCATCCGCCCGATAAAAGATTCCAACGACCTTCCCGCCCTGAGAACAAGCATCACGGAATTATATACACACCTACGCAGCTTAAAGAACTTAGAAGTGAACCAGGACAATGAAGTAATAAATGCAAAGATCAGGACTATTTTACCGGAGGAAATTCTCCTATTATACGAGAGAAGCAAAGGGAAGAAAAATCGAAAAACCGAAGAAATGCTGGATTTTATAGATGAGGAACTAAGAATTCGAGAAAATCTAAAACCTCCGACGTTCCTGAACCCAACTGCTGAGGTTTTTAAACCAAAGAATGTTTTGACGCAAAACTGGAAGAATCCACCTCGTTATTCCCCGAGAGCTGAAGAAAATGGAACGAGACCTTGGAGTCAGACTACACCTAACAACTACACACCTAATAACTACTCATCCCCACGACCGCCACAATTAAATAGATTATCAACTCGAGATAATACACAAAGGTTATGTTACAGATGCGGAAAGGCCGGACATTTGGCGAGGATGTGCAGATCCGCCTGACATCTAATGACACCTCCCAGGCAACGGACAGTCAACCACCATAGTGATGATAACGGACAATTCTTAAAGACTATGTTGCGAGTATCAAACAGTAAGAACTTTCCGTGTTTATTGGATACCGGTTCAAATGTGACAATCATGCCAAAATCTTGGCTACCTGGACTTACCAATAAAGAAAGACCCATGGAACCGCAAACAGTGCAACAAACGCAAGGTAAGATTATTATTGTTAAAATTATCAGTGTAGAAGCTACGATAGGTGATCTAACCAAAACTATTGAAGTGTATGTTATAGATACCCATTTGAATTACATCTTATTATCTTTGCCACATATGAAATTATTTAACTTGAATATTAAATTAAGTGATTGTAGTGTATATCAGGATAATCTAGATATTACTCTTAACAAATTATCGAGTTGTTATCATAATGTTTCATATCATCTCAATTCTAATATAAAAAATAATAATAATAATAACAATGAGAGTCAGGAGGATGTCGAGAGTACCATATTCATAGAGACGAAATATTTTTATAATTCTAATAAAATTGTAGATAACCAATATAATCCAAGTAAGGGAGTAACTGAAAATTCTAATGATATGATTTGTGCTAAAAGGTATTATAGTTCTGTTATAAGTGAGTGTGATGATATATGTAAGTCGAGTAAATTGATAAATGAATATCCTGATGAAAATAACTGTGCTAAATTTTATTATGGTCGTATTGAAAATAATTGTGATGATATATGTAAGTCGAGTAAATTGATAAATGAATATCCTGATGATAATAACTGTGCTAAATTATATTATGGTCGTATTGAAAATAATTGTGATGATATAATGCTAACGAATGGCAATGGAGAACATGAGCATCCAAAAACGTCTATGCAAATCAGGAAGACACTTGATTTGACTGAAGACTCTAAGACTCAGAATGCCATTCAGGATAAATTACCTGAATTTGCTAACATGAATCTATCGTCGGAGCTCATTCCTCTATTGTCATCGTTTATTGGTATTTTTGCTAAAAGTAAATATGATATTGGGAGAGTAAATATGGAGCCTGCTAGAATTATTACCACATCAGAATTACCTATAGCTTTGAGGCCCTATAGAGCGTCGCAAAAAGACAATTTAGAAATTAAGACACAAATCGACGAATTGTTAAAACATAAAATAATCAAACCCTCACATGGACCTTACAGTAGCCCCGTCACTCTGGCCCACAAGAGAGGAGAAGGAAAAACCCGACTATGTATAGATTTCCGAAAACTAAATGAGATCTGTAAAACGGACAGAGAGCCAATACCCCGTATTGATCACCTTTTGGACCAATTGAGTACAGCTAGGATATTTTCCTCACTAGATATTGCTTCAGCCTACTGGCACATTCCTTTAGAGGAGGGGAGTCAAGAAAAATTAGCCTTCACCTGCAATTATGGGTTATATCAATTTCAGGTATTGCCTTATGGGTTTAAAAATTCTCCCGCGATTTTTCAAAGAACCATGCGACACATATTAAACAAACATAGAGTTAACTTCGCACTGAACTACTTTGATGATTTAATCATTTTCTCAAATACTATGGAAGAACATTTAGAGCATCTCCGAGCAATATTCCAGATCTGTGTCCAAGAAAATCTTAAATTAAAGTTATCAAAGTACCCATTAGCGCAAAAGAAAATATCCTTTTTAGGATATGAGATTGGAGAGGGTAAGATGTCGCCAAATAATTCAAACATAGAAACTATCAAGAAATTAATTCCACCAAAAAACGTAAAACAACTCCAAGGATTTTTAGGGAGTGTCAATGTATACAACAAATTTATCAAAAATTACGCTAAATTGAGAAAACCCCTAAATGAGTTATTAAAAAAGAACGTTAAATGGGACTGGAACGACGAACGTCAACAAGCGTACGAAACACTTAAAATGTCACTAATTTCCAAACCGATTCTAACCATACATAATCCAAATTACCCTTGTAAATTATTTGTGGATGCTTCAGGAGAGGGGATAGGATGTGTCCTAAAACAGGAGTACCCTGATGGAACACTACGCCCTGTAGCATATCATTCACGAGGTTTAAGACCATATGAAAAGAACTACAGTGCTTCGGAACTTGAATGTCTCGCGATTGTTGACTCTGTTGAGAAATTTCACTGCTATCTGCACGGAACTAGATTCACCATTTTCACGGACCATGCCGCCTTAGTATGGCTGAAATCCATTAAACACTTAACAGGAAGATTATTCCGCTGGTCCCTAAAGTTATCAATGTACGACTACGACATAAAATATAAGAAGGGTTCGACCAATCACAAAGCAGATTTTTTGAGTAGACAGCCGATTTCCCACTTTGTCCAACAACAAATCAATTTGATAACATTAGACGAAATAGAAGAACACCAACAGGCAGACAATACCCATAATCCGAGATTTCAGAAAAGAGATAATGTAGTGACTATCCAGAAAAAGAATTTATTCCTACTTCATTACGGTTGAAATTATTGACAGCAGCACATCTTCAATTTGGCCATCCTGGGATCCAAAAAATGATATAAATATTGTCACCTATTTATTATTGGGATACTATTATTATTGACATAGCGAATTATGTAAAATATTGTGAAATATGTCAGCTAAACAAAAAATCACATCAAAAGAGATTTGGATTATTACAGGCTTTACCTCCCGCAAAGCTACCGTTCGAATTAATGTCTATTGACACTATCGGAGGTCTAGGATATTATAATTCAAGGAAAAAATATCTACATTGTGTAATGGACCATAGCACAAGATACATCTGGACATTCGCAAGT
This sequence comes from Dolomedes plantarius, assembly GCA_907164885.2. Classification (NCBI taxonomy): domain Eukaryota; kingdom Metazoa; phylum Arthropoda; class Arachnida; order Araneae; family Dolomedidae; genus Dolomedes; species Dolomedes plantarius. The sequence goes on along the minus strand of OU015493.1, from coordinate 21,459,994 downwards.
ACCACCTCAACTACAGACACATACATTAATTGCTTAAAACAAATTTTTCAGATTAACAAACCAAAGAAATTATTAAGTGACAGAAACGCCGCATTCACATCAACCAAGTTTAAACACTTCTTAAAAAACCATAATATATCACAAATTTTGACCGCCTCTCATAGGCCTGAAAGCAATGGCAAACAGGAGAGGGTAGGAGCCACCATTATGCAAAGAATGCGCTGTAAAATTAATGGGGATACACAGAAAACACCCTGGCCGAAAGTTCTAGAACAGGTTACCGTAGATTACAATAATACCCCTCATCAAGTTACCTCATTCCCTCCAATATATCTATTATATGGATGTTCCCCATACATTTCTCCATTAGCTGAAACTAAGATTTACCCAGATTTAGATAGAGCGAGAGAGATTGCATACGAAAAAACTATCATTGACCATCAGAAAAACAAGGTACAGTATGATAAAAAATTCAAAAACTCCCCGTTTAAAGTAGGTGATACCGTCATGATAGAGACATTTCATTACCCCAACACCCGCAAACTAACCCAAGCGTACGAGGGGCCTTTTACAATCACAAAACAATTATCCGATGTGACATATGAAATTAATAAGCGAAACCCACTGACGAAAACAGACGTCGACGTAATTCATGCATCTAGGCTACGATATTTTAATTCAGCACAGAATTTTGAATTGTGTGAAGGAACGAAACCCCAGTCGCCCAACAGCTGATAGCAGATAAGGCGAAAAGAAACCCCAGTCGCCAAACAGCTGATAGCGGATAAACAAACCGAGGAGGCTAGGAGTAACAGTTGGACCCTGACCCCACCCAACAGAAGTAGGTCAAACGACGAGTAGTGTTTTAGAGGGGGAGGAAAGAGCGAGTCCCCGATTCCTTTGAGTGTGTAAAAAGAGACGAATAATAAGTTACCTTAACCAAACTAGCTGAAGTTGTCAGAATTATTTTATTATTTTTTTTAATTATGAAGTTAAGGGAAAAAATGGAAGGAGGAAATGTGTACCTTTCAGTAGAATCTTAAATTCATTTAAATAGGACAGGCTTATTCAAAGACAAGCTATCATGAGAAATTAGTACTCTGATTAGCAGATGTCATCATAAGTCAGAACACTACAGTTAGGTTTGAAGGATAAGGTAATTGAAAAATTGAGCTTGAGAGAGATGAATACTGGAAGGGTGAAAGGATTAATTTTCGCTCAATGTAGAGCTCTAGAAGAGTAAAGGAAAGAGATCTTGAGATTAAGGAAAATAGAAGTTATTCCCCTGTATTAAAGAATATAGTGAATTAAAAAACATGAGAGAATTTAAGTGGAATGAAAGAGATGAATAATCTAATAATTGTAAAAAGCATTGTGTTCATATGATATATTTGTGTCTTAGTAAGGATTTTATTATATTATATCACCTGTTATTTCTTTTTCATTATTACGCACTATTATCATATTATATATTTTATGATCATACTGGCATTATTGTGATTGTATAAATAGTAATTATTATCCGAGTAAACCAGTGCTCTAGAAGTGTAAATAGTATTGAGTTATATTTTTCTGAATTGAACTAATTTAGTGCGTGATTGTCAATATGTTTTCCTATTTAATTAATGTTGAGTTACGTTTACCTGAATTGAAGTATTTAATGTATGATTTCTGTGTATTGATTTAGCATTGATTTACAAGTATCAGAATTGAATTGTTTTTGTGTATGATTTCATGTAGATTACTATTGAATTAGAACTGATTTTCGGTATAATGTATCTGCATGGAGATTCAATTAAGCCATATCCATTACCATGTCTATGTTATTCTTTTCATGGCTATACTAGTATATTATCCTATTACTTATTTTATTATCCCACTAATATTGTTATAATTATGTACTTTAATTACTATTAGACTATTGTTGTAATTGTGCACCTATTAATTTGAGGTCGAGTAATTGTATTGTTATGGTATTGAACACGATGACTGGAGATGGAGGAATTTAGGTAGGTGGAGAACTTCCCCAGAGGGACGGAAAGATTTATAATTCCAGCTAACGTATGTCGATATAAAGAGCTTGATACTGCAGATCAAGAGTTTTATATCGATTATGACTTAACTTAAAAAATTGAAGTAGTAAAACTTATAATGTTGATCTTGCAGAGTGAATTAGGTGAGGTCCCAACATACTCACACTCAGGTGTCTCTCACCCTATGCAGGCATAGGATGATAGCCTCTTGGGAGGGGGGATGTGACATTATAAGTTGAATCTTGACATTATAAGTTGAATCTCGTCTATTTCTATAATTCGGGTCCCACATCTGTTAAGAGAGGACCCTTCCTCTCAGAAATAGCCCACCCAAAAGCAAGTGAACATCTGCAAATTCCAGTGGGGAAAATAACACAATAAATTCTTTTCAGTTGATAGGATTATTAGCCATGCCGCCCAGAAGGAGTAACTAAACCCCGTCTCTAGTCATCTAAAATCCGCAGTTCACAATATCTCAGAGATAATGGCTGCAGGTGCCAGAGATAAAGGATCAAAAGTGTCAAACAATATCATAAAGATAAAGCGCACCCAATGTGCTTCTTTAGTAGTATACCACCCACGAAAAACATCTGTGTTCATGTAAACAGTCGCTGACTTTGGTACAGACCCTGACTAAGAGAGCAGGCAGTCTGTTGTGAGCTGTGTATGTGAAAGCACTTGTATGTTCCGCGTCATGCTAGAAGGACGCTCTGATATCCGCTCCCAACTGGTATGAAATAAAGGACTGCAATTTTATAGAACTCTACCTCGTCGTTTGTGATTATTATTGTGTGTGTTATGGAATCAGGGGTGAAATGTCACACATATATATATATATATATATATATATATATATATATATATATATATATATATATATATATATATATATATATATATATATATATATATATATTTAAAAAACAAAGCTAAAAACTCCTCGTGTACCACAAATTATACCACGAGGCTTACAAAAGTAAGTAAAAATCACAAGAACTAAAATTCTAGACTGTACACAAAATCAGATAGAATAACAAAAGTCTCCTTCCTTCTACAAGATCAGATAAAACAGGAGGCCAATTCATGGTGAGGCCCTTCAAACTTGTCCTGAAAGCAGATATAAGATTTGCATGCAAACTGCAGTGCAGAAGGTTATGTTCTACATTCTCTTCCCCCTCACCACAGTCACAACGTCCATTTGGCAAAATACCAAGCCTGAATAAGTAGCTTTTAAAATTTCCGTGGCCCGTAAAAACTTGAGTTAATTGAAAATCTGTTGAGAAATATTTACACTTTAAACGATTAAAGACAGCTAGAAAGAATCTCCTTGTCCACTGTGCTTTTGATGAGGTAAGATATTCCCTGTTTCAGTTTACGACAATTTTTTTTAGAGATAAACTTCCAGTGGGATGCAGGAATACTCATCATTAAATCAATGCCTCGTCTAGTCGCTTGTTTAATGAGTTCATCGGGTCTTTCATTACCAAAGTTTCCCTTATGACCGCAAATACACTGCTGGCCACTGTAAATGCAACACCCTGAAGGAAACATGCAAATAACATAAAATTTACAACATGCATTAGCGGAGGTGAGATATGCAAATGATTAGAATTTCAGCGCAGACGCACATCACGCGCGCCTGTGGCGCCACTTCAAAGCGCTATTTAAGGCTTGGAGATTTCGACGATTTCATGTTCGGCAATTGTGTTTTTCTTGTGGTTTTTTAAAAAAAACGATCAATTATGCCTCGTCGAAAACTGCGATCATCTTTTGCTCAAGTATCCGAGTTCGACAGAGGAAGGATAGTGGCCTACCGAGATTGTGGATTATCTTTCAGGGAAATCGATAGTCGTGTTGGACGAAACCAAACAACTGTAATGCGGATATGTGATCGATGGATGCAGGAGGGTACGACGGACCGGCGTGTTCGATCGCATCCACCTCAGCGCACCACTTCACGTGATGACAGGCAAATTGTGCGCATGGCAGAGACGGATCGCTCAGTCAAATCACGAACCATGGCACAGCACATGCAGTCTGTAACGCATCATCCAGTGTCTGCGCGTACCATTCGACGCCGTTTACAGCAGAGTGGTCTGTTCGCAAGACGTCCATTGCTTTGTCTACCCTTGACGCAGAACCACAGACGTCTCCGCCACCAATGGTGCGATTACAGAAGGATGTGGACGGCAGAATGGAATGAAATTGTCTTTACTGACAAGTCATGCTTCTGTATGCAACACCACGATGGTCGCATTCGAGTCTGGAGACACCGTGAAGAGAGGATGCTGAACAGCTGCGTTATGCACCGCCACACTGATCCTGCACCGGGTATTATTGTATGGGGCGGTATTGGATATCACTCTCGCACACCTCTAGTACGCATTGCCGGTACTTTAAGCAGCCAGCGCTACATCTCCGAGGTGTTGGAGCCAGTTGTCCTTCCTTACCTTTGGGGCTTGCCCACAGCCATATTTCAACAGGATAATGCGCGACCACACGTGGCACGCATTGTCCAACGGTTCTTCGTCAATCGCCAGATTGAATTGCTTCCCTGGCCGACTCGCTCTCCGGATCTTTCGGCGATAGAAAACATGTGGTCCATGGTTGCTCTACGATTGACCCAGATTCCATCCCCAGCTGCCACAGCAGATCAACTTTGGCAACGTGTGGAAGCTGCTTGGTCTGCTGTACCCCAAGAACTCATCCAAAGTCTCTTTGAATCAATGCCGAGGCGTGTGGCACCGGTGATCTCCAACAATGGCGGCTACTCTGGCTACTGATTTTGGCAGGAACCACACTTCACAGAAGTCTATAAATTTAATCATTTGATACTTGGCCAACATGTTATCTACAAAATAAATTTTGTTGTGATATCTCTTGTCTTTCTTGGTGTTGCAATTTGGGTGGCCAGCAGTGTATAAGTAAAATAAATTTCCTCCCCATTTCCAAGCGCACAAAGAATGGAATGATTTTCCACCACAAGGTTTTCTGTAGTAATTGAATTACATAAAAGGAATAGGGGAGAAGGTGATTCGGTACAAATGAGATATTTTATACCCTATATTAGAGTCATTTTATGTTATATCTTGCAATGTGGGTTTTGGACATTTCTGCGCTGACGAGCCTAACTGACGATCATGAGTACGTACCATGACTGTTGAATGGTACAAATTTATCTCTTATATAATCGTGTATTCATACCAAATTTCATTAAATTCCGTCCCTTAGTTTTCCCGAAATTATTTAAAATGTGAAAATTCTCCTAATTTTGAGCACCAGTGTATAATTAATTTAGTTAAGTGGATATCCAAAACATCTCTGCAATGAGTGTTTAGAGAAGAAAATTCGCGTTTTGTTTCTTTCCATATGTTCAATTTCCGTAGCCTCTGTCTTTTATGTCATCACTTTGAAACTTCCCGTACATTTTTAGAATCCTTTAACTGTAAGGAAACTTTCGTAGAACAAATATATTTCTTATCTCTACGTCATCAATCCTAATTCTGTTTTTGGTGAAAGGTGTGTTAAAAGTTTTCCCTGAAAATCCTTGAAGCAGATGCTTTTTTATTTCTTTCCTAACGTATATTCATTGAATTTTATTCTATTGATAGAAAAATACTTTTTGAAAGGAAAATATAGTATTTTATGTGACCAGGGGAAGAACGCATGACTGGGATCCAACAGCGTTGAAGACATTTATCTTTTTTTAATATATCATATCCAGGAATCGAAATAAAATGTGTACTGTTGTATGAGAGACACATTTCAAAAGAAAACAAAAGCAATGGTTTACTTTCGAGCTCATTCATCAAGAAATGAAACGCAAGTATTCAAACAAGTCCTTTCTGAGTTAGAGTTAAGATTAGTATTCTAGTTTATTTCACTTTAGGCAGGATTTATAGCACCTCATTTATTTCATTTTAGGCACATAGAGTGGGTTAACATGAAAAAGTCATCCAAATTATTCCAGAGTCTGTGCGTTGAGTAAAGATTGCTCAACTGTTTACCCGTGTACCCGGAGAAATTACTAGAACTGAAAAACCCGGTTCCATTGGTTGCAGAACCGGGTATTCGAAACTAGTAAATCTTAGGTTTAAAAAACAATATTTTAATCAGGATAAACAGTTTTACTTTGCATCGCAGTTTATCATTATTTATATCTTTGGAAACCTTCGTATTTAGTGTATAGAGATTCTGCACTTCTACCCTGACTTTGGGTATGTATATCTTGAAGTGGCACTGTAAATAATTTCATTCAAACACAGTTCTTACATAACAACAATGTTTATTTAAATATTTGCACATATAGATTTTGCTTTTCAACATAAAGCATACGTACTACTAGTACGAGATATATATAGCATTCATGCGAGGGAAATTCAATTCAATATATTCACTTGTATAATTACTCATTCAAGAAAAATACACTTTGCAATACTCACAGATACTTTGAAAGTCAACCAGCAGTGCTGCCACGTAAACTTTGGGCCTAACAAGAATTCGCGCAGATTTGAAGCAACCTAGCTATGCCTCGAGCCGCTGCTCGCAAAACTCAAGTATTATTAAAGAAGACTCTAAGCCTAGCTCCTGCTCTATATTTCGTTTTCTCAGCTCTACTCCTCCTTTCACTTCCTCTCATTTCCTTTTTTTCTTTAATTTAGCTGCTTGGTATTTATACCAACCGCGTATGCCGCAATTAGCAAATCTTAAGCTGATTCTTTAACTTTATTCACCTACAAGTTCGATTATTGTGACTCGAATCTTATGTAAACCTTACAAGTGTATCCAGTATTAACCACTAGATCCTCCTCAACTATTTCAAAAGTCAATTCCCTCCTGTCAACAGATATGCCATCGAGTGTCATTTACTTTTATTGATTTATTTAAGGTAATATTTTCAAGAGAATTTTTATTTATAGCAGTTATGAACGGTAAAAATGTATTGTATTTTATTCTATTTAAAATTGTGCAATCCAGTCTTCAACGAATTTATAATCTAGTGGAAAATTGAAAATATAAACATAAAACCTTCAGAGAAAGAAAAAAAGAGGTAGGCAATATTCCGTAGTTTCGGCTTGTAGAACCTATATTCGGGTCTTTAGACTATTGGCTACTTTGCTACTTTGGCTCACCCCCACTGGTGCTTTTGTAGTTGTTAAAATATTTTAGATGGAAGAAAGAAATGGCGCTTATCAACGAAATGAAGTGTTTCCTGTATTGCAATAAGTGTAAGCACGTTTTTAACACTTTAAGTATCGAGTAATAAAGATATTTTTGTGCTTCAGGTGAAATTTGTACGAAATTACTTTCACATCTAAGTGACAAAACCATAGATACATTATATATTTTGCTCGCGTACTTCCAAAAAAATTTTGAATTAAAATAAATTAAAAAGAAATATACTTTTTACTTACGCAGCAAACTAAAATTGTTTACATTGTAAAGAAATATATAGCTTTTTCATTGATATTTAAGGCAAATATTTGGTGGTTCATGTCTTATTCAAACCCTGGTAATACCTGGGAACCTGTTTCTGGAAAAACTAGGGAACAGAACCACGGTTCAGAATTTTTAGTCCAGGTCTTCATCCATAAGTCAGAGGCTAGTCACGTGACCTTTTGAAACGGGAGTAATTTAGGGTTGCAAGTGCGTGCAAATGTACTGCAGTTCAAATTTACTTACGCAGCAAACCAAAATTGTTTACATTGTAAAGAAATATGTTGTTTTTTCATTGATATTTACGGCAAATATTTGGTGGTTCATGTCTTATTCAAACCCTGGAAATTCATCCCGGTCTTCATCCATAAGCCAGAGGCTAGTCACGTGACCTTTTGAAACGGGAGTAATTTAGGGTTGCAAGTGCGCGCAAATGTAGGAACCGCTTCATGATCCATAACTTTGAATATTTGTTTTTATATTAAAGTTATGGATCATGAAGCGGTACTCTAAACACTAGTTTTTATGCTGGACTCCATTTTCGCTGTCTAGAAGCCTAATGCAATTTCGAGGCATAAAAAGAGTTAAGATCAGAATCTGTTGCATTATTAGCCACAACGTCATGAAGGTCAGGACAACTATTTAGATGTGTTCCTATAATATCAGAAAAGCCCCAAAAAGGGCAAAATTGGAGATGCTGTCAGGCCAACTCGGTTCAGATGTTTCTGAATGTAATCGGGACCAGATTGATAGCTATGATAACTTTAATTACGTATACTTGTTACAATTAACTTATTTTAATCCTCTATGGGTTATTACGTACGAATTCTTTAGAATAAATCCTTTAGAAATTTTTCTTTTCTACCCGTACAGAAAGTATGCTGCAGAAAGTTTGCGGCGATGTTCTAGCTCGGCTCGAGCGTAACCATTTCATATGTGACGAAAATACCAATCCACATTTAATTCCCAGGATGGCAAAAGTATGAAGTTTTTCTGCAACATACCGTTGCAGGTGTAAGAACGTTTAAGGGGAACAACGGACCTGCAGCCTCGTATTTTTTAATTTTCAATTTTTTATTCAGTATATTACACGAGTATAATTTATATCCTTTTTTACTATATTGATGTCACTCAGAATCCAAAAATAAGTATTTTGTGGAAGAATAAGACCTGTTTCTTAAAAAATTCTTCAAAAATTCTAGAATTTTTGAAAATGCTCATGTGCATTCATTTTCTTCTGCTTTCTACAAAATTTTCCAGAATTGTTAATTGAAGTGTTTGTCACAAAACTGTGCATAATTCTTTCAAATCCCAAATATTTTTCAAATTTATGAGACCTTAAAATAAAGTGAAAACATGCAAAAACATAACAAAATAACAGGCAGAATAGAAAAAAAACTATTTAAGACTTTAGATTCCTCTAAAAAAATTTAAATACACAAATATATTTATATACATATCATAAACTTATAAGAAAAATTTTAAGACTTTTAATTCATATGGAATGCGCAGGGAGCATTTTGAAAAATATGAGCATTTTAAAATTTTTTTTTGAAAAACAGGCATTATTCTGCCAAAAAATTTCTTATTTTGAATTCTAGGGATCTACAATGTTGTAATAAAGAAAAGTAATTATTCTCATTTTGCACAGAGAGTTAAAAATTGAAAATTTAAAAAAATCGAGGTTGATGGTCCCTTATTCACTTAAAAGATAATAATTTAGATCTATAGATTTTTAGACTTGTTTTTTGCATTTCTTACACTTGTTAATTGTCTGGATACGATGACAGTACGCTTTGCCATAATGTAAGATCACAGAAAAGGGCCTAAAACTGTTATTCTGCAGCATGCTGCAGTGGCATGTGACACCATGGTAAAAGTCACAATTGCATTATTACGCCATATACAATACCAATAAAGGAAGTGAAAAAACTTTCCCCTCTCTTCTAATTTTTCACATAGATGATTGCTTTATGTTCAAGTTTCATGTTCAAAGTTTCTTTGCTATACTGAAAGGATATAAAAATATTCTACCTAAGTACTTATGAAAGGAGTATTTATATATCACTTATCTATGATAATAAGCTTTATTCGTTTCTATGAAGACTAAGAGGACGAAGCCCTGTCAACTACAGTATACCACGCCCTCGCTAGCCGATCATTCCCCTATCTGTTCTCATTTATGTGTTCATGAAAAAAGTAATGAAATGTTAGCGAAAAAATCAGACCCTTTACAAAAGCTTAACAGAAAAAGGTAACAGACTTCAGTAAATTATATATATATATATATATATATATATATATATATATATATATATATAAATAAATATACACTCATGGACAAAAAAATTCGAGCACCAAGAAGGAGTCGTCAAAATGAAACGAAATTTTACATACGTAATGACTACTTTGATATAAGGAAATGATAAGAAAATCAAAGAAAAAGGATAATTTATTTCAGAGAAAAAGGCAAAAGAACGGAGGAGTTAATACTCCGTTGGACCCCCTCTAGCGCGAATGCACGATGCGATACGATCGGGCATTGAGTCATACAAGTTCTGTATGATGTCTTGAGACATTTCGTTCCATATTTGCTGTAACCTTGCCTCTGGTTCGTTCAAACTCGTGGGATGCCCAACTCGTCGTCCCAAATGATCCCAGATATGCTCGATTGGAGACAAATCTGGGGATCGGGCAGGCCAAGGAAGGGTAGTAACAGTGCGGAGACAGTCTTGTGACACCCTTGCTTTATGAGGCCGAGCATTGTCTTGTAGAAAAATGGCTCCTGGGAGCCGTTGCATGAGTGGCAACACATGTGGTTGCAGGATTTCATGAACATACCGCTGGGCTGTCATGGTGCCACGGAACAATACTAGGGGTGACCGTGTATTGTAGGCAATGGCACCCCATACCATCACACCAGCTGTGGGAGCGATGGGTCGCTGTACAGCAAAGGCAGGATTGAAGAGTTCACCACGGGCTCTCCACACACGAACACGATTGTCATCACTGCCGAGATTGAATCTGGATTGGTCGCTAAATACGACCTGGTTCCATTCCGCTGCAGTCGAGTTTCCTCGTGTGCGGCAAAACTCCAAACGGAGGCGTCGATGGGTGGGCGTCAAGGGCAGCACACGTAATGGGCGCTGCGATACCAACTGCCCTTCGGCCAGACGCCTTCGTATGGTTCGAGAAGACACAGAGGCCCCTAATTAAGGTGCTACCTGTGCCTGGATGGCGAACGATGAAGCAGTTGGCTGTACGCGTGCATTTCTTACGATGTGGCAGTCTTCTCGACGACTGGTCTGTCGAGGGCGTCCTGAGCCTGGTCTTCGTGTACATGACATCTCTCGGGTCCACTGGTCCCAACACCTCCTCACAACACAATCAGAGCGGCCTAATTGACGAGCTACTCGCCTAGCTGACCACCCAGCTTCCATCATCCCGACGATTCTCCCCCTCTTAAACTGCGACAACTGCTTATATTGTCTTCGAACACGGCGTAATGGCATGTCTATCTTAGATCTTCCTTTGTAAATGATTCAGCACACTCAAACAAGCTTTGGTCACCTGTTTTATACTCCACAGAGTACGATGTTCAACGCCCTCTACCGGCTATACGTAATGCGCAATCACGCTGCATATCTAATCATTTGCATATCTCCCGACATGTACCTTCATTGCAAGTTTCGTTACGATCCCGCAATTATTTCTTGGTGCGCTAATTATTTTGTCCATGAGTGTATATATATATATATATATATATATATATATATATATATATATATGTATATATATATATATACACTGCTCAAAACAATTAGGGGAGCATATGGTTTTAACGAAATTACGCAAATACTTACATCGATAAGTAACATAAAATAAATCATCCACAATTTAAAGCCTAGCAGGAAACAGAAAAAGAAAATTTCTTAAGCAAATCAAAGTTCATGACGTCAAAAACCAGAAAAAGAACACAAGGGCGGAAATCGGGAGGTTGCAGAAACGTCTGTTTCACTGTCTTAACGGTGAAATTCGATTGCTCAGTTATTCTTTTTGAGAAAAGGTGACTTGAATATGTCTCAACAACGTGATTTACCGGAATCCATGGCATGGCGTATTATAGGCAGACTTGTATCCGGGCAAACACTACGTAGTGTCGCGGACGCTGTTGGAGTCGCCAGAAGTGTCGTTGCGAGACCGTGGAAACGATTCCAAGAAACAGGGATTGTTAGACGTCGACCAGGTCAAGGTCGGCCACGCGCCACTATAGCAACTGATGACTGATATACTGTTAACAGCTCGTCGAAACAGAACAGACAATGCTACTCAGCTGCAAAGACAGTTGCTCTTGGCAACAGGACGAAGGGTGTCCAGCCAAACAGTACATAATAGGCTTCATCAGGGAGGTCTCTATGCACGTAGGCCAATGGTCTGCATTCCGTTGACCTCACGCCATCGTACGGTCCGAAGAAGATGGGCTGCTGAACATCGAGATTGGGAGCAATATGATTGGAGCCAAGTGATGTTTACAGACGAGTCCCGATTCAGTCTGGAGTGTGACCACCGACGTGTTTTGGTATGGAGGGAAAGGGGCACTCGAAATAGCCCCACATTCGTTCGTGAAAGGTCACAATACAGACGAGCTGGTTTTATAGTATGGGGTGGAATCAGCATAGGTAGACGTACGGACCTGCATATCATTCGAGATGGTACTTTGACAGCCCGAAGGTATGCAGACGAGATACTGAGACCTCATGTAATACCTTGCGCTGCAGCCGTTGGAGATTTCTTTGTTTTCCAGCATGATAATGCCAGACCTGATACAGCTCGTCTTGTGGAGAACATACTTGAATCTGAAACAATACAGCGTATGGAATGGCCAGTGTGCTCTCCTGACCTGAATCCAATCGAGCATGTTTGGGACGACGAATTGCTGCGATACCAAGTCCTCCTTTTACTCTCCGGGACTTGGAGATTGCACTTCTTGAGGAGTGGAACAGTATTCCCGAAAGTCTTATCGATGACATCATCGCATCCATGGAAAACAGGTGTGGAGCAGTCTTAGCTGTTGGAGAAGACCATACGTCATATTAAAAATCTTGCATCATTTCTAAACAATACTTTTTTTATCGTTTACATGTAACCAAATTGTTGCCCTAAACCATCTTTTCATGTTTTTTCCATATTTTCAAAGAATTAAAGCTTAATTACAAATTTTATTACGTCTTTTTTCTGTATTGCGCATTGATACGCGTGTACTATCCATTTTATGCCAATACGTAGCTGTCTCCCACGGTTTTCTTAACCTCTTTGCTTGCTCCCCTATTTTTTTGAGCAGTATATATATATATATATATATATACACTGCTGGCCACCCAAATTGCAACACCAAGAAAGACAAGAGATATCACAACAAAATTTATTTTGTAGATAACATGTTGACCAAGTATCAAATGATTAAATTTATAGACTTCTGTGAAGTGTGGTTCCTGCCAAAATCAGTAGCCAGAGTAGCCGCCATTGTTGGAGATAACCGCTGCCACACGCCTCGGCATTGATTCAAAGAGACTTTAGATGAGTTCTTGGGGTACAAGCAGCTTCCACACGTTGCCAAAGTTGATCTGCTGTGGCATTTGGGGATGGAATCTGGGTCAATCGTAGAGCAACCATGGACCACATGTTTTCTATCGGCGAAAGATCCAGAGAGCGAGGCGGCCAGGAAAGCAATTCAATCTGGCGATTGACGAAGAATCGTTGGACAATGCGTGCCACGTGTGGTCGCGCATTATCCTGTTGAAATATGGCTGTGGGCAAGCCCTGAAGGTAAGGAAGGACAACTGGCTCCAACACCTCGGAGATGTAGCGCTGGCTGTTTGAAGTACCGGCAATGCGTACTAGAGGTGTGCGAGAGTGATATCCAATACCGCCCCATACCATAATACCCGGTGCAGGACCAGTGTGGCGGTGCATAACGCAGCTGTTCAGCATCCTCTCTTCACGGTGTCTCCAGACTCGAATGCGACCATCGTGGTGTTGCAGACAGAAGCGTGACTCGTCAGTAAAGACAATTTCATTTCATTCTGCCGTCCACATCCTTCTGTCATCGCACCATTGCCGGCGGAGACGTCTGTGGTTCTGCGTCAAGGGTAGACAAAGTAATGGACGTCTTGCGGACAGACCACTCTGCTGTAAACGGCGTCGAATGGTACGCGCAGACACTGGATGATGCGTTACAGACTGCATGTGATGTGCTATGGTTCGTGATGTGACTGAGCGATCCGTCACTGCCATGCGCACAATTTGCCTGTCATCACGTGAAGTGGTGCGCTGAGGTGGATGCGATCGAACACGCCGGTCCGTCGTACCCTCCTGCATCCAACGATCACATATCCGCATTACAGTTGTTTGGTTTCGCCCAACACGACTACCGATTTCCCTGAAAGATAATCCACAATCTCGGTAGGCCACTATCCTTCCTCTGTCGAACTCGGATACTTGATCAAAAGATGATCGCTGTTTTCGACGAGGCATAATTGATCGTTTTTTTTAAATAACCACAAGAAAAACACAAGAGAAAATGCGCCACAGGCTCGCGTGATGTGCGTCTGCGCTGAAATTCTAATCATTTGCATATCTCACCTCCGCTAATGCATGTTGTAAATTTCATGTTATTTGCATGTTTCCTTCAGGGTGTTGCATTTACAGTGGCCAGCAGTGTATATATATAGGAGAAGGGGGCATTATGGACCCTCCTCTTGTTTTTGGCTCACTGTGGTACTAAAGACCGATTTTCATATTTTGGGGCTCTAACCACTTCGATAACTCATCATCTAAACATCCTTAATTGTATTTGCCATTAAATCAAATTTTAAGATGTATACAATCACATAAGTGAAAAAAGTCAAAACTTGCAGGTGACCGAAAGTGAAGGGTAATACGGACCCCATCTTTTTTACCGAAAAAAATCATTTATCTATCTATTAAACAGCTGGAAACAAATAAGAGAAAAGTTTTCAAATGAAAAGGGAAATAAAGATAATATATTATGTCAGACTCTCGTCTCCCATTCCTAAGTGGAATTGATGAACGTGTGTAATAGCGTCTTCAATAAGCATCAAATGAAGCGCAAACAGGTGTCGAGAGCCATACACCTTGGGAAACTCTTGACAATAGGAGGTAGCGAACTCATTTAGAATGATTAAGGAAACACAGCGGCGCACGTCACCTAAGGTAGGAACGGTGGACAATGAAACCGACAATAGGTGGTCTGCGGATCGCGGATAAAAAAGGCCGATTGTCGTTCGAGAAAGAGAGGAGGAGGCATAAAAGACAGACGCGAGTAACGAACGAGATGAATGGATTCGGACGGTTGAAGGGTCAACACGCTTAGAGGAGACGGGGAGCTCGTCGGACTTTGAAAGAATGAGCCCCAGCTCTCACGAGTATTTTTAACGTTCGTCGGAACGAAACTTTGTAAATGACGTATTTAACCAAGATTTTAATATGTTAATAAACCTCATGAAATAAGAGTTGACTCTACAATTATAATTCCTTCTACATGATAATGATTTGTCGGATCACGACTATAAAGGTTAACATTGGCGTAGTCGAATTAAAGAACGTGGGAGGACCCCAGCGATACGGAAGGTATCAGAAAAAGATGATCTAGAGTCCGAGAGTGGTGATAGATCTTCAAGGAGACGCAGTTTCAAGAGAAGTTGTATTCCGAACGAGTCTACTGGGCACGACTTCAGCGACCGATATTTACTCGGCAACTGGTCAAGAAACGGGAGCAGAAACATGGGCCAAGAAAAAATTCAAGGTCGGAGTAAAGTGTGCATCAACGACGTGGTTATATACTGAACTCTCTTGAACTGTGATCAAAGTGCGGCAACGGAGAAAGATTAGAGTGACAGTTTTTCATCGAGGTGAAAAAGGGGTAAGTGATTCTATCTTTTCTCCCTGTGTATGAGATAGCGGTAGTAATTAGTTGAAGGAATCTAATTATTGTTGATAAATTTTGAAGTGGTGATTCATGTGTATAATGATGGAGGTAATTTGTTGAGTTATTGAATTTTGGGTAAATGGAATAATAATTTAAAAGTGGAAAAGTGTTATTTTGTATAACGGGAAATGTGTACAGGTGTTCGTACTAGTTATTAGTGGAAGTGATTTATAATTGTAGTAGTTAAATGCTCTTAGAATTATCATAATTGTGGAGGTAAATAGTTCAAGATAAGTATAGTTGGTTAAATTTTGTTATAGTTGTAAAAGTGAATTTGTACTTGTTTGCTGCATTTGTGATCAAGTGATGTAAGCTAAAAATGGCATTCATAGGGAAGGGGCGGAAAGCCGATTTAATTTTGTTAGCTACAGAGTTAACAGGGATTTGTCCGTCTTCGGAGAACAGGACATACACTGATCTTAAGGAAATGATATTAGGAAGTGAGAAATATGAGGAAGAGTCCGCTAAGGAACGGTTATTTGCCATAATTAATGAGAGATTAGAACGAGAAAAAAGTGAAGAGAGGGATAGACAAAGGGAAATTGAAAAACAGGAGATAGATAGACAGGAAAGAGAGAAACAAAGAGAAATAATGTTAAAATTGAAATAATTAGAAGTTGAAGAATTGAGGATGAGGGCAGGTAAAAGACTTTCAAGTTTTAGGGTCAGA
The DNA here is from genome assembly GCA_907164885.2 of Dolomedes plantarius. Taxonomy (NCBI): domain Eukaryota; kingdom Metazoa; phylum Arthropoda; class Arachnida; order Araneae; family Dolomedidae; genus Dolomedes; species Dolomedes plantarius. Next base: position 21,443,847 of record OU015493.1, on the reverse strand, counting down.
GAAAGTATTGGAAGGGTTAATAATAATTTCGAAGGAGTGTTGAAAGAGGAAAAAAGGGTTATTCTTGAACCACTAGTTAACACAGATAAGGTATGTGCCAAAATTGACCGGAAAAAGGAGGATAAAAGATGTTTTGTCTGTAATAGTAAAGACCATCTGAAATATCAGTGCCCCAAAAGAGTTCAAAATCTCAGAAATAGAGGGGATCAGAGGGGAAATACATTTGAGATAGAATTTAACAGAGGCGAAATTATTCAACCTGAGAATAAAATTGAAACCCAACAGGAAAGGGAAGTGAGAGATGTAATTACTCAAGGAAAGGAGGTCCTGGAAGGGGTAGCATGTTATCAAAGGCATTTGAGTAACAGTATAGATCAGATATTAGATGAGGAGTTGATTATTCCTTCTAATATGTTCGAAATTGTAAGGGATACAGAGGAGGAGATGGCTAGTTCCCCGAATAGATTTGAAAGCGCAAGAGACACAGGTGAGGAGATGAACTATAAGGGAGGAGGTAATGAATTAAGTCCCAATGAGAATTTAGAAGAGGTGAGAGAAATGGATAAAATTTTAGATGGGGAATTAAGTCTCAATGAAAATTTAGATGAGGTGAGAGAAATTGATAAAATTTTGGATGGGGAATTAAGTCTCAGTGAGAATTTAGATGAGGTGAGAGAAATGGATAAAATTTTGGATGGGGAATTAAGTCTCAATGAGAATTTGGATGAGGTACGAGAAATTAGAGTTTCAACGGAAAAAGAGAGGAAAGATCAAATTGGTATGTTAAGGAATAAAGGGTTAGAGGAAACTAATAATGAGAATGGAAATAATCAAAGGGAAACACGAAACGAAGAAGTAAATGCCCAGGGAAGCCCTAACGATACGGGTAGGAAACAGACGCAAACTATGGGAGAAAAGGGTGATTTTGTACCGACACTAGATCACAAATTCACAAAATCAAAATTGAACAACAATCATTCAATTCAGTCAATGAGAGATAGTGAAATAATAAAGCCAAAAACCCATTCGTATTTATTTAGGGTCCCGTAAAATCGCAGAGAGAATCACAAATTTAAGTAATTCCCAAAGAATCCCGGGAAACTCATGTAATTGTGTAATTTATAAATGTTCTAAAATTGATTTAAGTTGCTCTCGAAGAATTCATTGAAAATTTAATTAAATGTGTATTTTGGTAATTGCATTGATAACTAATGTTGAATCCTAAGAAAAACGGATTAAATTTGTAAATATAATGGTATGATGAATTTAAGTGTATAAGTTATGTGATATTTTTTTTTTGTTGTTGTTTGTTGTATGAACACTTGGTTTATATTTTTTTTTAAGTGAAGAACTAAATTAATGTTAAGTATTCCCTAGAGATTTGGGGAAGTTTCATTAAAATATGTAAGTTTAACTGGTTAAGATTAAGCCAGGAAATTCCTAAAGAGTTTGAAAAAAAAAAGGAATCAAAAGTGTAATTATCTTAGAAATTCTTGCATTGAAGATAAGTGATTTGTAGTCAAATAATTTGTTGGTGTTTGGTTTAAAGTAAAGAAATGAGCAAGAATTATAATATTAATTTTGTGTCAAGGCTAAGTGTGAAAAGTAATTTTTGTTACCGGTAAATGTTGTGGCTATCTCATATGCAGATGAAAACATGGAATCATTTACTTGTAAAAATGTGTTATTGTTGTAGCTACAAAGCGCCTCCGTCACAAGTTAAAAAGCACAGCTATTACCCCATGGGTGTGCTTCATTATCCTCTGATCAACAGGGACTGTTGTTCAAACGTGAAAACGTCTCAAGGGACTGTTTTCACTTCTAAAGGAAGGGGCGTATGTCAGACTCTCGTCTCCCATTCCTAAGTGGAATTGATGAACGTGTGTAATAGCGTCTTCAATAAGCATCAAAAGAAGCGCAAACAGGTGTCGAGAGCCATACACCTTGGGAAACTCTTGACAATAGGAGGTAGCGAACTCATTTAGAATGATTAAGGAAACACAGCGGCGCACGTCACCTAAGGTAGGAACGGTGGACAATGAAACCGACAATAGGTGGTCTGCGGATCGCGGATAAAAAAGGCCGATTGTCGTTCGAGAAAGAGAGGAGGAGGCATAAAAGACAGACGCGAGTAACGAACGAGATGAATGGATTCGGAGGGTTGAAGGGTCAACACGCTTAGAGGAGACGGGGAGCTCGTCGGACTTTGAAAGAATGAGCCCCAGCTCTCACGAGTATTTTTAACGTTCGTCGGAACGAAACTTTGTAAATGACGTATTTAACCAAGATTTTAATATGTTAATAAACCTCATGAAATAAGAGTTGACTCTACAGTTATAATTCCTTCTACATGATAATGATTTGTCGGATCACGACTATAAAGGTTAACATATTATTAAACAGCTGGATCATCAAATATTATCTATATAAAAGAACTTCAATTTTGGCGACACAAGTCGCAAATATAAAACTCAGCTTCGGCTCCGGTGCACACAGAATGAGTCCAGTGTAGACTCATCCCACAACGAATACAAAGTTCTATTTGTCATCTTTGAATGCACCTTCACAGAAAATGCACGATGGTTCTTGCTGGTCTGGGCCATCTCTGTAAGCATATGGGTTTGTATCCATCCATAGGGATGAGCTCTTCCAATTGCTCTGGATGGGGCTCCATTCATAAGCTGATCCGTTAAGATTTTACGAGGAAATATCATCATTGGTGGAGCATATGTTCCCCCAGCACTCATGCAGCAAACCACAGTTACCAGATAACCACGTTCCGCTGTAGACAGAGATCCCACCTGACGTTTTCTCTTCAACCCCATGACTTGGGAAACTTTTGACTGAACCACACTTAAACCAGTCACATCTACATTGAAGATTCTGGAATTGATTCCCTGAACACAAGCTCTCCAGCAAATAAAAATAACCCAGCCACCTTTAATCATCTTTAAATTATAGGTCTCGGTCTAATTAGCCCTTGTATGACAAAAGTTGACCGTAGCGCTCCAAACCAAAACCAAACTCTAGTTTTTGTATAACCAAATCTGCTGCTGGCTTATCCACTTGTGAAGCCAATAATCTCAAAGTTATTCTTGATACACCAAACACTCTGGCAGCCTCCTTTAGTCCCATTTCTCCTCATCTTAGCTTCTGGATAGCCTCAACCATCTTCCCCCTATCCCAACTTCTTCTGCGCACTACAGCGTCCTTACTAGCGGGAGATTTCTTCTCAACTTTTATTCTTAGCTTCCAGAATAACCGAGAAGGATTACAAAACATGAAAATAAAATGTATCACAATGAAATCAACTGTGGAATTAAATTTTCTCACAGAAACATTATTATTACATTATCGAAACCCGTTATTGGTAATATGGTCCCGGGTCCATAATACCAGCACTCATGGGGTCCATATTTCAAACAGCGCCATCTTAGAAACAAACTCATTTTTCACATTATGAATTACATCGAATTTAATTTCGAACACGCTGACAAAGGAACTCCATTTCGTGTACAATAAGGCACAGGGGTCAGTTTTTACAAAACATAGTAGTAGATATGTAAAATATTCACTTTTACTTTTCTCAGAAAAAAGTTTGAAAACTCGAAAAACAAACAATTGGCCACAGGACATCATTCGCGAGCGAACTGGGGTCAATAACCTTTACTATTCATTACAGCCACCTAGGGGGTCTAGATCACAGCTATAATTAACGGCTGCACCAGCGCATAAGACAGATATTAAGAGGGTCCATAATAAATGCAGGGTCCATAATCCCACCTTCTCCTCTAAATATATGTATATATATATATATACATACATATATACATATATATATACATACATACATACATATATATACATACATACATACATATATACATACATACATACATACATACATACATACATACATATATATATATATATATATATATATATATATATATATATATATATATATATATATATCAATCGTTTTCGTATCCATTGTTTTTCTGTATGTGCCGTTCCTTTTTTTTCCAATCCTAACGATCATATTGCTTTGTTATGTTTCCGCATCTATCGTTTTCCCGCATTTAATGTTCATTTCAATCGGTCCCTTGAAAAACGATAGATCGAGATTCCACTGTATATATATGTATATATACCTTAACTCACACACAAACATTTATTTCAACATTTACTACCTCGCTCGGCATCGTCATTCTCTAAAACCAGAGCACAGAGGTCTTGCCTGCACCAGGCCTTCCAAATGTCTTCTAAAGAAAACATACTGAACTACTAAATTATAAAGGGTGGTCATAAAAAAACGTTGCCGAATTATGGACCTCTAGCGGCTGTTTAGTGCACCCGATCGAGATGAGATTTCAGATATAGTTACTCAGAGGTATAAGCTCAGTATTCTGTGAACGGCAACCAAGTGGTGCTCCCGGTTACGGTTATAGGTACAGAAACTCGAAATTTTCGAAAGGCAACGCCCACTTTTTCCCGTCGCAAAATGCTCAGCGCACGTAAAAACCCTAAATAGCGTTGGAACGGTACGTGTATCACAAAAAAACGGACGCGTTATTCACGCACAAAAAACAGCTTTGCAAACGGCCAACAAAAATACGAGGAAATTTTCATGTTTCAGAGGCAAGATACCAATCACTGATGACAACACAAATCTGACAAAAGAAAACTTTTACTTGGATTACACATTTTCCACATGGGTGGCATCATCATGTTTGTGTTGGTCGTTCGCAGAGCTGTTTTTTTGTGCGTGCATAACGCGTCTGTTTTTTGTGATACAAGTACCGTTTCAACGCTATTCACAGAATCCTGAGCTCATACCTCTGAATAACTATATTTGAAGTATCATGTCGATCGGTTGAACGGAACAGCCTCTATAGGTTCATATATTGGCAAAGTTTTTTTTATGACCAACCTGTACATCACATTTCAGTAGTTTCCCTTCCCCCATCCTTATATCATAGTAGTCGGCCTGTATTCTCAAACTGAAAATCCTTAGTATTATAAGCCTATAACGTCGAAAAATATATTTTAATTAACCCCTTGACTACCAGGCTTAATTTCGCCGGTGAAGGGCGATATACCAGGCTATGCAGTGTAAAATATTCGTATCATACATCATTTAAAAGCTTCTGTGATGTAATAGTGAGGAATTTAAGGTTCTTTAAATAATACGAGCAAATATAAAACACGTGAACACAGACAACTGTCGAATCGCAACTGACGTTTTGATTTTTGAAGCGATTATGGGAATTCATACCCCGCCGCTCCTTTCGCCATCTAGCGGCGTCCTTGTAGTAGAATCAAGGTCATTACTACTCACCTGCGACCAGTACCATGCTATATCAGTTGCGTATCACTGACCAATCCGGTTCAAATATGCACTCATTACTGTGTAGTGAACGACGTACGGGGGTGTACGTCCTGGTCGCTGGTTAATGAAATGAGAGGTACGTCCTGGTAGTCAAGGGGTTTATACATTTACCATCAAAAGGAAAACTGTTGTTAATTTGATTGCAGATTGTTATTTAAGCAGAATAACATGTTCTTGAAAGCAACTGTTTTAAAGAGCAAAAATTCGAGTTATTAATTCTGTCACAATAGAGTCGTTTGGATAGCTATTGTCCCCATCTCAACCATTTTTGACCTTTTAGCTGGGATTACTCTTTTCATTCCACTTTACATTAATTGCTTACTCTGAAGAAAATCTGACTTCCAATAAGTAAGAGAACTATCTAATTCTTTGATGCTTTATTCCCTTCTACATGTTTATTCTTTAATACCTCGAAAACATCGAACCTTTTCATACTTCCAAGACTTTTAAGTTTAATATTTCAAATTATACTTTAAAAACATCAAATAACCAGACATTTACGAGCGAAATTTTCGTAGCAAATAGCGGCATGCATTGTTCGGACAGCTGTGCCTTATTCATTCCAATTCCGATGGTAATAACTGAATACGCATGCATAATTTAATACATTTTGCATATTTCGCTTAAAATAACCCCAAACAATGGATTTTCAGAGAGTTTTAAAGGAAGTTGATGCACGTTATTGCGATAAATAATTGAAATGACTTAGTTTATAATATTTAAATCATGTGTTCACTGACAAATGAGGCTAGAATAATTTCTACAACTTATAATATATGATGTTTATACACTATTCATTCCAAAAGAGTTTATAAACATGAGTCGAGTGAAAACGTAGGTAAAAGTTTCAACATTGTTAGTCTAAACAAATTACGTTTCTTATAAACATTGGAATATATTGGACTCAGATCAACATAATTCAAATAGTTTCCAAAATAACCACTTCGGAAATAAAAATTCTAAAAAAGTATAATTATACAGCATAAATAGATTTAAAGTCCTGAGTAATATAATTTTAATATTAAGTCTCTATTTTTAACATTGCATACTTAAAAGTACTCATTTTTGTACTATTAATACTGCTTATATCAATGTATCCTTCCTAACAGATAAAAATATAAACGCGAAAAATTTGGCTTAAATATCGAGACTCACTGCAAAATCCATGAGATGAAACTCACCGCATCACACGACTTGGCTGAAAAAAATGACTAGGAATTTTTCTAAAACAAATACACAAAACTCCTCATTATAATTCTAATTAATGCTCGGGTAAGCACGGATAATCGAAAACTGCTATTAATTGAAAAATGTCCTTTATGAATGCAAAAAAATAAGCTTTTCAGAGGTTTCAATAAAATTTTCTTTTTTAAACAGGATTTAACCATAAAAAATTTGCAGAAATTCTCACTTTTTCTTCAGAAAAATGTTAAAATCCTTTGTCTAGTGATATGTTCAGACTCTTTCAAGTAATTAATTTTACATGAAGTAAATATCCCCCAAATAAGAACCTCTGGCAGCTCTTTTGATGATTGTGTATTTAATACGGAATGCAAAGAAAGTCGCTTATTCTATGTGTAAGTCTTCGCATGCATAAGCAAATACATTTTGCATATTTCATTTGAAATAGCCTTAAGTACTGTGTTTTCAGCTAGTTTTAAATGAAGGGGATGCATTTTATTACGATAAATAATTGAAGTGACTTAGTTCATAATACACTGGTTATCAAAAATTAAGGAAAAGTCACAAAAATAGCGATTACTCAAAAAGTTACGCGTAGAATTTAATGAAACTTATACACATTATACAACACATAGGTAGCTATAAAACATCCTAAAAAGAAATCGCCAGACAATTATGGTGTTATAGAAACTACACTGCTGGCCACTGTAAATGCAACACCCTGAAGGAAACATGCAAATAACATGAAATTTACAACATGCATTAGCGGAGGTGAGATATGCAAATGATTAGAATTTCAGCGCAGACGCACATCACGCGCGCCTGTGGCGCCACTTCAAAGCGCTATTTAAGGCTTGGAGATTTCGACGATTTCAAGTTCGGCAATTGTGTTTTTCTTGTGGTTTTTTCAAAAAAACGATCATTTATGCCTTGTCGAAAACAGCGATCATCTTTTGATCAAGTATCCGAGTTCGACATAGTGGCCTACCGAGATTGTGGATTATCTTTCAGGGAAATCGGTAGTCGTGTTGGACGAAACCAAACAACTGTAATGCGGATATGTGATCGTTGGATGCAGGAGGATACGACGGACCGGCGTGTTCGATCGCATCCACCTCAGCGCACCACTTCACGTGATGACAGGCAAATAGTGCGCATGGCAGTGACGGATCGCTCAGTCACATCACGAACCATAGCACAGCACATGCAGTCTGTAACGCATCATCCAGTGTCTGCGCGTACCATTCGACACCGTTTACAGCAGAGTGGTCTGTCCGCAAGACGTCCATTGCTTTGTCTACCCTTGACGCAGAACCACAGACGTCTCCGCCGCCAATGGTGCGATGACAGAAGGATGTGGACGGCAGAATGGAATGAAATTGTCTTTACTGACAAGTCACGCTTCTGTCTGCAACACCACGATGGTCGCATTCGAGTCTGGAGACACCGTGAAGAGAGGATGCTGAACAGCTGCGTTATGCACCGCCACACTGGTCCTGCACCGGGTATTATGGTATGGGGCGGTATTGGATATCACTCTCGCACACCTCTAGTACGCATTGCCGGTACTTTAAACAGCCAGCGCTACATCTCCGAGGTGTTGGAGCCAGTTGTCCTTCCTTACCTTCAGGGCTTGCTCACAGCCATATTTCAACAGGATAATGCGCGACCACACGTGGCACGCATTGTCCAACGGTTCTTCGTCAATCGCCAGATTAAATTGCTTCCCTGGCCGCCTCACTCTCCGGATCTTTCGCCGATAGAAAACATGTGGTCCATGGTTGCTCTACGATTGACCCAGAATCCATCCCCAGCTGCCACAGCAGATCAACTTTGGCAACGTGTGGAAGCTGCTTGGTCTGCTGTACCCCAAGAACTCATCCAAAGTGTCTTTGAATCAATGCCGAGGCGTGTGGCAGCGATGATCTCCAACAATGGAGGCTACTCTGGCTACTGATTTTGGCAGGAACCACACTTCACAGAAGTCTATAAATTTAATCATTTGATACTTGGTCAACATGTTATCTACAAAATAAATTTTGTTGTGATATCTCTTGTCTTTCTTGGTGTTGCAATTTGGGTGGCCAGCAGTGTAGTATATGTACACAATGAACAAATCGGATGGGTCAGTTTGGTATAGGAAAAGTACCTTTAATATGGCGTATGATCCCCCCGAGAAGCAATACAGCACATACAGCGATGGGTGATGCTGCCATTTATGCGGTCTATGAGTTCGGTAGGAAGTGAGAGCCATTGCTCTTGCAAAGCAGTTGAAAGTGTCGCTAGGGTCCTAGGAGGAGGATTGAGAGCAGCTATAAGTCATCCTAAAGCGTCCCAAACATGCGCGATAGGATTCAGGTCCGGTGATCGAGCTGGCCACTCCATGCGCTGAATTGTTTCCTGCTCAAGATAAGCATCCACGATGCGAGTCCTGTGCGGTATCGCGTTATCGTCCTGTAGCACGGAAGGATCACCTATTTCCCCGGCATAAGGGCGCACATAAGCATCAAGGATGTCATCTCTATGGGTGTGAGCATTCACATTTCCACGGGGAAATACATGGAGGTCTGTGCGTCCACCCAGAGATACCACCCCAAACACAGACACTGCCTGATCCGTATGCATCTCTCTCACGGATGTGTGATGGATGAAAACGAGTTCCAGGTTCTCTCCAAATCAAAATACGCCTACTATCGCTTTGGAGGCAAAACCTGGACTCATTCGTAAAGAGGACAGCCCTCCATTGATCACGCATCCAGTGGACATGTTGACGTGCCCACTGCAAACGTTCCCGCCTATGGCGTGACGTGAGTGGTATGTCTCGCAAAAAGACCACCTTCGTGAAGCTTTCTACGCACGGTTGACGTTGATACTACCCTTCCGGTGCTTGCAGCGAGGTAGAATCTGAGTTCAGACAGAGCTCCGGTTCTATTCCTTTGTGTGCATAATGACAAATATCGGTCATCGACACTCGTCGTAGCGTATGGCCGTCCTTGGCTGAGCTTCCTGGATGCTGAATCCGTGGTTAGAAATTGTTGCCAAAGTCTACGAGCCACAGACGAACTCACATTTAGCCATCTGGCCACTTCTGTCTGACTTTGTCCTGCCTCTAGTCTCCCAATAGCTCTCCATCGCAGTTCTTCGGTCAAATGATGCCTGGAGGTCATTGTCACAATTTAGCTATGCAAGATGTCTAATCTCATCCTCGCAGATACAATTGCCACCTTTCTCTGAGACATGCACTTTTATGCTCCTCTCAAATGACGTATTCCGACTGCAGCGCCACTATTTTACATAATGTAGTATTGTCCAGCACCTTTTACTCAACAACATATTCAAATTTAAAACAGATTGGCCTAGTTATGAACGTGTATCCCTCTTTTTGTGATTTTTCCTCAATTTTGATAACTAGTGTATTTAAATTACATATTATTTTCACTGACAAATGGGACTAGAATAATTGAATTTCAACAGCTTATTATGTATGGTGTTTGTACGCTATTCAATTCAAAAGAGTTTATAAACATGAGTCGAGGGCAAACACAAACAAAATTTTGTTATATTGTCAGCCTGAACAAATAGCGTTTCATATAAACATTGGAATATATAGGACTCAGATCAACATAATTCAGATGGTTGCCAAAATAAAATTCAGTCATTAAAATTCCAAAAAATTTGAATTGTACAGCATAACTACATTTAAAGCGCCGAGTGACTTCATAATTTCTCTACATTTAACATTGCATACTTGAAATTACTCATTTTTGTACTTTTAATACCGCTGATATCAATGTATCCATCCGAAAAGATAAACATATTTAGAGAAAAAAGATTTTGCTAATGTATCGAGACCCGTTGCAAAAACCAAGATATGTAACTCACCACATCACACATGACTTGGCTGAAAAAAATGGCCTAGGAATTTTTCTAAAACAAATACACAAAACTCCTCATCATAATTCTAAGTAATGCTCGGATAAGGGTGGATAATCGAAATGTGCTAATAATTGAAAAATTTAGCTTTACAGAGGTTTTAATTGTTTATTTCTAATGGCAAAGCAAGGAAAAAGGAAATACAAACAATTACACATAAGTAACACGAAAGTAAATGACCGCAGTCATTGCCTTAGACAGTCTCTGTTACGCCAATATTTGGCGGTTTCGGAGTCACAACCAAGAAGTGTTCCACAGTGACGCATAAAAAATTGATAAACTGAACTTGTACCAATTCGATTGGTTGGAAATTGAAGAATTTGAAATGCAGCTGATTGATTTCCAGTCTAGTTCAATATGGATTCAAAAATTTATTGAAACAAGGAAAAAGTTTGAATTGATTGAAACAGAAAGACTAGCAAGCAATAAAAGTAAAAATGCCAGTAACAAAATTTTGGCAACATGTAATTCGATTCCAGATACATTTAACTGTTTGAAGAGTCTGGCTCATGCTATTTTAACCATATTTTCATCTACTTATGCCTGCGAGTAATTATTTTCAGAGATGAATAACATTAAAAACTCTCTTAGAAACCGTTTGGAAGATGATTCCAGTTCAGCATGCTTTCTGCTAAAAGTAACATCTTACTATCCTAATATAAGTTATTCGCTATCTAATCTGCAACAACAGAAGTCACACTAATGTTACTTTAATTTGAATTACACATATAACTGTATTTTTTGTTAGTAAATAAATAGTTTTGAGTTGTTAGTATTTAGTTTTATTATTTTTCCAATAATCAGTGAATCAAAATTATTTGACGGCACGTCTATGGCCTCATTAAACATTTCTTTAGAAAAAATGACACGTTGATCCATAAAGGTTCGCCACCCCTGCCCTAGAACATCGTGCCTGCCGCGTTGGGAAAAAAAGGAAATTTTGAAGCATTCTTTTAACCTTTTAAGAGTTAAAAATAAAATTAGTGTAATTTTTTGCTGAGGACATCTCTCTCAAGTTTGAACTTCGAGAAATTTATTTCAGGTTAAATACCTAGAACATTATTAATATCAAAATTTTGCCCTTATTTAAAAGTAGGGGTTGGCTAGGAAGGCGATATTTTATGTTTTAGTTACCAATGTTTCGCGAATCAAAATATAAATAAGGGAACATAATTAAAGAACGTTTATATTGCTTGTCGTCTAAGGATGAAAGCTTTCCAATCAGACTGATCAGCAATGACTTGAAACCCTTATCAGTAACAGTTGAACATCACTGTTACAGAATTCACAAGTTTTTATAAAAAAAAATTTCAAAGCACTTTTGAAGAAAAGGTGCGCAGAAATTCTGCATTAAATGGGGACAAGCTATGTATCCATAGATTATCCGTATTTTTCGATTATTCGTGCTACTCCCCCCCCCCCCTCGTCAATCAACACGGATAATCGGGAGTAGACTGTACTTAGTTTCTCGATCAAAAAACACTTCCTGCATATATGACGTGCATTTTAAGTCACCATGTCTTGACGAAAAGAATTTGTTGACTTTCGAATTTCAAACCCATAATCTGTCTTGTTTATATCGGTGTGTCCGTTTGTAAGAGGCTTGGAATAGCAAAATCACAAAAATAAATGACAGTTACGATTAGTTCGAGAAACGATAAGGATTGGGTCCGAGGTGGCCTAGTAGTAAAACTTTGGGCTTCGCACGGAAGTGCTCGGTTCGAATTCAGACGACACTATTAAATACCTTCGTGCCTAGGCCGGATATGGGAGTGTTAAATTTGTCGACCAAAAAGTCCTTCTCTGATGCCACCCATCTGCACCGCATAGGCATTTTGCCCACTATGCGATATTGGAGAAGTAATGTAAAGGGACCACCTGCTCCGATGTGGGGCTCTTCGCGGATCTACAAAGGTGTCAAGATATTGGGTAGCAAGAACGCTCCTACGGCAATGACTTCGGTCTTCTGTTTTTACTTAGCTCATCCAGAAAGTAAGTACCATTTGGGTATTAAAAACTATTAGCAATTTGTTTTCATTTGTATTTTATTACATAAAAATCTACACACCTTAAACTACTTTTCGACATATTCACCATGCGTATTAAGGCATATGTCATATCTTGGCACTAATTGAAACATACCCGCTTAGTAGAATTCGTCCGCCTGCGACCTGAACCAGATCTGGACGTTTACCTTGATCTCATTATCATTTGCAAAGTGCTGGCCGGCAAGAAATTGTTTGAGATGAGAAAACAGATGGAAGTCGGATGAAGCTAGGTCCGGACTATAAGGTGGTTGTCAGAATTGTTCCCAGCGAAACGAATCAACCAGCGTAGTCGTTACGCGTGCGGTATGCGGTCGCGCGTTATCATCCACGAACACAATACTAGAAGTCAGTAGTACAAGTTTTACAAAGTCGAACATTTCTCGCATTCAGAAACTTGATAACGGCTCTTATTTCACAGCTGGCGGGCCGATCGATTGTTTTAAACGTGATTACCAACAAATAATGACTTCAAACGTTAACGTAATCAAACAAAATGGTTTAGGCTAATTCGTTCTCGAGTTGAAGTGTGTAACTATGCATGCGCGACATTCGAGCTGTAAGATGCGAGGGAGATATGCTCAAACGGTACTTACTTTCCGGATAAGCTAAGTATTTCATCGTTCCTTTGTAATCTCTTTCGCCGTGCCATCGGAAATTTAAAAAAAGGTCCTTCTCTGAGGTCCAGAGAAGATGGGAGAAGATACGAGATCCCCAGATGTCACTAGTGGGGCTGCTCGATCTAAATTGTAGTGGCCGCCTATTCGCCGGGATTCAATACCAGAGATCCTTAGTTGTTATGCCGATCCCTGTCTAGTGCATTGAAAATTGGAAACAATAAATAAATTCGTTTTTATCTCTGGAAGGGGTATGAGACTTTGAAAGGCTTGCGGTAGTTGTGTTAGTGAAGAGAACTATTTAGTTCTTCTAGCAAATTTGATAACTCAGTAAAAAAGGGTGTTACTTAATTTCTTCAACCTCTGGAGCTAAAAAAATTCAAATATGTATAAAGAGCAATCTCGGTGTAAAAATATTAACTTCGTTTAGGATGTTCAGCTGGTTTCCGAGGAATTATTTTTAAAAAAATGAATTCTGTATACGTCACTTCTGAAAAGCACATAGACGGTAGATAACTGTAGATGAAACAGGTTTGGTTTGGTTTGGAGCGCTACGGTCAATTTTTGCCGGGCGAGGGATAATTAGACCGGGACCTACTGCTTAAAGCCGATTCCGAACGGCTAAAAACGTCCATGCCAAGAGTGGGATTCGAACCCACGGACATTGGTACCGAATGCCAGTCAGCAGGTGAAACATATACGATTTTTCAGAATCATTGTTTATGGTAAAAGGCTGTATAAATAGTTTTCAACAGTGCAAATAATAGTGTATGAAATACCTACCAGAATTTTCTTTTAAGTGTCTTCAAAACAATATTTTTTCGCTGGTATTTGTTTGAAGATTTTCCATTTTTCATATTACATGCATCAACAAGAATTTTCTAATTTGATTTACAGGTTCATGTGTTTAGTGATTCTAAATCCCGAGGTTGGAAAATATGGCATTAAAAGTAAGGTTGTGTTTAACTAAAATAAATGGTAACAATAAATAAATTCTCTACTACTTGAATAACGTCTCCAAGTACTCTACAGAAGATTGATTTATTGACGAGGAAAATATAGCATTAAAAGTAAAATTGTGTTTTATTAAAATACTAGCCGCTGCGCGACCAGCATGGTCGCTTTTAGTTTTATATTTTCTTTTGCAAAACAACTCATCTGAAAGTAACATATGTAAGGAATGTTACCATTATCTGTTATCATAAATATACGTTGTTACAGGGGTATTCTCCATAAGGCTGATTCTAAAACATCGTGATTAAAAAATATGAGTTTCCATTACTTCAGAACAGAGTTAAAGATTAGACTGAGAAACCCAACACCAATAATTTTAAAAATTACATATCTCTCTGTATGTGCTATTTTTCAAAATTAAGATATCTACACTTTATCATTGCATCAAACAAGAAATTGTGGGGGAAAATTTTTCCACTTAAAAAATGGAGTAAAAATTCAGCAAGTACTAAAATATAGTGCGGATTACATCACTCTCTGTATGTACTATTGTTCAAAATTTACACATCTACACTTAATCATATTATATAGTAAATTGTTAGGAAAATTTCTTCAATTATAAATTGGGGTAAAAATTCATCAAGTACTGAAAAAAAGTAGAAAATTAACTATTACTGGCTGTCCGTTGCTATGCCGGCGATGGATAAGCCTAACCTCGCGATCATTTATGCTCTCTCTTTCACGCCTCTCTCTTAATGAATTATTTCTTCACTTTCTTTCTTTAGACTGTACACAATTTTCACTTGATCGTGCAGCTACCTCACTTTCGAGCATTCCTGATTTCAGTGCGTAATTCCATGTTGACATACGTGGTTGCAAATTGCCGATGGCTGCTAATTATTACATCTGGTAGTTGCAGCCGTTGCCATTCGGAGTGTGGAAGTATCGTCGATTTTTGTGCCGCATTCCTACGCGTTTTATATATATAGATATGATAAAAATAAAGGAATTCTCTACTACTTGAATATACGTCTCCAAGTATTATGCAGAAGATTGATTTATTGAATAAGTAACAATAAATCAGTGAAGCGAAACTCAATATGAATCTCAATAAGAACCAGAAATGTAATTCTTCTGATATATATACCAATATCACAGAATATATATTCGTACTTCTCATATTGAAGTATGAAGTAATAAAGCATGATATGGTGTGTTCATAAATTTACCTTGTTGTTTCTTCATATTGATTCAGATGGATTTTCATGATAATTTCAGTTTCATCTACAGGAATTGTATTTCTTCAAGAGTGGCGAATATAACTATAGAATCTACCATGTTATAATAGAATATTGAGTGCTAAATTAAGTTATCAAGATTAAATATAAAGGGCTAGAAATAGCCTAGAGGTAGCGCGTTGGGCTTTAGACTATGGGTTCTCGGTTTAAATCCTGACGAACGCAATTAAATATCTTGGTGTTTAGGTTGGATATGGAATGTAAAATCTGTAAACTGGAAAGTTATCCTACAAAGGGGTTCACCCATTGTAGGAGAACTGGAAAGTTCTCCTACTAATGGGTGGGGAAGGTACGAGCCACACAGATATCGCCCTTGGGGTACTCGGTCAATATTGTGGCCGCCAAGACAGACTCCGACCATTGTGGGGCCGTTGTAAACCGGAGCCGCATTTTTCTGTCCGCTGCCATCTGTGGGGCATAACCATCAGAGGGCATAACAATATATATATATATATATATATATATATATATATATATATATATATATATATATATATATATATATATATATATATATATACATATATATATATATCCTAATAATTGCCCAATTCTGTCCCTCTATCTGGAAGGATTCCGGAGCGACCGCTTCATAAATATATCAGCCTATGGCATCCATTTTGTTTTATGAGTTAGGCTTAACAAGTTAAAAGTAAAGTTAAAAAAGTTAAAGTTTTAAAATCTCGTTAGGGCAGGATATGAAAAAAGGATTTTTCTTTGAGTGCAGCTAGGAATCAATGTCACATTAGCATAATAACTTAAAATTTGTGCATTTATATTTGTAGTTGATATTTATAATATTTTTAATCTATTCTAATAATAGCCCAGTTCTGTACCTCTGGAACGCTTCCGGAGCGACCGCTTCATAAATATATCAGCCTATGGCATCCATTTTGTTTTATGAGTTAGGCTTAACAACTTAAAAGAAAAGTTCAGAAAGATTATTTGCTATCTAAACCCAAATAATTTATTAGAAACAAATTAATATAGACACAAAGCAACTTTATTTCGATTTTTAGATGGCTGTAATAAACGGTTATGACAATTTCAAAACAACTCGCGAATGTTTAAAACCGTTCTCAGAATAAAATATCCTTTCATTGTAACGCATTTTCGTTGTGAAATTGATATTCATTAGAAAATTATCTCTTTTCCGGCACCTTTCGAGTTATCATAGTGTTTCATTTAAATTAATAAGAAGTATTCATTTTATATACTCAGAACGTGAAAATGTAAACACGAGTGAGTCATTCATTCACCGAGATTCATTCATCGTCGATAATTTAAGAAAAATTGAATCGGAGAATCTTTTTCACATTAAAACAGTTTTTCGTTATATTATTTTTAGTATAATATATATTATATATTTATATTTTAACCAGATATTACAATAATGTAAAATTTAGTATTTTCGGAAAGTTGCAAACTCGACGCATGCGTAGTGATATGTTCAAAACCCTCTGCTTTCAAAGCAAATACCTAACTTAACCGCAACATTTGGATTATGTCCAATCGTCTGCCGCATTAGGAAGAAAAAAAAATATTTTTTTGTCTATTTCGTTGTTACGCACGTGCCGCAAAATTAGTTTAAATTATCACAAAAAGAAAAGAAACCACGTGATCAACATTTAATAAATTAAATTCTAAAAATTAATCGTTAAAAATTCACCAAAAATCAGAAAATGGAAGTAAAGATTCGAAAAAGAATTTGTTTTAAAGGAATTTATATGATCTTTCTCGTGATATAAATTTCACAACCCTCAAATTATTATTTTAAATGCAAACTTTAAAAAAGTTAATAAAGCAGCTTAAAAAATAAATTTTAAAAAATCTAAGCAGAATTTTTCAAAAATCTCTCCTAGTGCACCCCTACACTATAAGAAGAATCGCCATGCAAAATTTCAGCCCTTTGGGTCCAGCGGTTTCGTCTGTGAGTTATATGTCAGTCAGTCACTCAGTCAGTCAGTGACGTACGGAACTGTTTTATATACATACTAGCTGAAAACTAGCGTTTCGCTACGGAGTACATTCAAATTAAATACAGCGGTCAATGTATGCAATTAATGCCTACAAAAGAATATAGTACAGTTTGAGGAACATAATATCTTTTATTGTGTTTCAATATTTTTTTGGATAATGTCCAATCGTCTGCCGTATTAGCAAGGGAAAAAAGTATTTTTTTTGTCTATTTAGTTGTTACGCACGTGACGATAAATTTATTGAAAGTACCAGAAAAAGAAATCACGTGATCAGCATTTAATAAATTAAATTCTAAAAATTAATCTTTAAAAATTCACCAAAAATCAGGAAATAGAGGTAAAAATTCGAAAAAAATTTCATTTTGAAGGAATTTTTATGATCTTTCTCGTGATATAAATTTTATAACCCTCAATGTATTATTTTAAATACAAACGTAAAAAAGTTTAAATAACAGCTTAAAAATTTAATTTTAAAAAATCTAAGAAGAATTTTTGGAAAATCTTTCTTAGTGCACCCCTACACTATTAGAAGAATCGCCATGCAAAATTTCAGCACTTTAGGTCCAGCGGTTTGGTCTGTGCGTTGTATGTCAGTCAGTGAATGAATGAATCAGTCAGTTACGGAACTGTTTTATATA
Source organism: Dolomedes plantarius (assembly GCA_907164885.2). Taxonomy (NCBI): domain Eukaryota; kingdom Metazoa; phylum Arthropoda; class Arachnida; order Araneae; family Dolomedidae; genus Dolomedes; species Dolomedes plantarius. The sequence continues at coordinate 21,425,809 of OU015493.1, read as the reverse complement.
TATAGATAGATTATACTTTCTTCTCGAACAAAATACGTATATAAAAATATTTTTCCACTTGCAACATCTTTAAATGAAAAACACCGAACACCTCAATGGTTTATATTTGGCGCGTGTTCATTTATGAATTAAAATTATGAAACAACTAAGTTAAATTTTTTGCATTAATTATTTAGCGTTATCGAAAAATGTACTTAGAGCGCAATGTAATACATTTAAAATGAATGTTGACGAAAGTCTCATTGTTAAAAAGCGTCTTAAGGCCAATGAACGGAAATAAAGACGGCTTTCAAGAGAAAGTCAGGAATCGCTAAACCGAATACGTGCAGCAGACTGTTTACAGACAGAATTTAATATTTCATGATTAATACATGTAATAGAATTAAGTAAAGTTATGTGATTATGTGGAGTTCAGACTTTATTTAAATTTTAAAAAATTGCATCTTGAATGGATCATAATAGTGCTGATATTCCATAATTTTAAATAATTAAAAATGTGTATAATTTAAATAAAAGAAAGTAGAGAAGCTACTCTCTAGAGAAGTATGCAAATAATATTGACTTTGCAGATGTAAATTGATAAAAATTAAAATTAACACGTCAATTTTGACGGGCTAACCACTAGCATATATATATATATATATATATATATATATATATATTGTGCCTGGCCATTGCGGTCTTTGGGGGTAATGAACAAGCGGACTTCCTCACAAAAGAGAGGTGCCAACTTACTACAACATCCAAATACAGCTACTTCCTATTAGAAGATTAAACTGTTTCTGAAAAAATTATTTACATCTAATTTCTTGCGGGATCTTCAGACTCGTACAGCTTTAAAAAGTTGGAGGAGCGTAAGCCCTTCTTTTATACCTGACTAGCTGAAAACCCGCACTTCGCAACGGAGTACATTCAAATTAAATACAACGGTCAATACATACAACTAATGCAAATATATATATATTTATTAATTTATAATAAATGCGACGATCAATGTATACCATTGATGTAAAAAAACAAAAGAATATATTTATAAAAAAAACGTAAGGGATATTTATATAGACAAAATAACGTAGAAGAAAATATTGAAATTAAATGTAATAGGACATACTAAAGAATATAGTACAGTTAATATAGTACAGTTTGAGGGACATAATATCTTTTATTGTATTTTAATATTTTTTGGATAATGTTCAATCTTCGGCTACTTTAGCAAGACAATTTTTTTTCTATTTAGTTGTTATGCATGTGACGATAAATTTATTTGAAGTACCAGAAAAAGAAATCACTTGATCAGCATTTAATAAATTAAATTCTAAAAATGAATCTTTCACCAAAAATCAGAAAATGGAGGCAAAGATTCGAAAAAGATTTCATTTTAAAGGAATTTTTATGATCTTTCTCGTGATGTAAATTTTATAACCCTCAAATTATTATTTTAAATGCAAGCTTACAAAAAGTTACTAAAACAGCTTGAAAATTTAATTTCAAAAAATCTAAGAATAATTTTCAAAAATCTTTCTTATTGCACCCGTACACCATAAGAAGAATCGCCATACAAAATTTCAGCCCTTTAGGTCCAGCGGTTTGGTCTGTGCGTTGTATGTCAGTGACTCAGTCAGTTATGGAACTGTTTTATATACACTGCTGGCCACCCAAATTGCAACGCCAAGAAAGACAAGAGATATCACAACAAAATTTATTTTGTAGATAACATATTGACCAAGTATCAAATGATTAAATTTATAGACTTCTGTGAAGTGTGGTTCCTGCCAAAATCAGTAGCCAGAGTAGCCGCCATTGTTGGAGATCACCGCTGCCACACGCCTCGGCATTGATTCAAAGAGACTTTGGATGAGTTCTTGGGGTACAGCAGACCAAGCAGCTTCCACACATTGCCAAAGTTGATCTGCTGTGGCAGCTGGGGATGGAATCTGGGTCAGTCGTAGAGCAACCATGGACCACATGTTTTCTATCGGCGAAAGATCCGGAGAGCGAGGCTGCCAGGGAAGCAATTCAATCTGGCGATTGACGAAGAACCGTTGGACAATGCGTGCCACGTGTGGTCGCGCATTATCCTGTTGAAATATGGCTGTGGGCAAGCCCTGAAGGTAAGGAAGGACAACTGGCTCCAACACCTCGGAGATGTAGCGCTGGCAGTTTAAAGTACCGGCAATGCGCACTAGAGGTGTGCGAGAGTGATATCCAATACCGCCCCATACCATAATACCCGGTGCAGTGACTGAGCGATCCGTCACTGCCATGCGCACAATTTGCCTGTCATCACGTGAAGTGGTGCGCTGAGGTGGATGCGATCGAACGCGCCGGTCCGTCGTACCCTCCTGCATCCAACGATCACATATCCGCGTTACAGTTGTTTGGTTTTGAGGAAAACGACTACCAATTTCCCTGAAAGATAATCCACAATCGGTAGGCCACTATCCTTCCACGGATAGGCCCATCGGTAGGCCACTGCTCTGTCGAACTCGGATACTTGATCAAAAGATGATCGCTGTTTTCGACCAGGCATAATTGATCGTTTTTTTTGAAAAACCACAAGAAAAACACAATTGCCAAACTTGAAATCGTCGAAATCTCCAAGCCTTAAATAGCGCCTTGAAGTGGCGCCACAGGCGCGCGTGGTGTCTGCGCTGAAATTCTAATCATTTGCATATCTCACCTCCGCTAATGTATGTTATAAATTTCATGTTATTTGCATGTTTCCTTCAGGGTGTTGCATTTACAGTGGCCAGCAGTGTATATAGGTATACCAAGACGTGATGCAGTTGCGATCTTCCGTCTGTCTACGGGACACGATTGCCTCGCAGCCCATCTGCACTGCACAGGCATTTCAACCGAGCCTTTTTGCCTACTATGCGATTCTGGAGAAGTAATGGAAAGGGACCACCTGCTCCGATGTGGGGCTCTTCGCGGACCTACAGGGGGGTCGAGATATTGGGAAGCACGAACGCTCCTAGGGCAATGACTTCGGTCTTCCTTTTTTATTCATCGTTCCTTTGTAATCTCTTTTGCCTTGCAATTGGAAATTTAAAAAAAAAATATTTAATTGGTTTAATCAAAATACTGACAAAAGTTACATAAATTTTTATTTTTTAACCTGTGAAAAGTATGCTATATTCTTAGTCTGTGACCCTTAAAGACCTTTTATTTTTAGACAATTTTTATTTTATTTCTAAGCATTTCTTTTGTGACGCACACATAATTCGCTATAAAATAATTGAAATTTTGTGTGTAATTTGTCGTGAATTTTCCTATTTTATAAAATAGAAACGTCTTGCGTAAATCATATAATTAGGTTTTGAGGTTTTAAACTTTTTATGATTTCGAAAGACTGATAAATGGCAAAAAAATTGCAAAAGGGAAACCTAATCAGAATAAATAGAACAGGGGGATTTATTTAGACAACACAAAAATGCAAATAAATGGCTAAGGAAATTTAAAGTGTTTCCCGAGTAATTGAATTCAGCTGACTATTTTAAATATTTACGACAAATCTCATTTTTTTATTCTGCTGAGATTCACTAGTTTAAGTGATTTTGAATACCTCTTTATTTTAACACTAAGAAAGCGTCCCCTGGTCAAAATAATGAAAAATTAGATAGAAAAATAATTGTTGTTGAAATTATTATATTAATTGTTTGAAAATTAATTGTACACACACAAGTAAATACACACACACACACACACACATATATATATATATATATATATATATATATATATATATATATATATATATATATATATATATATATTCCCTATTCATTTGCCAATTTTTTCGACAGTCGTCGAGTGCCGAAGGGCCAGACGACTTCAGCACGACAGCCGGGTGTCGTTTACACGACCACGACATTTCACAACAAGTGTGAAATAGGCCGTACACTCTTCATACCGATAAAGTGTACACGGCATCGTTGAAACGACAGACGATAAAAATCGTTTGAATATCGCGGCACTAGTAGAGATACAGTTATGTACTTTGATTGCCATAGAAGTGATTTTTTGATTGGCTGACGATTGGAAACGTATTGAAATCGTTCTGATTGAACGTTCTGATTGGAAACGTATGCCGGGAAATCCATAGAAATGCTCTTTCTACAATGGATATCATTTAAAACCAACAAACTTTCAGAGTGTACAAAAATGTCAGACTCCGTAGTATTATATTCGTAACTCATTCGCTAGCGCGAATGTTCATATTTCCTCGCTGTCTTGAATCAAATATATGATAGAGTCCAGTGGAAGGTATAGATAATATTAATACTGCCACCAAGAACTTTTACTTAAACCGAAACATTCTTACTGTTATTGACTAAAGAAGGGTTTGCATTCCTAGTTTCTTATTGAAAAAAACTTGGGAAATAATGCTCTATAGAGGTTTTTTTTAAAGTAAACGATAGTTTATTAGTGTCAAGAAAAATGATCGTTTAGGCAGCATCTGAGGAAATATTCATCTTATTTTTTCGCACAATCTCACAGGAAAGTCCTATGGCGTAAAACGATTTAAAAATTTTAGGGGTTAACAGGCGTATCTCATCTTTTTTAGTGACAGAACAAAAAAACTAGATTTCAGAGTTCAGAGTTCGGCATTGAAAGTTAATTCTAAGTCATTTTTCTTAACGAGGACAATTCAATAAAATGAGATCTTTCAGGCATATCGTTCGTTTTTGAATAATCATTGTGACTGAAAATAGAAAATATATAATCAAATCTGAAAGTGGGATTTCGTTTCAAAAACTGAAATTCCACATTGTTTCATTTTATCAAAAGTGTTCAAGCACGCGTATCAGAAAAAGGGGATAATTCAGAATTTTCTATTAATACAGAGTCATTTTCATTTTGCCATTTCATCTTAGATCTCAATTTTTGTTATGCGCGTGTGATATGTTGTATACATTTGTTTTCAAAATTTGTTTCCATCTTTTGCAGTAAAAAATATATTTAGTAATAATTTTGTGTCACTCTACAACTTTAGTAATTAACTTTCACTACAGAAAACGTCCCACCACACCAATCACTATTCTAAAACTATATCTTTCCTATATACTGGAATAAACAGAAACTGTAATATTGTTCTTAATATAAACGAGGTATATGTTTTTCCTTTACACTACGCATATTTTTACTTCATATAATTGCTTTATATTCACAGGATTTAAATAGAGCAAAATGTCGTAATCCCTCTCCAAAAATATAATATTTAAAATTAATTTAAATTCACAGTTTTTACATAGAGTAAAATGTCCTAAACTGTCTCCAAAAATATAGTAATATTTGCCGATATAAAAAATAAAATTTGCTAATACTTGCCGATAAATATTTTCCGAACAAAATATGCTCGGCAAGTATTTATCTAGTATGTTTTAAAAATAATCAACAAACACTCTTCATGTTTTTTTTCTTTCCAGCGAATGATAATTGTACAAATTTTTTCTACTGTTAATACATAACATAAGAACAGCAGACAATATAAAAATAAAAATTAATTATCTTTCATTCATGTTCTTAAGAAACAAAATCGTTTGTAACTGACCCAAAACACGATAAAAGACTAACGGGGAAACTTGCGTAAAATTCTTGTGGGAAAACTACCTTGGAATTACAGAATTGTTGATTACAGTAAAACACGTTACCATGATTAGTGTTTGAATACTTTTTGTTCCATTTACTGGTTAAGTTAACCAGCTTTTTTTCATTCGGTTCTTTCAGCAATTCAACATATTGTTACTGAAATATCTGACATTTTATCTGGGAAAAATAAGTGTCCAAAAAGAAAATAAGTTTCTACAAATCATTGATTTCTCAGAATATAACGGGAAATATCTGGAGATTCTAGAACAAACGGATGATTAAATAAATTTGTACAGGCAAGGTTTCACCAGTGGGAAAATTTTATGGGGATGATATAAAAAAAAACTATCATTTTAATTAGTTACAGCAAAACAATGTATAGTAGTTACGACGTGTAGAAATTACTAATGATATTTCATTAGGATATGTCATAAGAAAAATATTTCAGTTATTACAATATTTAGAGAATGTCGTATTATAACTATGACTCTATCTATATATATAAAACAGTTCCGTAACTGACTCACTGACATACAACGCACAGACCAAACCGCTGGACCAAAAGGGCTGAAATTTTGTAGGGCGATTCTCCTTATAGTGTAGGGGTGCATTAAGAAAGACTTTTGAAAAATTCTTCTTAGATTTTTTAAAATTAAATTTTTAAGCTGTTTTAGAAACTTTTTAAAAGTTTGCATTTAAAATAATAATTTGAGGGTTATAAAATTTATATCACGAGAAAGATCTTACAAATTCCTTTAAAATGAGATCTTTTTCAAATCTTTACCCCCCTTTTCTGAATTTTGGTGAATTTTTAAAGATTAATTTTTAGAATTTAATTTATTAAATGCTGATCACGTGATTTTTTTTCTGGTACTTTAAATAAATTTATCGTCACGTGCAATACAACTAAATAATTCCATTAGGCTACATCGAGCCCAAACAAATTTCAGATTTTTATTCGATAAATACATTATTTTGATCTATCTTTGAAAGATATATCTGATGCAGTGTGCCTGACATATGAAATTTATCTGTTAAATATACTTAACAAGAGGATAATAATTACAAGATAAAAAGAACTTTTTATACACCATGTTTTTAAATTTTCTGTTGAATCATATAACCTTGACAACTCTATGAATTAATAAATACTTAATAAATTTTTTTTTGATGAATTATCCCATCAAGTTGAAAGAAAATAAAGTTAATTGGAAGTTAACTTGCGTTTAACTTTTCGTTCCCGTCCAGGCCGATAGAGGGCTGCACCAGTCTACAAAACAAAATTAACTGAAAATAACTGAAAATGAATTTAATTCTGCTTAAAGATGGCTAAAGGTATTAAAATAATGCATTGTCATCGTGTTCTGAGCTATTCTAAAAGTTTCAAATGTCTAGCTATTCGGGAAGTTAGTTAAAAATAGATTACATGATTTGGACTGGACAAGCACACAAACAAGAAACTGGACAAACGCACAAACAAGAAAGCGAGTAAAAACATGTAAATAAATAGCGGATATCAACAACATAATGTGACATCTTCTCTGAATCCCGAGATCAAATTCTCAATATCTGAAATATCTAATAACTGAAGTAAACTTAAAAAAAAAATCCTGCTTTTGATTGAAACCTTATCATTGTATCGTATTTTTTACTGTGTTGCACAGAGATGAATTTCTTTATCCAAAGTGAAATGATATCGGAAGCTTCAAATATTAACACTTTTGGGGCCTTATGAATGGGAATTTTTTTTTCCATTTTCAATGGTAAGCAATAAAAAAAGCAAGAAGATAAAAAGAACAAGAAAGCAGACAACAACAAGAAAAATTTCATAAAACGAGGATTATCTAGAATTCTCAAGCGGCTCAGATGTTTAGCTAAGCAGTCATGACCGGTTAAAAGCCGGATCATAGCTACCGAATCCTTCCTTAAAAAATCTGAAGTGTATGCACTATTAACAACCCATAACCAGGCTCTGATTTTCCATTAGGCCCGGTAGGCCCGGGCCTAGGGGCCCTCAGATGTTGGGGGCCCCCCAAACTTTTTATTTTAAAAGAAAAAAAAATTCGCAATTCAATTTTTTTTATAATTTTACCATTTTTAATAGCATCATATGTATGTTATAATGTGTATAAGGGATTAATAAGTTTTTCTGGTTGCATTGTATTGGTGTTTTAATGATGAAGTCAATATGTTGTATTGCTTTTTATTATTTGATAATGTTCTAGGCTTCTACGCTTCAAGTAGCCTATTCTCGGTAAAATGGTACTTTCACAATGATTCATGATTATTTGTTTCGAGTGTCAATTTTGGAAATTTTAAGCCTACATCAGTGTTAGGGGGCCCCCCTCCCGAGTTGTGCCTATAGTCAAGAATTTTCTTAATCAGACCCTGCCCATAACTTATTAAGATATTTCTCTCAATTAAATCTTGATAAAAATAGGTCCTCTAATTTCTTCCGGATAAATACTCTTAAAAATGACATGCGATCGGCCTACACGGGCTACACATAAACTCAGCACCTCTCAATCCGTCCACGAGATCTTTTCCTGGGATTCCTCAGTGAGTTGGAATCCACTGTAATGCGATAAGATTACGTTGTCTTGGACCTTCAGTCTACTCAAAAAGTGTCAAACTGAAGACCGGGACTGCGTAGCAAGAGCCTACAAACTCGGCCGAAGGTTGATTTCCCCTGGTTCGGTGATGTTTCATATGGGCCTGGGAGCCGGACGGACAGTACAGATCTGCCGACCAATTGGGGCGACCCGGGGCCCTTTGGAATCCGCCGTAAAATGACTCTCAGGTTTTGTGATGACAGTATATGAAAATGGGACTGACACTCGAGAATTTACCGGGTTTTGTAACAATTCCATAGAGCCAATAGCGCCCTTTACACGTACGTTCTTTCCCGCGTGAAACCCCGATCCCGCGCGATTGAGTGCACGTGTGAAGGTGTCGGAGAGGAAGGGAAAGCTGTTTTAGAGCGTACTGAAAGTTTTCCTGCGCGCAATCCTGTACGCTCCAAGCACTCCAAAGTGCCCTTTACACGTACGCTCTTTTGCGAGTGTTTGAAGCGTAAGGGATTGCGTGCACGCTCCAAGCACTCGCGAAAGAGCGTACGGGATTGCGAGCGGGAAAACTTGCAGTACGCTCCAAAGCAGCTTTCCCTTCCTCTCCGACACCTTCACAAGTGCACTCAATCGCGCGGGATCGTGGTTTCACGCGAGAAAGAACGTACATGTAAAGGGCGTGAATGTCTTCAATGGCAGTTCAAGAATCAGAAAGTATTACACATTTTTGGATTGAGTTGCATGTCAACTGGGTCAATAGCGCCCTTTACACGTACGTTCTTTCCCGCCTGAAACCACGATCCCGCGAGATTGAGTGCACGTATGAAGGTGTCGGAGAGGAAGGGAAGGCTGCTTTGGAGCGTACTGCAAGTTTTCTCGCTCGCAATCCCGTATGATCTTTTGCCAGTACTTGGAGCGTGCGCGCAATCCCGTACGCTCCAAGCACTCGCGAAAGAACGCACTTGTAAAGGGCGCTATTGCTGTGCGACTAGCCTCTACGTCTTCCTTCAAATGCAGAGGCGTGGTATCCTATTGGAGGGAAAAAACTGAAAGCCTCACTGAAGACCCCTGTACCCGCGTTTGCACAGTCTTCCACTCTCTGACCATCGGTATAAACATTGGCTGGTAAGTTATTACTCGTGGCCGTACGATTCAAGATATCAAAATCTTTACATTTTATTATGCATTTTTTACACGTCTCTTCTTTTATACCGTTTCTTTTATGTAGTAACTAGCTGAATTCCGGTACTTCGCTACGGAGTACATTCAAATTAAATACAAGAGTCAATGTATGCAATTAAAGCAAAAAAATATATATTTATAAAAAAAATAGTAACGGACATATTTATATACAAAATAATGTAGAAGAAAAAATTCAAATTAAATACAACGGTCAATGTATGCAATTATTTTGTATGTTTAATATCCATATAACATACTAACTTGAATTAATTCTTAAAAAACTTCCATCTCAATTAGTTTAGTGGTTAAATTTTACCTTTTACCATATTCTAATATTTTTTTGTCAATTTATTTCATTGTTATGCACGTGATGCAAAATTAATTTAAAGTATCACAAAATGAAAAGAAAGCACGTGATCAGCATTTAATAAATTAAATTCTAAAAATTAATTTTTTAAAATTCATCAAAAATCAGAAAATAGAGGTAAAGTTTCAAAAAAGATTTCGTTTTAAAGGAATTTTTATGATCTTTCTTGTGATATAAATTTTATAACCCCCAAATTATTATTTTAAATGCAAACTTAAAAAAAGTTTCAAAAACAGCTTAAAAATTTAATTTAAAAAAATCTAAGAAGAATTTTTCAAAAATCTTTCTTAGTGCACCCCTACACTATAGGAAGAATCGCCATGCAAAATTTTGGCCCTTTAGGTCCAGTGGTTTGGTCTGTGCGTTATCTGTCAGTCAGTCAGTTACGGAACTGTTTTATATATATAGACTGAGATAGGAAAATTGAAAAACTATTCCTCTTCTTTTACGTAAAGTGCATTTTATTCTAATATTTAATTTCAACAACTGAATCACAGTGAATAGTTTATTGACTGCCGATAACAGTTCTCTTCCTATTCACTGAATCAATACTCGTATAAATCGATATTCTGATTGTGTATGTCCAAAACTTCCAAGCAAAGAAATTTGATATAAAAATCGAAAAACTTTCATGTTTCTATTTTTCAAAGAAGAGAGAACTATTGATGTATATCGTATCATTTAAAAATTCTTTTGTTTATACCAACTGATATAAAATGTATTTAAAGCGAGTGAGTTAATTAATTCTATTAATAGAGAGTTTCTTTCATCAATAATTTAAACAAAAGATAAAGTTAATAGTGCAAATGCTATAGGAAAATCTATATATTTAAGTTGCTAAGCTTACTTTTTGGGCAGTCCGTGAGAGAAAACTACTGCATCAATTTACTTCATTTTGATCTTAAATGAAAGATTATAATCTGTAGATTTGTCAAATTTGGTTTTTGTAACCGCAATTTCTATTAATTAGCGATAATTTACAATTAAAAATTGATTTCTGCGCATTCTCAGTGGCATTAAATCTGTCTTTAGAAACTCACTGTTTTTGCGAATGCTCAGTGACATGTTTTAATGATAAACTCGCTTATTCCGAGGAGTCTCTCTAGGTATCTCTCTCCCATTTTTATTTTTATGATAACTATGTTTGTGAACTGTAAGATTAAACCTCATGGAAATTGTTTATTTCACGCTGTTTAATTAACGATAATTTCCAATTTTAAAAAATTGCTTTCTGCGCATGCTCAGTGACATTTATAAATCTGGCTTTAGATACTCACTAAGCACGAGTTAAACTCATTAATTTGTTTCTGCGCCTTATTATGATTTTCAACATTTGGTAATGATGTGTTGCGTATAATTTGTGTATTAGTACATTTATTTACTATCTAGCCGTCATGTTTTGACGGGTATCAACTAGTATCTCCTTAAGTTTCACCATACTGTTTCAGTTTACGGGCAAAGAATTTAATCTTTTATATTTCAATAAAACATCTTACTACTCTTCTCGTTCGTAGATTTTTAGTAATATTTGAAGATAAAGTGATTTAAAACATCTATGAGATTTCATCTGTAAATGTATCATTTTTAAATCTGAGATTTTGAAATCTTGAAAATTTTGAAAGGTTTTTGAATTTTTCAACTTTATGAATTCAAAGCGTAAAGGTTGCTCTGAGTTCACAAAAATACTGAATCGTTATACTTTTGGTTTCAAGGGTTTTCACCTCCTAGTATCAAATGCGTTGGGGGAGAGAATATAAGAATTCTGAAGGTCATGATGTGTTCTTACTCTTAGGGAATAGTAAAAGAATTTAATCTATATATATAAAACAGTTCCGTAACTGACTCATTCATTCACTGACTGACTGACTGACATATAACGCACAGACCAAACCGCTGGACCTAAAGGGCTGAAATTTTGCATGGCGATTCTTCTAATAGTGTAGGGGTGCACTAAGAAAGATTTTTCAAAAATTCTTCTTAGATTTTTTTAAATTAAATTTTTAAACTGTTTTTTAAACTTTTTTTACGTTTGCATTTAAAATAATACATTGAGGGTTATAAAATTTATATCACGAGAAAGATCATAAAAATTCCTTCAAAATGAAATTTTTTTCGAATTTTTACCTCCATTTCCTGATTTTTGGTGAATTTTTAAAGATCCATTTTTAGAATTTAATTTATTAAATGCCGATCACGTGACTTCTTTTTCTGGTACTTTAAATAAATTTATCGTCACGTGCATAAAAACTAAATAGACAAAAAGATATTTTTTTTCTTTCTAATGCGGCAGACGATTGGACATTATTTTGTCTATAAAAATATCCCTTACGATTTTTTTATAAATATATATTTTTTTTCCTACGTCAATTGTATATATTGATCATCGTATTTATTATAAATATATATATATATATATTTTTTTGACATCAATTGCATACATTGACCGTTGTATTTAATTTGAATGTACTCCGTAGCGAAGTGCGGGTTTTCAGCTAGTACTTAAATAAATCTTTAACTCATTTGCATCATACAAAAATATGAGAGATATGCCAAAGTGTTTTTATTACAACCGAGTTCAAGTATTTCAATAATGTATTAATAAACAGATATTTAGCAGATTAAAAAAAAATAAATGTAAAGAAAGGAAGACATAAATCATGTGTCTGTTAAAAAGCGATGAAAATCCGTACTGATTGTTCCTTTTACGATCAGGACCTGTTTTGTCCACATTGAACTTCTCATTAAAAGAAACACAATATACTTGTACACCGCGCTGTTCACACTGTTCTAAGAGCAAAGGTAAATTCTCTGGTAAAAATGAGCTAACAAGTCATCAAGCACATGTATGCGCTAATGATGTCAAGGGATTAAACAGCGTGAATAAATAAGCAGAAAAAGAGCAACATACATAAATAAACAATAAATAACGAAGTCATCGAATGTATTTCCTAACAAGTGTTTTACTCGGAAATTTCAATCCATCAACTGCATAATTATAGTGAGAAGATATTTTGGCATCATGAGATCGACAACTGACGCCAAAAATAAGCATCAATTTGTTCAAATGATATTTTTCACAATTTAAAAGAATGTTTTTCACAACTGTGTATATTTCAAAATTCTATGTAATCATTTATAGTGGAGTTTAAAGTTATTTTTTCTTCACAATTTTTAGCAATTTTTTATGCTCTACTTCTTTTTTAAAGAATTTCTTAGTCTTCATAGAAAACTTTGTACAGTTGTATGTCGTTTGTAGCATTAAGAAATAACGTCTTATAAACACCAATTTTTCCCACATAATTTAAATCCTATGTTGTTCCCAGCAGGGGCTACAATGAATCACTTTAAATTTCTTAGTTCTACCCACAACGTAGTCAAGAAGAATAATTTCTAGTTAACGAAATGATTATGTCACTCAGAATAACTCAATTCAGGAAATTTACGGAGAGTGGAAAAGTTAGTTCTGATGCACAGCGATAAGTGAAATTAATCTTTTGGAGTGAAAAGATGGCAGACGCACCTGTTAATTAGAGAAGAAACTAGCAATCTCTAGTATAATTTGTTATTAGGATAAGTATTTCGTGCATTTAATCAAAATTACGCTTGAATAACCAAAAGTTTTCGTAATACGGCCGTGTGTGTTTGTTTGCTTTGAAGGAAAATATGCTTGACCAGGTTTTAAACCTTTCATAGAACTTTAACTAATAGGTAAATGCGACTACCAGCACCGATCTTTTTTTTTAATTATTTCGAGGTGTAGATTATTAACTCCGTACAGTGACAGCGAACATGTGATTTTTTAAATCCTGCGATTCTAACCGTAACAATTTCTTTTATTGTGAAAAACGTTATAGAGATTACGCTTGAATGATTCCCAATTTATTTTTGATAGGGCCATATTTGTTGCCAGATTTAAAGGAAAACGTGCAAAATTATATCTAGATAAGGGGTCGGCAACCTTTTTTACTAGGAAGACATATTTCAGAAATGCGGGAGTTCGACGGAAACCGCTGGATGAAAAGGAGGGGGGAGGGAGGGGGTTAATATTTAAAGATGAAAATATTAAGGGGACAACTGACCTTCAATCTCGAATTTTTCAATTATCACTTTTTTATTCTATATAGAAAGTGATAATAATTTGTATCCTTTTTTACTACATTAAAGACCCTTGGAATTCGAGATAAGGATTTATTGATAGAATAGTGCTTGGTTTTCAAATTTTCTTTAAAAAAATGCTGATATTTTTCAAATGTTCCGTGTTCATTTTAAATCATTTAAAAACCTTAAATTTTTTTTAATATAAATTTGCCGTATATGTATAAACATAACTGTGCATTGATTTTATTTGTACGAATCCAAAACCATAAATAATAGTTATTTTTTTAATCTTTCTGTTATTTTTTTTTATGTTTTTGCTTTATTTCGTGGTCTATAAGGATGAAAAATAATTGTGGTTTCAAAGAATTTTGCAGTTTTATGGTAAACACTTCAATTTACAATTCTGAGAAATTTGGAAGAAATTCAAAGGAAATGAATGCGCGTGGAACATTTTGAAAAATTCTAGCATTTTTGAAGATTTTTTTTTGAAAAACGGGTCTTTTACTTCCACAAAATACTTATTTGTGAACTCTAAGTGTCTTTAAGTATTCTCATTTTGTATATAGAGTGAAATATTGAAAAATTTAAAAGAAACAGGTTGAAGGTCCATTGTCCCCTTAATGCGACATAAGTTTTCAATACATAAATTCAAATTTTAATTTAAACAAAACAATCTTAAGACTGATAATCAATGAGATATTTAAGGGACAGTGGACATTAAAATTTACTTTTTTTACTTTTCATCATAGAGATACGAAATTTTGTACATATATACATTTCACTATAAATAAATAGAATACCTTAAAAGAAATTTACAATCTCATTACAATTTTAAGATTTTTTAAAAAATTTGAAATTTATAAACAAAATTTTAAAATGCTCCTTGCTACTTAATTTTTGAGATATTTCCTCGATTTTGCATTTTAATCTCTTTAAACTGTATAACAAACAAATCTGGGTATCTATTATTCAATCCCTTGAATAGTTAATTTTTGAGAGATTTTTATCTGAATTCCGTCCCGATTTTCATCAAAATTTTGCCTTTTAAAAAGTTATAAATGAAATTTAATTAGCTTAATGAAGTCGAATTGCAAAATGCATACCTAGTTTTTTTGTAAACTGAATCAAGATTCTTCCTTATGAATTTTATGAATTTTGAACAAAAATTAAGTAGCATGGAGCATTTAAAAACTCAAAAAACCTTGAAAAATCTGTTTTGAGAAAAACAGATTTAAAATTTATTACTACACTTACCCATTATAAATTATTTTGTAGAAGCTTCATAAATGATTTTTTACTTGAAAAAAAATATATTGGTACTAATAATCTACAGAAATATATATATATTTTTTACAATAACACAATCAGTATTACAATGACGAGATTTGCTCAAATAAAGGTCCACCGTTCCCTTAACATTGCAAATATGCGACCAAATCGTTGTAATGTGGCACATACATAAGTTGAATTCCCAGTTCTCAGGCATTGGTCCAATTGAGTGTCAGCAAGGATTGCTCGGTACTTTTATTTTAAGTATTTCATATTGAAAACAAAGATTCACGAGCATATGTCGACGCGCAAAAAGAAAATCAATTTCAGAGCAAGAAAAAAGAAGCTGACTCAAAGTGAGGGGAGAATGACATTGTCAAGAGAACAGGCTTCTCAGATTTGATTTTTACGGTTTTACCATTTTTAATTTTTTTACGAAAATTATTCATTACAACTACGAGCGTTTGTTGTTCAAATATCTACAATTTAGATAGTTGAACGGCGGGCATTTTAAAATTGTTTCGCGAGCACTGCGTTGCCGACCCCTGATCTAGATGATCTGTTTCGTGTAATCTGCTTCTACCATGTATAGTGTGATTCACGCAAAAGAAGCCCTGAATATACTGTAGTAACTCCCTAGGATGAAGCAAACTAGGATGAAGCAAAAAGGATGACACAAACGTCGAATTTGCATGAAAGAAAGATTCTGGGATATGCATATGATTAGTATTTAAGCGCAATCGAACGACGCAGGAGGGAGAAACGGCATCTCAAACTCTGTATAAAAAGAAAGCTAAGCAGCGGGTTTCTCATTCGGAAATCGCATTTGAATGTTGGTTGTTTGTGAGAAGGTCATGTCATGCCTCGAATAAGAAGAAGAAACGGCTACCAGCACGTGTCTGAATTTGATAGAGGCAGGATCGTGTCCTATCGAGAGTGCGGTTTATCGTTCCGCGATATTGCTACTCGCAGTGGTCGGAATCCAACGACTGTTATGCGAATATGAAACCGATGGGTTCAGGAGGGTCACACTAAACGCCATGCAGGATCTCAATGGCCTCCCTCCACTCAATCCTGAGAGGATAGACATGTTGTTATGTCGGCCTTTGAGGATCGTACAGCCACATGACGCACCTTGAGTCAGGAAATGGACTTGTTTGCAGCACGACAAGTATCGCACGGACAGTGCGACGACGTTTGGAGCAGCACGGATTGTCTGCAAGGTGACCATTATTCCGGTTTCCCTTGACACTGCAGCATAGAGACACGCAGAGACAGGGGTGTTCCCAACGACAAAACTGGATACAGGAGTGGCACCACGTCGTCTTTTCAGACGACTCCTGGTTCTGCGTGCAGCATCATGATGGACGTATCCTTGTCTGGATGCACCGAGGAGAACGCATGTGGCCTGCTTCCATTCGATATTGTCATTCGGGCCCTGCACCCTGCACCTGGCGTGATGATATGGACAGCCATTGGGTACAGACACAAATACCTCATGTTTACGTTGACGGTGATCTGAACATCCAGCGTTACTTTTTGTATATCTTAAAGCCGATGGCTGTGCCTTACCTTCGACGCCTCAGAGACGTCATCTTTCAACAAGATAACGCAAGACCGCATGTTGCCCGTCGCGTCCTGAGATACCTCGACACAGAGGTTGTTCGACTGTTGCCCTGGTCAGCACGTGCTCCAGATCTCTCACCCACTGAAAACCTCTGGTCATGGGTTGCTGAGAGACTGGGTCGCCACCGCTCTCCAGCCACTACGATGATGAAGTGTGGCATAGACTTGAAGCAGCATGGAATGACTTGCCCGTATCTGTCATCCAAGCCCAGTTCGAATCGATGCCTAACCGGCTTAGAGCCGTTCTATCTGCCAGAGGCGGCAGCTGTGTGCACTAATTTCGGACCCTGTATACTCCCAAATTGCCTACAAAATTAATCATGTTTTCTTCGTACTGTGCTGTATACGTACAGTAAGTAAATTGTTCTTGGTGTTACAATTTTAATGCCCAACAGTGTATCTTGACGTATGTGTAATCGATTGCATTTCACGCGATGCTGAGAGTGATCCTATTTTCTGCCAGACATATTTCGACTCTTCGGTCTATGTTTCTGAACATATTGGCATGTATATCGGGGGGGGGGATAGCAGAAATTTCTCGTTGGATGTTTTCCTTCAAATATTCTACAATGCGAGATTTGTTCCTATAGGCTTTTCCCATAGGAAGAAGTCTAGTGGTGTCAGATCTGGTGACCGTGGTGGCGAAAGTCCATTTGGAATGGCTCTGTTGCAGAAGGGCTCATTTTCCGCCATGCTTCTTACCGATGTATGGCAGGGGTTGTTCCAACTCGTTGGAAGTAACCCTCTGTTTACGCACGATCATCCAGTTGATCCACGAGCTGTTAAAAATGTTCAGGTGCACATCGGTGGTGACACAGAGAATGGGGCTTATGGTGCGCAACCGAAACATCGTGCACCACACGCCAACCTTTTGATCATTGAGAGGTGGTTGGTGAGTTGCAAAGGGATTCAGATTGCTTCATCCTAGAGAGAGTTATTACTTTATACTCGCAGACTCTTTCGAGTGAATCACCCTATAGAATACGGATATAGCTTTTTGTGTCTGCATTAGAGGATGCCCTGTCTTCGATTACGGATATGTGCCAGGGCTGTCGGCATGAATCCTTGGAATTTCGACAGCTTCAGGCTGGACAGCGGACATCGCAAATTTTCAACCACCATGTTAAACTATGAGGAATTTTCCTCTGTGTGTTATCCCAATTACCGATTAGAAACTGCATATTTATAAATTCTGCTTTCTGTATTTCAATGTATATTTTTAAATACAGAGAATGTTTTTGAAAAATATTTTTATTTTGATTGCACTGTAAAAAATTATTTAAAAGTCGAAAAATAAAAAAATGCTATTGTTTTAAATATCTGTTTTATGACGATAAACGCATAGTAAAAGAACGAGTAGTTTTTGTCGTGGGGTACGACATATATATAAAAAGAAAAGAAAATAGAAAAGGTGCAGAAAAACCAATTAACAAACGGAACGGAAAATGGAATAGTAAAATGACGCCAGACGATACGAGAAGAATGTTGTGGGGATACAATATGTTAGGAATTCAAAAAGGGCAGACAACCCAATTAAATCGAACAGTCGGCGGTGCGATGAGAAAATTGGAATGGCAATTGATCAGACAAAAGAGCCGGATGAAGAGAAGAGATTGAAAGGAAACAATTAAGAGTCTAAACAGCGAAGGAAGACGTTGAGATGAAAAGGGAATTGTTGACAAAGAGAAGAGGACCCCACACATAGGAGATGTTCTGGGAAAACACATTTCCTAGAAAAATAGGAATGAGTCAAGGACGGGATTGTTCGAGTATAAAACGCCCCTCACTCTAAATGGTGGAAGGAATGATTAGGGGAGGAACAAGTTAACGAATCAAAAGTGGAAGTATAAAGAAAAAGGTTGAACATGAGAGACGAATAAAAATGTAAAAGGCGGGGCGTTGAGAACATAATAAAAAATAGAGAGAGTAAAAAAAAATGAGGAATATCAGATTGATGGTGACTCTGAGAGTTGGCACCCAAAAAATAGAGAGTGGTAGCCTCGTAAGCGAGAAGGCAAAATAATATATATGGGAGATTGCGCCCCGACGTAGCGCATCGCTGTAAGCCGGCAACTCAACGATGAAAGGAGCATCAATGAGCAGCAGAACCGATAGATTGCATGAACCCCGCAAGCTAGCCTAGAGAATCCTAGGAGCCGACATAGATTGCATGAACCCCGCAAGCTAGCATAGAGAATCCGCGGAGCCGAGATTGATTGCCTGAACCCCTGCAAGCTACCTATGAGATGATAAGAGGTGAAACTCGGAACCACGACGGAGTGCCTAATCCCCACCAGCAACGAATGGAGAATTGATCCGGCCGTTAAAGTCTGCCTATTCCTACGTTATTGAGCGAGTCCGAATAGAGACCCCAATAGTCACCTGAATATGCCAGCCAAAGTCCACTTCTGCAGTCTGCAAAAATGGAGGTAACCTTTTATTAACTATTGCTAAATTTCACGAGTTACCCGAGTCTTATATGATAGGCGGAAATTAAGGAATAAGATGATATATTGCGTACCGAAATGATATTAATTTAAATAGATGAAATAATATAGGCAAATAATACATTGATATAATGAGAATGTCTGTAAGTTCAAATTAATAAGAATATAATTGAATGTATACTAATATTTGCATTGTGTGAATAAATTAATGTATTGTTTAAAATCAGAGTAATGGTATCCTTGTCTACCACTATAACCAATCACGACCCACCCAAAAAAAAAACTACGACATAATGGTGCCTTTGACGAAATATGATTATTGCGGCTATGTAAAAAACTAATTGGCAATGATACATATAATGCTATGACGATAAAATTAATACTCTGATTCGAATAATACATTGGTTTATCTGAATATTGAGTTAGGAGGATTGATGATAAAAGAAAAGGGGTGTTTAAAAAACTATAATTAATGGAATAGTTTGTGTTGAACAGTGTTGCTTAAAGTACTTGAATGTTGAGTAATTAAGAATGCATAATGAGTAATAATGTGTAATGATTAATAAGAGTAATGAATAAGTTGTGAATTAGGAATAATTAGTGAATATTGAATTAGATAATGTAATGAGTAATAGGAGCATTGAATAATAAGTATTGATTGATGAATAAGCATTGAGTATTGAATGATATAGTATAATGAATAATGAGTGTATTGAATAAGTATTTAATGAATTATAAGTATATTGAATGAATATTGAATGATTAATATTTATTGATTATTGAGTGATATAATGCAATGAATAATAAGTGTAATGAGTAATAAGTGTTGAATATATTGTATATTGAATGATATAGTGAGGTATTAGGTATTATAATTGTGCGATAGGTAGTGAAAGTAAGCAAGTTAGGATAAAATTGCAACAGTACGTTGAGAAAAATAAATAAAGTAGGATAGTTAATTTTAAGTTAGTATAAAAAAAAGAGGGATAATGGCGCGAAGGAGAAATAATAGGGAATTAAGAGAGGAAGAATTGAATAACGGGATGGAAATACCAAGACAGCAGAATGATAGGGTGGATAATGTGGCTATGATTACATTACTACCGGAAATACAGGGCAATGGGAACGAGGATATAGAACACATTTGTAGACAGGCAAGAAACATTGCCAGACTTGCAAATTGGAATGGGGTGCAATTAGCCATGCTACTGAAAACTAGATTTAAGGGCAGAGCATATGAATACCTCACGAAATGTAGGGCGCTCAGGGACACCGAGGATCCGCGTGAAATTGAGAGGTTAGTGAGTGAGAGATTTAAAATTACGAGTTCGTTAATGCAGAATCAGCAGGCGTTTCAAAATATTAAGCATACGCCTGATAAGACGATAGCTGATTTAGCCCTTGAGGTAGAAAACGCGGCGATTGCGTTTTTAGGGGTTGAGCATGCCGGACACGAGTTGCTCAATAAAATAATGCTGTCGAAGTTTTTGCAGGCCCTTAGAATAGATGTCAGAAAAGAATTGGTTAAGGAAAATATTCAGGATTTTCGGGTGGCAGTAAACAGAGCAAAAGAGATAAATAACTTATTGCAAGAGGAATATGATAATATTGAAGTAACTATTAATAAATTATCAATTAGCGAGGAGGCTAAGGAAAATCGCAAATTGAAAGGGAGAATAAGGGAGTTGGAAAAAGAGTTAGCCGATAAAGGAAAAGGTGTTAAGTCTTGTTTGGCGTGTGAAAAGGAAGGGCATGAGATTGGCGAGTGTTTTATATTTCAAAGATTTCGAAATAATAGGGGACGCGAACGCATGCCAGGGCCGCGCAACAATAATTTTGAGGGACAGGCAAATTATAGAGGACCGGTGAACACAAATAGAGATGGGTATAGGGGCCAATACAGGCCGCGCGTTGGAGGATACAATTTTAATCGTGGGTCAGCGTTAAACTACGAAGGGAGCTTCCGAGACACATAAGCAGATATACGGATGCCCGTAAAGAGAAGTTCCCAAGCGGCAGAGTTAGGGCATATAATCAAAGACAAAAATTTGTAAGTGATACACCATGCAAAATTGAACATAGCGAAAATAGAAAAATGGCTGTAGAAGATAGATGTAATAAAAAAAAGGGAAACAGGCGAGCTAATAAGAATACCGGGTATGAAAAGAAAAAGAAAACAGTTAAAAACCAAGATAAAGGCGATTCAATCAAAATAATGGCAGGAAATATCAGTACAACGAATAAATTACCAACAATTAAGGTAAATTTCAAACAGCATGAAACAATCGCGTTAATTGACACAGGCGCGGCGATCAGCATGATCAATTCCAGATTATTCGAGCAAGTTAAGGAAACACAAAAAGTAAATTATATATCTCGGCAAGTAAAAATATTATCGATATCAGAGCATGAGATAGATTATTCCAAATGTGTCGAAATGACAGTACAAATTGAAAAATTCAAATTTAAACAGGCGTTATTCGTAACTAATGCAATGACAAATACTAACTTTAAAATGATTTTAGGTGTAGACTTTTTAATTAAAAACCAGATGATTTTAAATCCAGCGGAGAATAAATTATTATGGGATGGAAAAATGGTCGAACTAATGAATGGGAAACAGAAAGGTATAAATAATACACAGTTTAACGAAGATGATAGAGATAATACGATAGCTAACATAAACATACCGGTGGAATTAATAGCAAGAACTAAAACTAAATTAATAATTGAGCCGGGGGAATCGAAGGTGATAGACTTGAAAGTGAATGGGATATGTCAGGATGGAACAACAGTCATATTCAATAAATTCTCGCGAATTCAGGCCCATGAAAAAAGTACAATACACGAGATGAAGAGCAACGAAATTAAAACCATTTTTTTCAACGACACATTACAAAAAATACATTATAATAAGGGACAAAAAATGGGACATATAATAACGATTCATGAAAATGACCAAACCCAACAAAAGGAACCGGAATATGTTAGTAATATATATGCTAGTGAGGAGGTGTTGGAATTACGCAAGCAGGAATTCGACGAGAAGGATTTTGATATAAATCATTTGCCACAGGAGGAGCAGGAACAGATTAAACAATTTTTAGAGCAGAATTATAGGGTGTTTTCGAAGTCTTATAAGACTTTAGGGGCAACTTCGGCTGAGGCGCCTGACATTCAATTTATGCACTCATACCCCATACAGCAAAGAGAATATCCCATACCAAAGAAAATACTACCAATTCTGGAAAAAGAAATCGACGACCTATTACAGGCGGGAATTATAGAACCGTCAACATCAAATTATGCGTTCCCAGTGTTATTAATCAAAAAGAAATCAGATAAGGGGCAAGATCGTTACAGAATGGCTGTTGATTTTCGTCTTCTTAATAATGTTACTCATTTATATAAGGCATCTATTCCTAAAATTAAAGAATTACTTCAAAGCATTAGCGGATTCAAATTTTATACCACCATGGATTTAAAGGCCGCTTTCTTACAAGTACTGTTACCACAAAATGATAGACACATATTTTCGTTTATAACACAACAAGGAAATTACACATTTAACAGATATCCATTTGGATTTAAAAACAGTAGCAGTGTATTTGTGCACCTTATGCAACAAGTTTTGGCAAATTTGAAGGATAAAAATATAATTTTTTATGTCGATGACATTATAATAGCGGGGAATACGAAACAAGAGGTACAACAAAAAATGCAGTTAGTATTCGACAGACTAGAACAATATAATTTGACACTGGACCCTAGAAAACTTAAACTGTTTAAACAAAAGGTGGAAATGTTAGGTTATGAGGTATCAGAGGAAGGAATTACACCAGCGAACCAGAATATACAGAAAATAACAGCTTTCCCACAGCCAAAATCAGTGCGACAGGTAAAGTCATTTTTGGGTATGGCCAATTACTTTAGACACCTAATCCCGAATTATGCAACGAAGGCGCAATTATTGGTCAACTTAACAAAAAAAAATCAACATTTCGTGTGGTCAGACGAAACTAGTAAAGCATTTCAGACGTTGCAACAGGAGATTGCGAATAAACCTAAGATATTTAAGGCAAAATTCGATGAAGAATTCTACTTATTTACGGACGGAAGTTCCGTCGCTGTAGGAGCAATTTTGGCACAAAAACGCGGCGAGCAATTCATACCCATCGAATACTTTTCAAAAAAATTAGACGACATTCAAAGCAAATACGCGGCATGGAAAATAGAGTTAATGGCGGTTTATTTGGCAGTAATGCACTTCCATGAATATTTATTTGGTGTGCAATTCGTATTAATTACAGATGCGATGATATTAAAAAACAAAATTGATATTGCAAAACAAGCCCCGTGCATAGCAAGATGGATCTTGACACTCCAAAATTACGACTTTAAAATAAGACACATTAAAGGAAGGGAAAATCCTGCGGATTATCTATCAAGAGAAATATTTAATATTGGGGCGATTGAGATAAAAGAAACTGTAATTCCCATATTTGAAAAGTCGATAAATTTTGATATACCGACATTAATTATAGAACAACGAAAAGACGACAAATTGAAGGAGATTATAATTGGAATACAGAGAAACATAGGTATGAACAAACGGGCTAACAAACAGTATTTTATAGATAAAAGCACAAAATTATTAATGGTGAAGGATAAAAGTAGACATAACACACTAAAAAAAAATGAACACAAAATTGTCGTACCAGCAAGTTTAACGGAGCAAATTATACAGATAGCGCATGCGGTGCACCAAGGACGAGAAAAAACGATACAGATAGTTAAGAGGAAGTACTACTGGAAAAATATGTATGCAGACATTAGTAAATTTGTAGGAAAGTGTCCAAAATGTAACATATATAAAAACAGACCATTACTGAAATATGACATCACACCTATGGATACAATACACGACAATTTGGAATTAGTAAGTGTTGACATAGTGGGCCCTATGCCTAGATCTACCCGAGGACATCGATATATATTTACCATAATGGATAACCATTCTCGATTTGCCCGAGCTTATCCAATACGAGATATTAAAACACAAACGATATTGCACAAATTAACGGATTTTATTACAACATTTGGGTTACCAAAACAGATATTGTCGGATAACGGCGCGCAATTTACTAGCGCGGAATTTAATAGTTTTGCGCAACAGCTGGGGATTCAATTAAGAAAATCTTCAATTGATAACCCGACCGGAAATGGAAAGATTGAAAGATTCCATTCTTCACTTAAAAATGCTCTAGCAGCCACAACGGTAAAAATATTTAGCTGGGATGACATGATACCGTGGAAATTATTATATTATAATGGCACGAGTAATGAGACAACAGGGTTTTCGCCAGCAGAAATACAGTTTGTACGACAATTCCGATTACCTGGCCAAATAAATATCGATAATAAAGAACAGGGGGTGACAACGGGGGGTGCGAAATATGCGGAATTTGTCAAAAATAAGCTAAATATATGCAAAAAGATATTTGAACAGGTAGGACAAAATCAAGAAAACCGAAATAACCAATACGCGAAACATAATAGAAGGGTCAGAATAACGGAAGCACAGGTAGGTGACTTAGTATATTTGAAAAAACTGACATATAGCAAAACGTTGGAACCTAAATTTACAGGACCGTTCCGTGTTATGAGAGTATTACGAAATAGGAATGTAGTGATAGAGCAGGAAAGCGACCCAAGGCAAGTAATAAAAATACACCAGAACAAACTACGAATTATCCCACAATAGTAGTGATAATAGTAATAAGTAAAAAATAAAAAAAAGGAGAAAAACACAAAAAAAAAAAAAAAAAAAAAACAGGTAGATGGTTGCAAAATTAATAAATAACTATACGATAGACATTGACACTAATAGACATGGTAGTTGAGTCATATTGGGAGAAATATGCACATAAAGAATGCGATTAGGAAGTGACAAAATTATAAGTTCACCATACAAGAAAGGAACAGTTGGAATAAAACAAAAATACAAAAAACAAAAAAAAAAAAAAAAAGGGGGGGGGGGGTTAAATGAGCTACAGGATAGAAAATAAAAGATAATAATTGAGAAATATCGAGAAGAGATATACGAAAAACATGGCTAGATGAATAAAGAAAGGAGAATTATGAAAGGGTGAGAGATAATTAAGGTGAAAAATAAAGATTACGTAATTATCAAATTGGTAAACAAATATCGACATAGATGGGGTAATGTGGAAATGCGAAATATGATGATTGAAGTTAGATTGAAATACACCTATGCAGGCATAAATACATAGTAGTTAAATATAATAGAAATAAGAAACAAAGACAATTAACAAATAAAAATAAAAATAACATAATAAAATAATAATAAGAATAATAATAGTAATAATAATACTAATTAATGGCAAAGTATTAGCACGATAACGAGAGAATATTAAGAAAATTACCTGAACATTTGATAATCCTATGAACACGTGGCAGGTGAAATTAGGGAATAATAATATAATTTCCAGGGACATAATGTGGATAGCCAATCAAACGAGAAATAATAGTGAGAAATAATAGTGGTGCATTAGGTCACAAAAATATATTAGGTAATAGAATTTAGAAGTTGCTAATATAAAGAAATATTAGTCAACAGAAAACACTACAACCATGTGCAAAGCGAATAATGCGGAATGAAGGTTACCTGTTGCCAAAATTCTAGACAAAGGTGACACGTCAGTTAAACCACGGGACTTTGAAACCAGGTGTCATGGGAAGGTGTACGAACAGGTGTTACGGAAAATACCTGTTCGTGGATAAACGTCTTTGTTAACGGGACCGCGCGTTAAATAATGAAACCGTTCGTTACTATGGTGACATTTGGGGTCCATTTCTATGGTTACTAGAAAGCACATGTACGGTGGTGTAAACATGAGAGAGCAGTGGGTGGTGCTAGGCAGTGAAGCTTCGTTTACAGGCATGTTAGAAAAGATAGCGTTGGAATTTCAGGTACTGTTGCAATTTTGAATTACATATACTGTTGCAATTATGGTTAAAACTTGATGTATTAATGAATAATAAAATAAATAGCAATAGAACTAAATATGACCGGGATAACGAAAGACTTTTGGCAGTGGTATAAAAGGTATTATTGTGTAATATATTGCATAAATAGAACTCTTATATACAGATATACTGATGTCTGTAAAGAACTTTCAGCAAGACCCAGAGCTAAAAAACAAAACAAACACACACAAAAAAAATTACGCTACTGAACATGATAGTAGCTAAAGGAGGTGACTGATACAGATACCATAAATGCCAGTTTGGTATAATCACAAAATTTAAATATGTATGCTACCAATATTCGTAGCTACTATATGGCAAAGAGTGTGTGTTTTGTTGTTATTGTAATTTATGTATTATGTTTATGTGTACTCAACGAACAATATTAATGATGAAATATTTGTGTATTGAATTGTAGATGTCATATTATATTAATGAGTAACATAATAGAATCAATCAGGTATCGTTTTAATGTAATGTTGATGTATTAATAATAATATGTTAAGATCATATCGGTACGCAATTTAACGCAATACGTGCGGGTCCTATAATAAGAAAAAGGGGAGCATCTAAAGGGGAACGAATGAAGGTTAGCAGAAAATTTTATAAGGCAAAGAATGGATAATTTGATAGATGGAGGATGCAATGAGAGCAATATTTTTTTTCCTCAAAGGAAGGGGAGAAATGTCGTGGGGTACGACATATATATAAAAAGAAAAGAAAATAGAAAAGGTGCAGAAAAACCAATTAACAAACGGAACGGAAAATGGAATAGTAAAATGACGCCAGACGATACGAGAAGAATGTTGTGGGGATACAATATGTTAGGAGTTCAAAAAGGGCAGACAACCCAATTAAATCGAACAGTCGGCGGTGCGATGAGAAAATTGGAATGGCAATTGATCAGACAAAAGAGCCGGATGAAGAGAAGAGATTGAAAGGAAACAATTAAGAGTCTAAACAGCGAAGGAAGACGTTGAGATGAAAAGGGAATTGTTGACAAAGAGAAGAGGACCCCACACATAGGAGATGTTCTGGGAAAACACATTTCCTAGAAAAATAGGAATGAGTCAAGGACGGGATTGTTCGAGTATAAAACGCCCCTCACTCTAAATGGTGGAAGGAATGATTAGGGGAGGAACAAGTTAACGAATCAAAAGTGGAAGTATAAAGAAAAAGGTTGAACATGAGAGACGAATAAAAATGTAAAAGGCGGGGCGTTGAGAACATAATAAAAAATAGAGAGAGTAAAAAAAAAATGAGGAATATCAGATTGATGGTGACTCTGAGAGTTGGCACCCAAAAAATAGAGAGTGGTAGCCTCGTAAGCGAGAAGGCAAAAGAATATATATGGGAGATTGCGCCCCGACGTAGCGCATCGCTGTAAGCCGGCAACTCAACGATGAAAGGAGCATCAATGAGCAGCAGAACCGATAGATTGCATGAACCCCGCAAGCTAGCCTAGAGAATCCTAGGAGCCGACATAGATTGCATGAACCCCGCAAGCTAGCATAGAGAATCCGCGGAGCCGAGATTGATTGCCTGAACCCCTGCAAGCTACCTATGAGATGATAAGAGGTGAAACTCGGAACCACGACGGAGTGCCTAATCCCCACCAGCAACGAATGGAGAATTGATCCGGCCGTTAAAGTCTGCCTATTCCTACGTTATTGAGCGAGTCCGAATAGAGACCCCAATAGTCACCTGAATATGCCAGCCAAAGTCCACTTCTGCAGTCTGCAAAAATGGAGGTAACCTTTTATTAACTATTGCCAAATTTCACGAGTTACCCGAGTCTTATATGATAGGCGGAAATTAAGGAATAAGATGATATATTGCGTACCGAAATGATATTAATTTAAATAGATGAAATAATATAGGCAAATAATACATTGATATAATGAGAATGTCTGTAAGTTCAAATTAATAAGAATATAATTGAATGTATACTAATATTTGCATTGTGTGAATAAATTAATGTATTGTTTAAAATCAGAGTAATGGTATCCTTGCCTACCACTATAACCAATCACGATCCACCCAAAAAAATTCTACGACAGTTTTTAAATTAAAATTTTCTTGTAGCTTATATTTCATTAGAAATTCAAATGTAGATATCTATCTCATTAAAATACTAAAATTAGTTTAAAAAAATAGTGTAATAAAGTTTTATGTTTATTAAAATCACTCCTGTTAAATATGCATTTAACATTTTAAGTTTAATATTATTAATTAAATGTATAATTAGTTTAGTAACAGTATTATTAGTTTGGAAAGGAACCTTATCGAAACTTCAAAGGAAAATTCCCGAATTCTATAGCTCATTTCAGTATATACAAGTAGCATTGTGGAATGTTATAAAGCTGATATTATAATTTTTTTTCTCGTTCTTTTATTAAGCGTTTAAGGGAAAAAGGGACCTTCAACCTCGTTTAATTTAAATTTTCAATATTTTACTCTATATACAAATTGAAAATATATAATATTCGCTTTTACTTCATTGAAGACACTTAGAATTCACAAATAAATATTTGGGGACATAATAAAGCGTGTTTATCAAAAAATTCCAGAATTTTCCAAAGTCTTCCATGTGCACTCATTTTCTTCTGGTATCTTCCGAATTTCTCGGGATTGTTAATGGAAGTATTTGTCAGAAAACTGTGCATCATTCTGAAACTACAAACATTTTTCAAATTTGTAGACCACAAAATGAAACAAAAACATCTAAAAACATAAAAAATAACAGGCAGATTCAAGAAAAAGTTATTTATGGCTTTACTTTCATACTAAAAATATTCAGTGCACAATTATGTTTATATTTATATGGTAAACTAGTATTTAAAATTTACGGTTTTTAAAGGATATCGAATGTACACGGAACATTTTGAATATTGCTAGAATTTTTGAAAATAGTTTTGAAAAAGAGACATTATTCTGCCAAAATATCCTTATTTTTAATTCTAAGGGTCGTCAATGCAGTAAAAAGAATATTAATTATTCTCATTCTGTATATAGAGTTATAAATAAAAAATTTAAAAAAATTGATTTTGAAGGTCCCTTGTCCCCTTAAAGATTGCATATAAACACATAACAGGACACTGAGATCTATCTCAACAAAAGTAAAATTGGTTTTGAAAAATTTACATGTCGAACCCCTTCACTTCTACGGGTTCACTTTGGTTCGTTTGTCAAGACGTTTTCAATGATACACAAATAAATTTTCACAGCATAAAGTTCTGTACACACCCGTGAATATTCAAAGTTTTATTTCTTTCACAAACACAATCACAACACTCAGTTATCCACAGAACTTATTTTACACTACTATATACAATTAACTACTTTATCTCCCTATGACTGTTATCTAACAAAGACCTAGTGCGTCTTCGGAGTCTCAATACACCCACGCACTGTATTCGTCTGCCCGACTCTCTCTCAAGAGCCAACGCCGCAGACTCCCTAAAAACAAACCACACGCCTTCTCTCTCGCGTGGGCACAAGCACTCACTCCGACGTCCCCCTGACTTCTGCCCGGGACCTCGTCTGCGAACACCACACGAAACCCTTATCAAGCCGGGGTCATTGCCCTACCCCACTGCTTTCTTGAGAGGAAAGTACAGGGACAAAACACAAGGGTTGACGCGGCAGACACGACATTACAATTAAAGGATTTTTGGAAAACGCGTTTAATTTTCTGTTTTCAGACGCAGAAAAAATAATTCAAAAGTAAACGTTTGCTTGTCTGTGATAGAAAACCTGAGAAAAATATTCCCCATAGTTTAACATTGCGATCGAAGATCTGCGAGTTCAGCCGGAGCGAGGTAGGCATGTGTCACTGGTACAGTTTAGTATTCTAACCTCAACCTCCAACACTTCTCTCACTTACCATGAACACTATTCTGTCAGAAAGGCCCTAGATCAGTGGTTCCCAACCTTGGGTACACGTACCAGTACCGGTACGCCGACAAGCAGCTACCAGTACGCGAATGATTTTACAATTTAAAACAAAAATCTATTAAAAATCTGTATTACGAAAAAGAAAAGATATGACTATGATAACTAATAATCCATACGTTTTAATATTTTAGTTTGGAATTTCTTATCCATTTTTTATGTTGTAATACTTTATTGGGATTTACCTAATCTCAAAAGATGCCGTCTACACCTGAATGTGTTATCTATGACCGCCGCATAAAAAGTTGGCACTCGCCTGCGAATTATAACTGTGTCTATAACCGTGTTTGCGAATTATAACTGTGTCTGAGTTCTACTTAAAATTGTGTTTTGTTTTTCAAACATCTTTAAATTAATTGCATATTATTAATCAATAGTAATTGTATTATTAATAAATATTAAGAAGCTGTTAAGGTAAGAGTATTAAACTCAGGAGATTTATTTAAATTAAATTTTTATATAGAGCTTTGCTGGACATTGAATCGGATCTTCGCCTTAAACTGACAAACATTGAGCCCGATATTACTTAATAACAAACAGGCCCAAACTTTTCACTAATTATGTATTTTTTAAAGTGATTTATGTGTATGTTTAGCAATAAAAATATATCCCAAGTTACTTGTCTTTATTACAAATGTTCTCCATTGCATTTTATTCCCCATTTCAAAAGTTTTGGTCTACCGGTACGTCATCAAATTGTTTACAACGTACAGGTACGGTTCTATAAAAAGGTTGGGAACCCCTGCCCTAGGTAATATCTTTTGGCTGACTCCCCCACCCATCACTGGTACAAGAGGAGTCGTCCTGGCTCTCCCCTTTTCCCAAAATTTGATAGATGTTCCCAAACTACACTCTCTAGGCTTGCTGGGGGACACCTCAGGAGCCTTTCTTTTGACCGAGGGAAGGAAGATCTTTTCCATCTACACTAAGTGTAATTAATGTCCAAGCACATTTGGAGTGTCTGGGCCTTACCAGAGAAGATCTTATGACAAACCCTCTTCTTGTACTTGATTTTGCCAGAGTCAACAACCTCGTGGATCTCATCTGAATTTGTATTCGGTTGTCACACGTTTAGCAACAACAACAACAACAACAGTGTTCTGACCAGTACCAAAGAGGAGTGTGCCAGTGTTAAGATTTCGGAATTCAGAATATGCCCCCATAAAAAGATTCACTCATTTGAATTAATGGCATTCTGCGACAGTGCTGACCACGGCTCAATAGCAATCTGTTCTAGTATTAAATAGTAGTGTGCTGTAAAGAATATGTAAGATGCATAGAACAGTCACAAATAGTGCTTTATATTTTTTCCTGAGGATAAAAGCCATTAAAAGGGCTTGCGAAATGACACCGTGTAAAGTCAGTTGCTATCGCATGTCTTATACCCTGGTGTTAAGATATGAGAAAATTTCCTCTTTTTTTTTTCTAATCCCCTATCCGGGAATTAATATTTTTGAATCGTTTTTCCGGCATTTGAAAATACATCATTAAATGCCATGAATTTATTTTAAAAAAACTTTTTATTTTAATTTTTTTTTCAAATTTTAATAAAAATATTTTTGTCCCAAAAATTTTATTTTTATAGTGATAGCCATCAGTAATTCAACACCCTTGTAAAAAGTTAACTGTTGACAAATTTAAAATTTAGAAAACTATTGTCCTTAATATAAATATGTACTTGCATATCCGAAAAACAGTAGTCAAAATTCAGCATTTTCGAATTCCTGATTAGAAAAGTTACTTCTAGCATACAATTCACATTGAAAATCTACCGAATCACAGTCTTAAGTCGCCGTATCATATCAGATCAATTATCCTCCATACTTTTTATTTATTTTCAAATATTTAGATGCCTTTTATGCTGATTAGATTGGTTTTGCTATAAATGGGCCCATTCCATTAGCCTAAAACGTAAAACCTTTTATCTCTGGCCGGAAATTCCTTACCAGAAAAGAATCGCAGTTTCGGACATGCATTATCGCTTTATTTAAATAGCCTAGTGTTTTCAGATGCTATGTACACAATTCACGCTCATTACAAACTTTACTTTGTAAGTTTGTAAAGCTGCAATCACTTATCGCAAGTAACTGGGCTACAAGCAATGTAATCTATGCTTCCCCTTTTTCCAAGAAGGAGATCCTATTGTCTCTTATTCTGAGATTTATGATAATTGATGTAATTGTTTAAAAGAGAGAAGTAGTATCATTTTATTTGTGGAATCCATTGCATTTCCGTTTCGACTTCAGAACTTGATTTTTAAGAAATTTCACTTTTAACTCGCCATTATTTTGTTCAATGTCAGGGCTTTGGAAGCTATTGTGCATAAATAGGATATTTTATACATATGTTTTCGCTATGTCTCTGTTCTCTAATATTTTCTTCCCTTTATTTGTTTCACTGTTTTTCATCGTCAGATTTTTTCCCTTTTTTTTGTTTATGCACACTTTAACAGACTGGTATTTCTCCCATTACATACTTTTTTCTGTACCGGGAAAAACGTTTTGTCATTCCTTGGCGTTTCTTTGTAGCACGTTATTATATTGCTATACCTGAAATAAAGAGCTGTTCGAAACTGAACGAAAAATTTACCCTGTACAATGGGAGTGCATGATAATCTATATATATAAAACAGTTCCGTAACTGACTCACTGACTGACATACAACGCAAAGACCAAACCGCTGGACCTAAAAGGCTGAAATTTTGCATGGCGATTCTTCTTATAGTGTAGGGGTGCACTAAGAAAGATTTTTCAAAAATTCTTTTTAGATGTTTTTAAATTAAATTTTTAAGCTGTTTTTTTAACTTTTTTTACGTTTGCATTTAAAATAATACTTTGAGGGTTATAAAATTTATATCACGAGAAAAATCATAAAAATTCCTTTAAAATGAAATTTTTTTCGAATCTTTACCTCCATTTTCTGATTTTTGGTGAATTTTTAAAGATTAATTTTTAGAATTTAATTTATTAAATGCTTATTAAGTGATTTCTTATTTCTGGTACTTTAAATAAATTTATCGTCACGTGCATAACAACGAAATAGACAAAAAATATTTTTTTTCTTGCTAATGCGGCAGACGATTGGACATTATTTTGTCTCTAAAAATATCCCTTACGATTTTTTTATAAATATATATTTTTTTTCTACATCAATTGTATATATTGATAGTCATATTTATTATAAATATATATATATATTTATTGTTTTTGGCATTAATTGCATATATTGACCGTTGTATTTAATTTGAATGTACTCCATAGCGAAGTGCGGGTTTTCAGGTAGTCTATATATATAAAACAGTTCCGTAACTGACTGACTCACTGACGTACAACGCACAGACCAAACCACTGGATCTAAAGGGCTGACATTTTGCATGGCGATTTTTCTTATAGTGTAGGGGTGCACTAAAAAAGATTTTTGAAAAATTCTTCTTAGATTTTTTTTAATTAAATTTTTAAGCTGTTTTTTAAACTTTTTTTACGTTTGCATTTAAAATAATACATTGAGGATTATAAAATTTATATCACGAGAAATATCCTAAAAGTTCCTTTAAAATGAGATCTTTTTCGAATCTTTACCTCCATTTTCTGATTTTTGGTGAATTATTAAAGATTAATGTTTAGAATTTAATTTATTAAATGCTGATCACATGATTTCTTTTTCTGATACTTTAAATAAATTTATCGTCACGTGCATAAAAACTAAATAGAAAAAAAATTTTCTTGCTAATGCGGCAGAAAATTGGACATTATCCAAAAAAATATTAAAATACAGTAAAAGATATTATGTTTCCCAAATTGTACTATATTAACTGTACTATATTCAGTAGTATGTCCTATTTCATTTAATTTGAACATTTTCGTCTGCATTATTTTGTCTATAAAGCTATCCCTTACGATTTTATAAAAAATATATTTTTTATTTTTTTTTACATCAGTTGTATACATCTATCGTCGTTTTTATTATAAATATATATATATATATATATATATATATATATATATATATGTATATATATATTTGGCATTAATTGCATACATTGCCCGTTGTATTTAATTTGAATGTACTCCGTAGCGAAGTGCGGGTTTTCAGCTAGTAGTCTATATATATAAAACAGTTCCGTAACTGACTGACTCCCTCACTCACTGACATACAACGCACAGACAAAATCGCTGGACCTAAAGGGCTGAAATTTTGCATGGCGATTCTTTTTATGGTGTAGGGGTGCACTAAGAAAGATTTTTGAAAAAAACCTCCTTAGATTTTTTAAAATTAAATTTTTAAATTGTTTTTGTAACTTTTTTTAAGTTTGCATTTAAAATAATAATTTGAGGGTTATAAAATTTATATCACGAGAAAGATCCTAAAAATTCCTTTAAAATGAAATCTTTTTCGAATCTTTACCTCCATTTTCTAATCTTTGATGAATTTTTAAAGATTAAATTTCAGAATTTAATTTATTAAATGCTGATCACGTGATTTCCTTTTCTGGTACTTTAAATAAATTTATCGTCACGTGCATAACAACTAAATAGAAAAAAAAATATTTTTTTCTTTTTAATGCAGCAGACGATTGGATATTATCCAAATAAAATAAATATCCCTTACGATATTTTTATAAATATATATATAGATATAGATATATATATATATATATATATATATATATATATATATATATATATATATTTACATCAATTGTATACATTGATCGTCACATTTATTATAAATATATATAGTTATTTATTTTTGGCATTAATTGCATACATTGACCGTTGTATTTGATTTGAATGTACTCCGTAGCGAAGCGAGGGTTTTCAGGTAGTAAATTTATAAGGTTTCTTAATAATGGGAATTTATAATGTAACTTGATAATAGGGAATTTATGTTGTTTTTTACCTTTCAGTAGTCGGATTGTTTTAAAAGTAATCTTCTCTGATATTAGCTTTAAGATTTGTACATTCATATGTAGAGTGAAAAAACATTTTAAGAGTTTTGTGAACAGCATTAAGATTTTGTAATTATTAGCTAAAATATGAAGGGATGATGAGAATTATATTGATTTCAATCTTCCATTCCAAGACGTGCATACAAGGGAAAATAAGTGCATTTATTTCTGTCTCTTGACTACTGGAAAAAAAAATTTTCCCTGTCGGCATTTCTAATTTAAATGACATTCAAGAATGAAATAAAAAGATTCTTTATTTAAATCCTAGTGTTAGATCTTTTACAATTTCCGATTTTACCTTTAAAGATTTAATTAGAGGAAATCAATTCCTTAATACAGATGATATTTCATTACTAGGAGTCTTGTTTCTGATTTTTTTTCTCTTGGAAGAAAAATTATTGCTTTTGTGAAAGAGTGCGTGCTCTTACAGTTAAAATTTAATTCGGTGTACATGTATTTAGATTCCGGTTTTTGTCATGAATAATTCCTCTTTTTTGAAAAAGAAATAAAAAATGTACCAGCAGACATGAAATTTGAAACTTAAAATTTTTTATGCTTATTTTAGGTAATCCAGAATCTTTTTTTAGTTTGAAATTCTCGGTTGTTGTTGTTTTGATTTATGCATTGCACTTTCTGCGTATATGAATTTCGGGAAAAGTGTGTCCTAAAATCCAGTACTAGGCCGAGACATGAGTTTCATGATACGAAATCTTGATACTGTTTTAATTAAATGATATCTTTATGGGAATTATGATGAATGCGGTTATCTTTATTATGCTTCTATCCGTATATTAAAAGAGTATAAGAAATATTTCTATAACCATAGACTATCACGTAAGTGTTCTATAACATAAATATTTGATTGGCGACAATGATCTCTTTACGACACGAGAGATTATAGCATCAGAGCTACATTTTAAATTTAATTCTGAATCAAAGAAAGATGAAAGTAGAATCTAAAAATTAAGCAAAATTCACACGTATAGTATTTACGAAAAGCCTGGTATGAAATTCGGTTCAGTATCAGACCAGGTCTTGGGTTTCATGATGCAAAATCTTGATACGGATAAGTATGGTCGCACAAGGATTTAACTAATAACCTGTATATACGTGACATTAATTCAGCTAACTCGGATCCATTTGTTGTTCTGTATTTTCAAAAGTGAAAAGAAAAATCTGTTTTATCCAACATCCGCAATAGGCAAACCTACCATACAACTTCTAGCAGTCCAATATATTCTAGTACAAAAGGAGGTAGTTAAAATGCCAACAGTTTTAAGAGATAACATCTGTTGTATAAGTGTTGTACACAGACTAGCATATGGGCTTCATTCATCACATCTCGGTTAAATAGAAAGCAAGATATAGAACCATGCATATCTAAATTACTCTTGTTCGTTATCATGCCCAGATGTCATTCTAAAAGTGCCATTTCTTAGTAATTCCGCCACTGGTGGAACCTTGTCTTGCTGATAAACTGAGCATGCTCAACCGAAAGAAATTTTATGAAGATTACAACAGTGGTTGGTTGGAAAAGCTATGGTCATATTTTTTATACAAATTCTCGTTTGACCGAGACTAACAAATTTTTTGCTCCTAAAAGTATCCACGTTATCATTGGCACTCGAACCTACAGACACTGGCACCGAATGCAAGCTCCCTACGCTTTAGATCATTATACGGGTATTATATAAGTAGAATAACCGTATATTACAATTATAACCATAATAACTATACACCCCCACAGCCATATGTATGTATGTATATATATATATATATATATATATATATATATATATATATATATATATATATGTATATATATATATATGTATATATATATATGTATATATATATATATATATATATATATATATATATATATATATATATATATATATATATATATATATATATATATATAGGCAAAAAGTACTTCTCCTATCCTAACACAATTTATCTGATAATTACTAATTTTACCAACTCCTTTAATACTTTCCATAATTTTTATATCTTCCCCCAGGTGCACTCTGAGCTAAAAACGACCCATGAGAAAATAGTCAGCTACCATTTTATGACTACAGAGCAATACCATAGAAGTAAGTCCGAAAATTGCTTAATTTGTCAATCCTGACCACATGTGGCTCTTAGCCACAAGGTTGGCTAAGAGCGCTACGGAAATTTCTTTTTATCAAACACGAGGGCAAATTAGACCGGTACCTACTGCTTAAAGCCGATTCCGAACGGCTACAAACATCAATGCCACTGGTGCGACTCGAACCCACAGACTCTGGCATCACATGCCAGTGCCCTAGTCATTCGGCCATCACCTGGCTCCTGACCACAAGAATAATTTCCACATCAAAAATTGAGGGGTATAAAGTAACATAAGTGTCCTTCTTACATTAAAACTCTTAAGGTGAACGTAGGGATCCATTTAGGGTTGATGTGACTTCTCTCTCTCAGAACGTCTGAATAAATGTGTTTATATGTATGAAAATGTGATGACTTATTGAAGTATAACCCTATCGACCAAACGACTACAATTCTACGGTGTGTTTCGAGATCTAATATATTTAACCTAACACACATACACACACACACACACACACACATATATATATATATATATATATATATATATATATATATATATATATATATATATATATATATATATATATATGTATATATATATATATATGTATATATATATATATATGTATATATATATATATATATATATATATATATATATATATATATATATATGTATATATATATATATATATGTATATATATATATATATATATATATATATATATATATATATATGTATATATATATATATATGTATATATATATATATTACTTTATATAAACTTTATATAAACTTTAATATAAATATAATTGTTTGACGCTTTGGAGCTGCATAGCGCTTATTGGTGTCAACATGTTCTATTATCATTTATCTTATTTCTTCTAGCTCTTTTGTAACTATATATATATATATATATATATATATATATATATATACATGAAGGATTATAACATGTAGTAATCATTATTACCATTATGATACATGGTTTTTCTATTTCCATTCTAGAAAATATTACGATTAGAAATATATCTTGCTAGCTATATTTGTAAGAAATTCCGAGGCATCCATTAAATGTTCAATATATTGACTGAAATTTAGCACAACAAGTTTCTTTCACGTTTATATATGAATTCTTACGGTTCAGATTCCCCCAGACTAGTTTCTCATTCTAATGACAGAGTTAGAAACTGTCAGTAACACGAAGGGATATAATGAAGTGAACACAAGTATGGGAGAAAGTTTCTTTCGAAACATACGAAATCGCGTTTTGCTCTTTTGCATAAAACAAATAATGATACAGCGAATTGCTAAAGCTTTAAGTAAAGGATTAAAAATAGCTCTTTGATAAGCTTTAAAGGATACTAAAACTTTAATCTGATTACGCATATTGGTTTCAATCGAAACAAGCTTTTTTAAAATTCAAGGATTTCCTGACACAAATAGCCTCCTATCTGTTGCTCGGAAACGGATTTTATTCCGGATTCTATTGGTAAGGAACATGCTTTACATAAAGATCATTAGAGTACTGGCGAAACAAAAGTAAAAACACCAATTTTGAATTAGTTAAATAATTCATACGATTAGGAAATATTTATAAATACCATCAACAAACAAGGATATGTAAATTACCACTTGAACTGATTGAAATTCCTGTACTTGACCTGATTGGAAAGAATGTGATTAAAATTTAACTATAAGGAATGTCACGCAAGAACTCGTTGAAAAATAATCTAAATTATTTTTATTATACTGTGTTTAGTGTACTATATTTGAGACTGATGTCTGAAGGATAAAAATAAATAATTTTATTTGAAAAAATTTAGAAAATTATCATACTATTTTCTGATAAAGCTTTTCTCTTCTTAAAAATTATTTCTTGTTATCCGTGCATGAATATTTTGACTGAGAGTAACTGTAATGCTGAAAATTCTTAGATCGTAGGGGGTTGGGGACAAATTTTTTTCAACGGTTCAGTTACTCTTTTTTCAATAACTAGAATTGTTGGTTGCTCACAAATCAGACGTTATAAAGAATTCAAGCTAATTTTAACATTGGAAAAAAGTGAAGGTTAATCTTAAGAAAACGTTACTGAATATTTAATTCGTCTGTGATCTTAAGAAATCAAGAACTGTATAAATAGTAGTTTTTTTATTGTTTTAAGATTTTAATCCTCATTTCTAAGTAAAATGATGCAGATAACAACAGATTTGGTTAAAATTTTTTCTCTCTTGACTTTTCTAGAGAATAAAATTAAAATTTCTGCTAGCAAAAGATAACATATAAGCAATGTTCGGACCATCAATTTATTCTTCAGTGCTGTAGGAATAAACAGTAAGGAACCTGAGGGTCGACGTGTTCATTTAATAAACTCCTGACAAAAAAGTCAATTTAATGTTTCTTTTAAACCTACTAGACCTCTTTTGTGATGAGTAAAAGAATTTGATAAAAAAAAAATAACCGTATACTTTAACCCTAACAGCTTATTTCCATCGTTAAGGTTTGGCTTGGAGCACTACGGTCAACATCTTTGCTACACGAGGGATAATTAGACCGGGACCTACAGTTTAAAGTTGATTCCGAAAATCTACACACATCCATGCCAACAGTGGGACTCGAACTCACAGGATTGGAACCGAATGCCAGTGCTCTAGCCATTCGGCCATCCCTTGGCTCCCACCGTTGGATTACAGTATATTATATTTCTCAGAATGGTCAGGTTAAAGTGTGCTTTTCTCTTGAAGGTATGAAACAAAACATCTCTTTTAAATAAGTATTTCTTAATTGCATTATCAGTCTGGTTGCGATCTGAATGTGCAATGTCCCCCTCCCCCACAGGCATTATAGAGTCTCTGGGGGGAGGGTGCAGAGCAGAGCTTACGCCGAAGTATTGTGTTGAAAAAGGTTTGATTTGGATCGTACATTTGTTGTACGTAGAATGCTCTGCCAAGATAATCTGTAGGTCCCGGTCTAATTATCCCTCGTGTAGCAAAAATGTTGATCGTAGTGCTCCAAGCCAAACCTTAACGATGGAAATAAGTTGTTATGGTTATAGTTAAAGTATACGGTTATTTTTTTTTTATCAAATTCCTTTACTCATCATAAAAGAGGACTAGTAGGTTTAAAAGATACATTAAAATGACTTTTTTTGTCAGGAGTTTATTAAAAGAACACGTCGACCCTCAGGTTCCTTACTGTTTATTCCTATAGCACTGAAGAATAAATTGATGGTCCGAACATTGTTTATATGTTATCTTTTGCTAGCAAAAATTTTATTTTATTCTCTAGAAAAGTCGAGAGAGAAAAAAAATTCAACCAAATCTGTTGTTATCTGTATCATTTTACTTAGAAATGACGATTAAAATCTTGCCAAAGTATTCTTGTAAAAGTCATTGCCCTGATACCCAGAAAATCTTAACTCCATTTGATACGTTCTCTGTGCCCAAGATTTACACATAAGGCGACTTAATAACCAGACAGATGTAGGCTGAACTACGGCATCACTTTGAGATCTGTTCACTTTACGACAAAATACAACCTCTTGAAATAGACTGGGAGATTTCAGGAACCCAGGAGGCATACATGTTAAATTGCCTCATCATTTGACATCCCAGATCTTCAATACTCCATATCCAGCTATGAGGAATTTCGTTCTATCTATTTTTCTAATTACAGATTTGCAAGTGCATATATTTGAATTCTGTTTTTACTGTTTTTTTTGTATAGATTCTTAATTAGAGATAGTAGATAATAGAATATTAAATAAAGAGGATGTTGTTTTTTTAAATTTTAAATGTTTCCGTAGTAAATATTTCAAGGGGTATTAAATAATTGTTATCAGTCGCTGCAAAACTGAAACTGATTTTTGAAATAAATATACTGACATAATAAGTTTTTTTTTATAGACAAGTGCCTTAAATTAAGAGCTTCATTTATCTAAGGCACTTGTCTTAGATAAATGAATCAAAGTGTAGTTTTTGAAAGTGTAGACTAAATTGAAAAATATGTATTTGCTTAACTGTTATTAGAAAAATACCGAATGAAAAATTCTCCATAGTTCAAAATGGAGAACTGAATACATGCGAGGTCAACTGACGCACTGCCTTACTACGAGGACATGATTT
Organism: Dolomedes plantarius; assembly: GCA_907164885.2. Classification (NCBI taxonomy): domain Eukaryota; kingdom Metazoa; phylum Arthropoda; class Arachnida; order Araneae; family Dolomedidae; genus Dolomedes; species Dolomedes plantarius. Next base: position 21,384,486 of record OU015493.1, on the reverse strand, counting down.
TCTATCCTTCCTTTCAAGTTTTACATTTTCTAAGTTATCGAATAATCTTTCTTTAGTGGTCATTAGAATAGATTAATCCAAATGATCCTTAATTCTCCAGTTTCTTTGATAAAGGTCTTTCAGCAAGGAACAGAAGCTTGGAATCTCTTGTAGGTTGGACAGGCATGTTAATCCGTAACACCAACTGCATTTAATCCCTAAATTTCCCAAAGCGATTCAAGAAAACTTAAGTTTTTGATACTTCTAAAATTTCAAATCACTTCTACGGCTCATGTACTATGGAAGTAAAAATCCATTATCTTTTACAATTCCTACTATTAGTTCACACTCTCCCTATATATATATTTTCAATCATTAATAAAATACTTTTTATTCATCCACTCAAGTTCAAATACATTTTTTTAAACTTGTAGTGGATGACACTTGATGTTAATACAGTTTTTTCAAATATTAATTCATTAATTAAATTTAATTAATCGATTTTAGTTTTAGATCTAGAGCGTCTCTTGCTCTTGAATATTAATTTCCCTCTTCTAACTCTGTAAACGGTAGCACTGCGGTAGCTCGGGCTCCTCCCGTCCTGTAGGTTGCGGGATCGAATCCCTAACCTGACAATCTTTTTCTCTCTCTTCTCCCCCTCCTAATCTCGCACAGTAGGCAAGGTTCTGGCAGGCAATCCTTTTTTTCAATTCCTACTATTAGTTCACACTCAAATTTTTCTTTGTTGACCTAAGTAGGAATCGACTTTAAAAAATTTTGTTTTTATATTACTTGTTTCTATTAATCTTTTCTTTTCCCACCAAGCACCTCTTAATTTAGAGAGAATGTTTCTTTATAAGTATCTGTTTTAGACATATTTTTTAGTAAAAAAAGTTATTACTTTTTTTTAAAATGTACGTGCTTCAGTCATTTATGACATATAACGCCCATATTTTATGGTGTTTTAATAAAAGCTTATTCGAGTTAGTCAAAAAATTTTCTTTAATTAGTGGCAGTATTATGGGAGAAATTTCATATGGGGTGGTCATTTTTAAAAATCCACATGTAAAACATAGCCAAGAAAGTTTCTCAGAAATTATTTTTTCCTAACAAATATATTTTATCTTTCATCCAATTAGAAATGATTCGTATACTAACCATGTAACCACACTTTGGAAAACAGGGTTATGATGCCTTGTGGTAAAGTCGATTTCAAGCCAATTTATTTCGATTAAAGTATTCTTTACCAAACAAATTATATGTGACTGCAATTTTTTAGTCATTTTCCGCTATAAAATCTTCAGAGAAGGAAAAATTGAAAGCGTGTCAACATATATTCTTCAAATAGTGAAGATTAATTAATTGCTTGTAGGAAATCATGGCGTCCGTTTTTTGGAGCCCATTTAAGACACTGTAAGACGAAGATATTATATTATGGACATTTTAAGTCAAATAAATATTATAGTTGATTAGTATTTTTTTAAATTACAGCTTTTTCATCTCATGAAATAGTTATGGCTTTCCACGTTAAGCATCAAATTTTAAAAAAAATTAATTTTATGCTTAACGTGGACTTTATACAGACCCACGTCTGAATACAGACCCTTAAAGGCAAAATAATGCATAAATATCTTATTTTAACCAAATTAACGATTTTGTTATAAACTTTAAAAGATCTAAATAATTTTCATGATAACTCAACCGCTTAAACTTTGAGAAATTTGACTAATCCTTTTGAAGTTTAATTTCCAAAATATTCCTTTGAAATATCATTAAATTTATGCCAGCAATTAATTTTGAAGGCTTTTCAGTAGAGAATGGATCTAATTTAAATACATAGGTTTGCCCTAAAGTAATTTTTAATATTAGCTTTACTGATTTTTCCCCTTTGAAAATGGATTCTCTTAAAGACATGGCATGAAAATGTGTCAAATCCCATAATTAACTTCTGCTTATTATAATTTTCTTTTTTTTTCGCTCAGGGGGACATAAAATTATCAGCAACTTGGAAAAGCTTTCATAAACTTAAGGCAGTAACGCTGTTTATATAAGAGATTTGCTTTTGTAATCGGCATAATGTCATTTTATCTCAGCGTACCTAGGTTCGTTAAGCCTTCTCGAATTTATATATTTGTTTATTATGACTGCCGCGGTATTTGACACATCGCTTCTTTTAGTTGTGATAAATCTACTTCCTTTAGTCGATTACGTAATTTACTAATCTTCTAATAATATACCAACCTTAAGTTAAATAATGGAAATTTTATACAAGCATATTTTGACTCATTATCGAATTCATATATACATACATATTGATTAGTCTAATCAACAAACAGAATAAGTTTCAAAACGACGATCCGATTTAATAAAAGCTAGCTACTTTAATCAAAATGGGTTTAACTGAAAAATTCTATAATAACTACTATGCATAGAAATTCATTGCAGAAATGCTATTGTTTATTTAAAATTTAACGAATGTTGTAACCCAAGGATGTTATAGTGGTGACAAGACATGCAAAGATAGATTAGAATAAATTGAAAAAGATGTATGAAGCTGAAATAAATAACGTGTTTAAACGTCTCAAAAACGTCTCAAGTTTGTAAAGCTGCTTGTTTCTGGGAGAGAAGTTTAATTTTTCAATAATTTATGCTTATCAAGTATAAAAATAGTTATTTACGATCAATTTTTACTTTTTTTTCCGACACACTTATTTGCATATGTACCTATTTTTTTAGCATTTGTCCGGCATTCATAGCTGTTTAAAATATCTAGCTTGTCAAAATATCTAGAACTCAAGTAGTTTTTAGAGAGATCCAAGACATGAACAACATTCAAGAATAACTCAGATGCTTTTTTAAAGGTTCTTAAACACTTTAGATATTTCTAGAACTCTTCTAGCTTTTAAGACACACCTAAAACTTTCGGGTACTAGCAAACTTTTGAACAACTTACCATAAATTTCAAGGGCAACTAATGTGTATATTCCAGATTACAGCACGTCCCTTGAAATTTCGAAAGATATCTCATTTTGATGAACTAAACATTCAGAATAACAAGGACATTGAAACCCTTTGACGCACTTTCATCACTGAACTTATTGCGCAGCTGCCAAAGACAGAATAGCGAGTGACATCGTGGGAGCTGATTTGAACAGTGATTAATCGCATCGTCATAAATTTTAGAAAAAAAACTCGTAGGTACATCATTTATAGTCAGTTTTGACATAAAATATACTCCTCTTAACATTTACAATCTATCTTGTACAATATCTTCCAAATTAACTTACTGTTACCGAAGAGTCGCAGCTCCACTCTGCTTTTCATCCCGGAATTATAGATACGTTTCCAAATACCGTTTACCTAGTCTAAAAAATCTTTAAGGGGATGATAATGAATATATATATACTCTTTAAAATTAAGCTCCTGAAGTAACAACTCTTTCCGAGCCGGAAGAAAGAATATTGTTACGAGCTAGGGGCCAATTTGGCGTGTTATCGCCAGCGCGCGATGCTTGGGAGTTCTCGTGAATTAAAAACCATGGTTTAAGCACGCTCACGCGTCTACCATGGAGAAAGTAATAAAGAGGGATTTGGGTTAATTGTTGGAAAATGGTTAGTTGTGCGGTGTGGCATCACGGGTTTTGGTTTTCGAGATAAAATAGGTTTTCAGAATAGCAATTCAGTTGAAGCTTTGTTCTTGCAGCGAAAGGTGACCGTTTCCATAGGAGAAGAGATTTCTTGATAGATGTTCTACGGTTCTTTGACTAGGATAGCCAGACGAGGTCCTAGGAAAATTTATAAGGTCGTATTTTATAATTATTTAATAATTGTTTTAATTGATTGTGTATTAAAATTCCTACATGTTAAAGAAGAACACGTAGGTGCTGAAAATATAGACTTTCAGCGAAGATTTGCAGTAATATTTTTGTCCATTGCTGTAACTTGTTAAGAGAAGACTGTATGTTAGTTTTGCTGTTTATAAATTCTGTTTTTCAATTGTGGTAACTGGCATATTTATTTCTTTTCTTGAATTCACTTGTAAAATAACTTTCCGTACCACGAATTTGGTACAATATATAAAAATAAATTAAAATGATATACATGCTGGGGCCATAATATTCATGGAAATTACCCAAAAACCACATTTAGAAATTAGTGCCAAAGCACTGAAGGTATGATTTGTCAAATGAATTTCATTTAGACAGAAATCGGTATCCTAAAAAGTACGACAAAATCCAAGTACTTAAGAAATTCTAGAACATATCGAGGATGCATGTAAAATAGCTTACTGACAGTTTTGAATAAGCGTGACTAAACAGAATTTCTGTTATCTGCTATTAAGCAGCATGGCTGATTTTTTAAACATTCATTAAAGTTCCAGTGAGCCATTCCGAAGAGTAACTCGTGGCAGAAATAGTTTCTTTTGCTAACGGGGCAGGTACATTGCCTTTCGATATTCACCCAGTATACGGAGAGACTTGTTGGTATCTTGTAATGGAGGAACTGTAGGTGTACAAACATTGCTCCTCCCCCCCAGCTATACTTCAGTTTAGACCGAGCACTCCCCAGGGGCGACATCTGACGGGTTAGTACCATCCATCCATCCACATACTACTTGGAGGGACATTCCGGCCTACCGATTAAACCTGACCATATTTGACGTAGAACCAAGAGCGTTAATTTGTGCTTTTCGGAGTTCGAACCGAACACCCCCAGTCCGAATTCCGAAGTGCTAACCACTAGGATACTATAGACCCTGTGATAGAAATAGCAGAAGATGATAGGTCAGGCCATTCTATCAGACGACAGCATACAACTGAAAAGTACTTATATCTAAGTCAGTGTTTAGCATCAAGAAGATGGCGTCAAAAAACAAACAAACGGATACTAAACAATTTGAACCCAAGTTTGAAACTATGATGATACGGTGCAACAGGACAGTTCCCAGGAAAGACAAAGAAGACCTGCCCCCCGCCCCCCCCCCAAATAAAAAGCTTAGACCCTTTTTATTTTATTTTAACGTGTTTACCCGAAGTAGTTCTTAGTTGAGATTTGATCAGAAAATGTTACCTGCCCACCATACAATCATTTTCTATGTGCCATATTTATAAAATCGATAAATAAACGTAATAAAAGTAATAGTAAATACTTTTCATAGATGTTATCCTTTTAAGACTTATAGTTCTTAATTTCCTATCAACAAAGAAGATGTGTTAATTCCTCTAAAAGCTTAGTCTCACTTTTAATTGCAATATTTATAAAAACCTATACACCGTTATTCCCCCGAAGGATCATTTCTCAAAACATATTGATTTATGTTATACGATTAGAATTATTATAAGCAAACTATGCTAGCATTATGAGAAAGAATTTATAATGATGCTGGTCTAGAAAACTTTTCCAATTATAAAGCAAGCCATTTATCACCCCAAGCTTTTCTTAACTTCAGTTAATTTGACCGTAACACCGGTTAGACGTGGGTTATCAATGCAGGATAAAACAACTACATTCTTTATTTTACTTTTTTTACATGACGTAGTAATTGGCAGTCAGAACGATATTTCAAAGAGAAAATCATATTTTGGGGTTATACTAGAGAACCTAAATATCGTAATTCTTCCTTGTGTGTCCTTTATGAGCACGAACTCCGGTATCGATCGATCATCTTTAGTAGTTTCAAGTAAATTCTTTAAAAAAATTTTGATTTTGGGGTTAACCCATTAACCGCTGGTGTTGTGTTGACACAACGGTCAAAATAAATGCGTATAAAAAATTAGCTATCAAATAAATTTTATATTAACAGTAGTTTTTGAGTAGGGTTAATAATTCATTTGAAAAATATTTGCCTTCAACTGTTTTTTTACTTTAATAACGAGTTCCAAACTAAGACCATTAGTTAAGCTTTTTTGAGCGAGAACTTTTCCCTGGTTATTTTCACAGAAGAAATATAGCGAGACACACGTGAGTTTTAGAGGTAATCTATTTTTAGCCAAGGTCAAAGTTTAACAAAACATTCCATAAATATGTTGCTTTTGTTTGGATGGGGGAGGAACGGAAAGCTGGTGTTGCGTTGGCGCATCGTCAGCGGGATTAGGGTAGTTCCCTCATTCACTCGTGGCGTTCGACTGTGTGGAACTTTTTCCCATTCTGTGCTTATAGAAATGCCTAAAACTAGATATCTTACGTTAGAAGAAGCTCTTCAAAGAATTTTCGATGAAGATTCGGATAATGACGAGAATGAAACTGATATTGTTGCTATTCCACCAGAAACAACAGAAGCTAGTGATGAAGAAGGAAATGATGCGGGAAAACCGCATCCAAATGTGTCCATTGGAACCGGTGAAATGTGTTCGAAAGAAAGAGAGGGGTTATTAGAATTTTCAGTTCGAAGAAGAAAACGAGATAATTGTTTTCCGATGGAACGACAACTCGGTTGTGACTCTTTGTTCAACGTTTAGAAAAATTCATCCTGTAAAAAAATTTACCGTTATTCAAGAACGCAAAAAAAAAATTGTTTGTCCCTCAACCTCATCTTATTGAACAGTACAACGCCAAAATGGGAGGAGTCGATTTATTCGATAATTTAGTATCTAACTACAGAATAAGAATTCGTGGGAAAAAATGGTGGTGGCCAATATTTACCAATTACATTGATGTAACCTTGACAAATGCGGGGAAAATATCAAGATTGTCTCCTGAAAATAAAAAGTCTATGTTAGATTTCAGGCGCGAATTTGTATTGTCACTTTTGCAAACACCTTTTGAAAGTGAAGAGTTAGCCGGAAAGAGATCAGCAACAGGAAGGCCTAGTAAGCTCAGCATGCAAAAGCTATTACGTGGAGAACGTGGAAATTTTATTGTCAAGTCCGATGACAACATAAGACTGCGTTGTAAACAATGCCATAGTCAGGCAGTTTATCGATGTAAAGTATGTGAAATTGCTCTACATCATGATTGTAGTGAAGCTTTTCATGCTTCAAACTGTTTTCTGGATATAATAAGTAATTTGTAAAGAGAAAATAAGTTACATCTTTATAATAAATTAATTACCTGTAAAGCGATCATTTGCTTTCTAAAGCGTAACAAAGCTCAAAAAGAATTCCCAGCGCTCAGTTGAACTCACCGAACGTCATACTCTTAATCCGCTGACGTTGCGCAAACGCAACACTCGATTTTTCGAAAGGTAAGACCAGTTTTGTTATTGTACCCATAAATTACCGTTGTATATATTCAAATGAACAACCAATATTTTTTGTATAAAAAAAATTTCACCCCTTATAGTTTTGGCGGTTAATGGGTTAATTACATTAAGTAGAGAGGTTATGTTTAATTTCAACTATATTTATTGAAATATGTTGGTACTAGGCGATACGGATTACCTTTAACAAATCAGTAATTTGTTAAAATAGTTAATTATATATATATATATATATATATATATATATATATATATATATGAAACGATAAACCTTTCCGTTCATTAACTTTGTCTTACCGCAACAGAGCATTATCCCTCAATGTGATTTTGATCTAGATATTGCAAGAGTAATCTATTCGTTTTCCCCTTAAACAAATCACTCGCCTACATGCTATACGAGAAGATTGTTCGAGAACCATGACAAACAATCACGCCATATGACGTGATGTGGTCAGGTGTCACTTTTTAACCAATTTAAAAAGTTCAGAGCGCCCGCACTCAGGGCGTGAACCTAGGGTTTTCGCGTTTCTTTTGCGTGCTGCTCGAGTCCGACAAATATGCACAACTTTTAGCTCTACGTTCTTTTGTTTTATGGTGTACTGTTCCAGAAGCCTCCGGACTGTTCTGAATGAGATATCCTGTTAAAAGATGTCCAGCAATATTTCCAAGAATAAAAACTGTACTATAATCAAACTTCCTTTCATGGCGTCGGATCTTAATTTCTCTCCACAGTGACTGCCTCTACTGTTTAATGCTCCGGTAACGACTACCCATGGTAGGACTTCACCAATCAGTTCTCATTCTTACAAGAATTTAGTTATCATTATATATATATACCCAACAAACACAAGACTGACGGCAACTTGACGGGCCGGTTCTGGAGGCGCCGGTAGAACGATGGGCTCGGGGAAAATGATCCGTACCGTTGCCGGGTGATTTACGAATCTCCGACGCGGAATCCCGTAGCGTGTACCCGTTTGAGGGCCGGTGATGATTGGATAGGAATCTACCCGAAACCGCTCTCCCTGTAACGTCCCGGAATCGATAGTCCGATTCGTAACCACAAGTAACAGAAATCTGCATCAGAATTATGGATTTGAAAGGGAAGGCGAAGATTAGATTAAACAGACTTTTCATAAATATTTATTTCACTTTTGTGAACTTTCTCAACTTCTTTTGCACGAAAAATTCACATAATTTTCCTTGTATGAAAAGATTGAATTATATCAGAAGTATACGGCTGACATAATATAATCTTTCGGTTATACTATGTGATATATGCATAATATATATCATCTATATATTTAATTTGCTAAGCCGACTTTTTGGGCAGTCCGTGAGAGAAAACTACTGCATCAATTTACTTCATTTTGGTCTTAAACGAAAGATTGTAATCTGTAGATTTGTTAAATTTGGTTTTTGTGACAGCAATTTCCATTAATTAGCGATAATTTACAATTGATTTTTACGCATGCTCAGTGGCATGTTTAAATCTGTCTTTAGAAACTCACTGTTTCCGCGCACGCTCAGTGACATGTTTTAATGGTAAACACGTTTATTCCGAGAAGTCTCTATCTCTGCCTTATTTATTTTTATGATAATTATATTTGTGAAATACAACAGTAAACCTCATGGAAATTGTTTATTTCATGCTGTTTAATTAGCGATAATTTACAATTTAAAAAATTGCTTTCTGCACATGCTCAGTGACATTTTTAAATCTGTCTTTAGATACTCACTAAGCGCGAAGCCGCTTAATCACAATTTGTTTCTGCGCATTATTATGATTTTCAACATTTGACAATGATGTGTTGAATATAATTTGTGTATTAGTACATTCATTTACTATCTAGCCGTCGTGTTTTGACAGACATCAACTATTGTTAGATTATATTAATTTATTTTTGGCTTTTATATAGAAATGAAATAAACATCCACTTACAAATGGATAATTTTTTCGATCAAGAGTTTATGCACAAGAGAGTAAAGAGTAGTACCTGCCTAAATTTGTTTTTCATTTTGATTAAGACGGACTTTTCGGCAGACTCTCTTGGATGCCAAAGCGGGTACCTATCTGGCGCTTCATTTCATACTCAGGTTCTCTGCGATTTACTTGGCAACCCTACCACCAGTTGCATTGGGCCAATATCAATTTCGTTAGGCGCTACATTTCGTTTTTTGGTAGACCGCTGGGTTACACTTATTTGGACTTCAAATTTTTCGGTGATGGTGTTGATAATTATTTCATGATTTAAATATTTCGTGACGCAGGAATTGGAGCCATTTTTTTATAGAAACATGACCATTTTAGCTTATTTTCGGCACTTTTTTTTCGCGGGGGGGGGGGGTAAGTATATTGATTTTGTAATGAATAACATGACCGTTTTTATTTATCAGAAGATAGATATATTCATAGCATAAAGTAAAATACTTCGAGTGACAGTTCTCTTTTAAATGAAATTGCGTCCGAATGCATTTCAATAAATGTTTAACAGATTAAACACTAAAAACATATCATACATTTTTAAACCTCTATACAGTCATAATATTGTTATTAAAATATTGAGGTACATTGAATTTTATTCGTCATTTTTACAGTATTTATTCGCATACTTTATAGCTAGTGATGTATAGAACAATAAAGAATGAATCTAGGAAATGAAATAAAAATAATTGATGACTGAAAATAAATTTCATATAGCAGACCAACGTATATGTAAATGTAGGTACAAATACTTTATAAGTTTTAACACCCATTGATATGAACTGTATTTATATTTTTCGAATATGCTTCATAAAAACAAACTCCATCTCATCAGAGATAAAATTAGAAAGTGTGTGTTTGTATGTATGTAAATGTTGACAGTAATTTAGTAGCTTTTAATGTGCTAGTAAATACAGGGCAGTTTCTAGGGTAGCTGCCATACGTGTGCGAGAATAATTCCCCCCCCCCCTCATACCGTATGGATTAATTGAAATTTCTCTGGAATATTTTTACCTTAAATGAAACAACGAATTACAGAAAATATTATAAATTCAGTTTATTTTTTAATTTTATAACCTAACATAATAATTATTAATGTATTGATATAACAACTAAATGAATACGTTATATTAAATACATACAACACATATCTATTAATACATATACTTAATAAGTCAGTCAAAAAGATAATCTTTGCTTTCCTTGCTTTTTTTAATGCAAATTCTGTTATAATATCTGATCATCTATATCTTCCGAAATGTCCTTTTCGATGCTAATAATAGATAAGTCTGAAAGCCTTTCTTGTCCCATTGTAGACCTCAAATAATTTTTTATTATTTTAAGTTTTGAAAAGCTTCTTTCCCCGCTAGCCACAGTCACAGGCAATGTTAATAAAATTTGTATGGTAATCACTAAATTTGGACACAGATAGATGAGGTTGTTTGTAAATAGGTATTGAATCACATTTAACGCGCTCATTTCAAGAGAAATATAGAGGGCAATGTTGTCAGTTTCATTGCATAAATCTTCAGCTATAATATATTTTTCATTTTTAAATGGATCATGTAACATACTTTCCACATATTTACATTTTGTAGACCTATTTGATTTATCTGTTTCAAGGAAATCTGATATTGAAATAAATCCCCCAAAAATGCTCCCTAATTTCCATTTGCTTTGATTTATTACTTAATAGAACAAATCTTACTACAAGAGTAAGTCGGTCTTGGTTGCTTAGATCAGGGGTGGAATCTAAAATAGTAGAATAATATTTACAAAATTTTAAGAGTGATATTATTTCATGTCTTATTTTTTGTTCCAAAAGGGAAATAGTTCATTTTGAATATGAACACCTACAGTGGCTCCAAAATGTGTTCGTACACTTACGATTTTCAATGAAATAGGGATCTATCCATTAATTAAAATGAATATTACAGAATGGGCATTTAATAATAAGATTTATAATCTATTCTTAACAAAACTATATGAAATATTTTGAAAACATAGTAAAACTTTATTTTTAAAACACCAATAATCAAAAAGTAACAAAAACTATCTCACAAAAGTCATCGTACACAGAAATATTTTCGGATAAATTCATAACTAAAATTATCGCCTGGCGCTTTATTTTTATTTTTTAATTGTGGTGGCATTTAAAATATCAATTGGCTTTAATTTTTGCTTGCCTATTCCGTAATATTCTATTTATTATTTAAAAATGGCTTGCAAAGAAACAACAAACAGCATTGATCGAAAATTGATTATTTTTCATCATAGTTGTGGTAAATCAGTTCGGAGTGTTGCTAAATTACTTAATTTATCCCATTATACTGTGCAGTATGTGATAAAACGCTTTAAAGAAGAAAATCCGATCAAAATCAAGATAAGAAAAGGTCGTCCGGCAAAGTTAACAAAACGTGATGAGAGATTTTTAATTAGAAAATTTGTGAAAAATCTACGTTTGAGTGCTGTAAAACTTTCTGCAGAATTTAATGAAACATTTTCTACTTCAATTTCACCTGAAACTGTTCGACGAGTTCTCAGAGCAGCTGGATTATATGGGCGTTCTGCCCGTAGAATTTTTTTTGTGAGTGAGAAAAACAGAAAGCTCGGGTTTTCCTTCGCACTATCAATGATTAATAAGCCCCAAACCTATTGGAATAATGTCTTATTTGCCGATGAAAGCAAGTTTATCATTTTTGGTTCCGATGGGCGTATAATTGTATGGAGAAGAAAAAATGAGGAACTTAATCCTAAGAACTTAGTAGAAACAGTTAAGCATGGCGGTGGAGGTGTCCTTGTGTGGGAGTGCATGTCAACATCAGGACTAAGTAATTTGGTATTTATTGATGGCATAATGAATCTTGCTGTTTATATAAATATTTTAAGAGATAATTTAAAATTATCAGCCTAAAATTTGGGATTTGAAATTTTTAATTTTTTTTAATCAAGATAACGATCCTAAGCCCACGGCTCTCAACGTTCGCCTCTGGTGTCTCTATAATTGTCCACAAGTTTTGAAAACACCACCTCAATCGCCAGATTTAAACTCAATAGAACATTTTTGGAGAGAACTGGAGGTTCGAGTACGAAAACACGACATTTTTAAAAGAAAAAGCGAACTAAAAACAATTATGATGGAAGAATGGATGAACATTGATGCAGAAATTACAAAAGAACTAGTGCAATCTATTCCCAGACGTTTAAAAGCTGTTGTTGATGCTAAAGGATATCCTACTAAATATTAATTTAACGAAAAATTAGAATATTTTCTTATAAGTAGAGATTTTTTTACAAGTGTTCGATGACTGTTGTGGGATAAAGTTTTTGTTACTTTTTGATTACTGGTTTCTTAAAAATAAAGTTTTACTATGTTTTTAAAATATTTCATGTAGTTTTGTTAAGAATAGATTATACATCTTATTGTTAAATACGCATTCTGAAATATTCATTTTAATTAATGGATAGACCCCTATTTCATTGAAAATCGTAAGTGTACGAACACTTTTGGGAGCCACTGTAAATAATGAGGCATATTTGATGGATTTCTGCTGATTCTAGTGAGGTGCTCTGATATTTTAATGAAAAAATATCATCAAGTTTCCTTACCTGTGAAATATTTTTATTGGTCAGCAATCACAAAATCCAGCACAAAAATTAGAGACAAAAAGCTTTGTTTTTCAGTTGTTGAGGTGGACACGTTCAAAATTAATATAGTGCAAATTATCCCGGGCCGTGATTTATAGGCTCAGGGCATAAAATAGTATTTTCCAGCAACCTGACAAAAACCGCCCTAACCGACGCTATTTGATGGGTTAAAACGTGTTAAAACAAAAACGAAAAATGTATTTCCCAACTGGTTGCTACGTGGAGTACCGTTTTTAAAACCAATGTAGTTTTGTTTATTTCTAGTTATACTTGTAAAATTCATTTTTAACTCTAAGTAGTTATCTAGCATAATGATAATATTTTTATATTCATTATTTTACTAATAAATTAGTTTTAAGTTTTTTTAACCGCGCATCCGCCCCCCCCCCCACCTCCTCCCCCTCTCGACTTTCCAGCTGTGTGCTGTGCCTCGCTTGGGGTGGTGACATTCCTTTGTTCTGCAAATGTCCCTCCGTGGACATTTGCAGGTGCAAGTAGCAGAAGGACCGTTTTCTCAGAAAGAGTATGTGTGTGTGTGTGTGTGTGGGGTGGGGGGGGTGGGGGTGGTAATTCTAAAAATAGACGGGAATGCTCTTTGGGCAGTCGCCAATCTTTATACAGGACGTATAAAAATTGGCGATGTTGTTTTGGCGAAACCTATGGCGCACGCTATTTATGCCAATTATATTCCGACACAGTTAATGTCTGCAGTTCTCTACATGGTTGAACATTTCTCTCCGATGCTCGACTGTGTGGGATTTTCTTTATTTCCAGCATATTTTTTAATATACCGTCATTGGACATTGACCGAGAGGTATGTTTATATTTTTTACTTGTTATTTTAAGTAAACTTCGTAAATTTTCTCGAGAAAAGAAAATTATAATATTTTCTATAGAGGAAATTTATTTCATTCTTCTCAAAGTTAAAAGTGAGGTGTAATATATATTTGAAAATCACGAATTACCCGATTATATAATCTTAATTTATATAATTTATTTGAAAATGATTTAAAATTAAAATTGAATGTAGTTCAATGTTTTATAAATTTTGTTCAGTCCTTTTTTCAGTCTTATCGTATTCAGCAATATAAGACTGTAGGATGACAGAATATTATTATTTTTATCACCAAAGAATAAACTTATCAAGACGTATTTGAAGATGTCTCAAAACAAAATATTTCTTGAACAGCTAAGCTTTAACAATGAACCATTCTTTGATATGCAAAACTATGAAATTTTTTCACTTGTCAACTACTAAAAAAGTACTGAACAAAATTTATAAAACATTGAACTACTTTCAATTTTAATTTTAAATCATTTTCAAATAAATTATAACAATTAAAGTTGTATAATCGGGTAATTCCTGGTTTTCAAATATATAATACACCTCACTTTTAACTTTGAGAAGAATGAAATAAATTTCCTCTATGGAAAATATTATAATTTTCTTATCTCGAGAACATTTACGAACTTTACTTAAAATAACATGTACAAAATATAATTTTAAGGGATTATTCTGAACAAAAATTTTAGGTTTTAGCAGAGATTAATATTTTCTATTACCTGAAAATACACGAGAAAAAGAGAAAAGTTAAAAATATTAATACTAGTTATACATGGAGAGCCAGAAAAAAAAAGAAATAAAGTGTAAGGGTAGATATCAGATGTTATATATATCAAGTATTATATATATAACATCTGATATCTACAGATATATATCAGATATATATCATCTGATGTATATCAAATGTTATCATAAACACTGTTATCACAAGTACTGTTATCATAAACGATCTCATTAATAAAAATAAAAAGCATGTGAAAGGAAGGGGTCTAAGAAAAACTTAGAAAATCTGTCGGAATTCCAATTATGGCCCAGCACTGGAAAGTAACCCTGATCGACGGCGCTTTGATGGTTTCGAGATGGGTATTTGACGGCCTGTCGACACGAATTATTGCTCCCGTAACCGACCCGTCAGCCTCCGGCAATGGTGAGGCGGTATGTCCACATCGACGGGAACTTCGCGGTTCAATCACGGTACGCAGTCGGATGCACGATAGCTTCATTGTTACCGGAAGTGGCCCAGCACTCGACGCGGAAGTCGCGGGCGAGAGGACAAGCCCGTGACGGATCCGATACTGACCTAATGCGCCGGCCCGGCAATGGAGAAATCGGCTGGCCGGAATCATCCGGCCCCGGCCCGATGCCTCTGTGTTTGTTGGGTATATATATATATATATATATATATATATATATATATATATATATATATATATATATATATATATATATATACACTGCTGGCCACCCAAATTGCAACACCAAGAAAGACAAGAGATATCACAACAAAATTTATTTTGTAGATAACATGTTGACCAAGTATCAAATGATTAAATTTATAGACTTCTGTGAAGTGTGGTTCCTGCCAAAATCAGTAGCCAGAGTAGCCGCCATTGTTGGAGATCACCGCTGCCACACGCCTCGGCATTGATTCAAAGAGACTTTGGATGAGTTCTTGGGGTACAGCAGACCAAGCAGATTCCACATGTTGCCAAAGTTGATCTGCTGTGGCAGCTGGTGATGGAATCTGGGTCAATCGCAGAGCAACCATGGACCACATGTTTTCTATCGGTGAAAGATCCGGAGAGCGAGGCGGCCAGGAAAGCAATTCAATCTGGCGATTGACGAAGAACCGTTGGACAATGCGTGCCACGTGTGGTCGCGCATTCTCCCGTTGAAATATGGCTGTGGGCAAGCCCTGAAGGTAAGGAAGGACAACTGGCTCCAACATCTCGGAGATGTAGCGCTGGCTGTTTAAAGTACCGGCAATGCGTACTAGAGGTGTGCGAGAGTGATATCCAATACCGCCCCATACCATAATACCCGGCGCAGGACCAGTGTGGCGGTGCATAACGCAGCTGTTCAGCATCCTCTCTTCACGGTGTCTCCAGATTCGAATGCGACCATCGTGGTGTTGCAGACAGAAGCGTGACTCGTCAGTAAAGACAATTTCATTCCATTCTGCCGTCCACATCCTTCTGTCATCGCACCATTGGCGGCGGAGACGTCTGTGGTTCTGCGTCAAGGGTAGACAAAGCAATGGACGTCTTGCGGACAGACCTCTCTGCTGTAAACGGCGTCGAATGGTACGCGCAGACACTGGATGATGCGTTACAGACAGCATGTGCTGTGCTATGGTTCGTGATGTGACTGAGCGATCCGTCACTGCCATGCGCACAATTTGCCTGTCATCACGTGAAGTGGTGCGCTGAGGTGGATGCGATCGAACACGCCGGTCCGTCGTACCCTCCTGCATCCAACGATCACATATCCGCCTTACAGTTGTTTGGTTTCGTCCAACACGACTATCGATTTCCCTGAAAGATAATCCACAATCTCGGTAGGCCACTATCCTTCCTCTGTCGAACTCGGATACTTGATCAAAAGATGATCGCTGTTTTCGACGAGGCATAATTGATCGTTTTTTTGAAAAAACCACAAGAAAAACACAATTGCTGAACTTGAAATCGTCGAAATCTCCAAGCCTTAAATAGCACTTTGAAGTGGCGCCACAGGCGCGCGTGATGTGCGTCTGCGCTGAAATTCTAATCATTTGCATATCTCACCTCCGCTAATGCATGTTGTAAATTTCATGTTATTTGCATGTTTCCTTCAGGGTGTTGCATCTACAGTGTCCAACAGTATATATATATATATATTTATATTTATATATATATATATATATATATATATATATATATATATATATATATATATATGCAGTAAACCTCTGAATTTTGTACTTTTAATTATTCTAGAGTTTGCCACCAACAAACTACACTCGAAATCTATTAGAGTTGTTCTCAGTATCTGCTATAATAAAGTTATTTGTGTTTATAAAACACGGACATTTTCAATATTGTGTATAACTATAAATGATAAACTTTAATAATTTCACTTTTTTTAGTACTTCTATACTTTACATATCGGGCATTCTATATGATGAGGGAACTGCACTGTCTCTTCTCATTTTATTTGTGAACGAGAATAAATTAATTTCTTACACGAAACTTGAGGAAAATAAATAACAGGAACACAAAGATTCGTAAAATTCAGAAATTTTTCTATTCATTTATTTTTTTATGCCCCCTGGCCGGAACAACTCGAGACCAGGTACATAAATGGCAGAGGGCAGAGGATTGCGGATATACAAGGTTTCTACAACGGTCAAGTTTGCAATAGCACCAGAAGGGTCGGACTTCGGCTTGGTTAGGGTCCACCATAATTTTGACCAAACAAGCCTAATGGGGGAAGGACATTTGGGGAGCTAGTAGCTTCTCCCACCCTCACTGACATCATAAAAGCACTTTGATAGGAACTCGTATCTGTTACAACATTGTAGCGTGGAATTTGTTGTTGCAGTTAAGTTGTGCCTATTCTGCCCCAATTTAAATGTAAAATTTATTTAATGCCATGAAATATTTTAATTCGGCTACTTTTCGAGTAATAGTTAACGTTAACAAATGTGTTTCTTATCCTAGCCTTAAATTCTGGGTGGTCTTCCCGTAACGTCGTTTTTGCTTAATCATTCACCTCTGTTCGTGAATTGAAACAGCTCGATATTGTTAAAGAAACCATTACGGTTCTCTTTCCCAGGCTCCTTTTAAATTACGGTTTCCTGTTTACTGGCTAACAAGAAGCATGCCATCTATCAAAATCCCATTCGATAGATGTATTTCTTTACGCGGCGCTTCAGGGAACATTTGTCAATTATTACTACAAAAGCGCGTCGGCAGATAAGCTCGGAAAGTAATTTGTTCTCAGTAAAAGTCGAGACTGCTAGCCATTCATTTAATGGGGCTTCGTATAGGTAGCCAGCATTTCTCCCTACAAGCCGGTTCCATAAATGGCAGAGGGCAGAGGATTGCGGATATACAAGGTTTCTACAACGGTCAAGTTTGCAATAGCACCAGAAGGGTCGGACTTCGGCTTGGTTAGGGTCCACCATAATTTTGACCAAACAAGCCTAATGGGGGAAGGACATTTGGGGAGCTAGTAGCTTCTCCCACCCTCACTGACATCATAAAAGCACTTTGATAGGAACTCGTATCTGTTACAACATTGTAGCGTGGAATTTGTTGTTGCAGTTAAGTTGTGCCTATTCTGCCCCAATTTAAATGTAAAATTTATTTAATGCCATGAAATATTTTAATTCGGCTACTTTTCGAGTAATAGTTAAGGTTAACAAATGTGTTTCTTATCCTAGCCTTAAATTCTGGGTGGTCTTCCCGTAACGTCGTTTTTGCTTAATCATTCACCTCTGTTCGTGAATTGAAACAGCTCGATATTAGCTTAGAACCGAGTGATGTGACGAGACCGGAACACTTGACCCCGTATCTCCAGAGGTAAATTTCAGAACTTGAAGGACATTGCAGCCACGACAGATTTTACGTGCACCAGTCACCATTAGGCAACACGACGGTGGATGTTGTCAGCGACCAGCATCGAACCCGCAACCCTCAGATCACTCGCTAGATGCGTTTGCCAACCCGGCCACCTCACCCACTTTGTTAAGTAAGATGTTGCGAATAAGACACATTTGAAGGTTGAAATTACTTGTGAAAACGAACCATAGTAACATTCGAATTACACACAAAAAATTAAGATAAGGAAGGGCAATATTAAAATAAAAATTTCGGATAAAATTAAAACTAATCCGAATTTGAAGGATAAACTAGGCTCATTGCTATCAAATTTTTTATGATCGGCTCTGTTTTTGTCAGCAGCATTTTTAAATCATCGCTATTAGCTTTTTGTAGTCGGTCTGAGTTTCTAGTAAGCAGATTTGTGATTGCACTGAACCCATATTCCACTTGACAGAATGGAGGAAATGTAACTAAAAACTTTTCTACTGTCTGTAATCCAGGATAAAGTATTGGTATCTGAATTTGTAGTCAGAACTGTTGAAAACTGTGTTTGAATATAAATTTTCTTTCTCTCCCCCCCACAGGTTCATTCATGCTCCCCTAGCAGGCAGTACCGTGCACTAAAACCAGGGAAACCCTGGTTTAGTGATAACGTCACGAACACCCGTGAAATGGGTTTGGGTTCGAATCCAGGCTAAGGTATAGACATTCTTGCGCTTTTCTTTCATTAAGAAATATTTTGGTTCACCTATATGGTACTACCACAATAAAGATGTAAACAAATTTACGGTGTGGAATGGATGAATATTGGAAAGAGAAATACAGGTGGTTATCAAAATAATGGAAACACATATCAATATTAGTGGTGATTATGAAAGTGCTTCGTATACCTTAAAAACATGTCTAGGGACCATTAATTTTTTATAGAATATAGTGTATACATTATTCTACTCTAAGGCAGCAATAATGAAACTATGGGCATCAGGCTCTTTGGGGTATAGCGCAAGATGTCATACCTAGTAGACAGTGCAGAGAATGCAAATTGTTGAAACGTGTCTAATTGGACTATCTGTTACAACATTGTAGCGTGGAATTTGTTGCTGCAGTTAAGTTGTGCCTATTCTGCCCCAATTTAAATGTAAAATTTATTTAATGCCATGAAATATTTTAATTCGGCTACTTTTCGAGCAATACTTAACGTTAACAAATGTGTTTCTTATCCTAGCCTTAAATTCTGGGTGGTCTTCCCGTAACGTCGTTTTTGCTTAATCATTCACCTCTGTTCGTGAATTGAAACAGCTCGATATTGTTAAAGAAGCCATTACGGTTCTCTTTCCCAGGCTTCTTTTAAATTACGGTTTCCTGTTTACTGGCTAACAAGAAGCATGCCATCTATCAAAATCCCATTCGATAGATGTATTTCTTTACGCGGCGCTTCAGGGAACGTTTGTCAATTATTACTACAAAAGCGCGTCGGCAGATAAGCTCGGAAAGGTACTCACGTTAATTGGTACAAGGTAGTTTCTGAGAAAACCGTTTTGGCGCAAAATCGCCAAATTTTGGTGAATTTCGAAAGTCGCCAGGTCTCACCTGCTCAGCCAATTACCGCTTTTAAAATCTACCGCGCCTTTACGTCATAAGCACATGGCTGAAACGTTTCTACTGTTATCGCCCTTTCCGCTAAATGCGCTCCCTTCCTTCACCAAAGGTAGGCTACGGCTGCCACGCAACTTTATTACAACCCTCGCTCCCTCGCGTTCTGACTTGGAAGAAATTGGATAAACAGATTACGATATTTTTCTGAATATATAGGTCGGTTCCTTGAAGCCCCTTCAGAAGACGGCTTTTTGCCTAATTCTGGAGGAGGCTATACCATTTTCTTTATATTTATTTTTATGGACCATGTCGGTCATGTTTTCTTGACTTAGTATCAGAGTTTTTTTGTGAGAAATGATGAAATGTCCCAGTTAGCGATGCTATACAGGTAATTCTCTTCATTACGTTCCTGAGTTGTTTGTCTACACATTTTGTGGCATTCCTGACAGTACCTGGGGTACTTCACTTGTTCCCTTTGTGTTCCGGCTGGCAGACGTCCGAGATGCGGTGGACCTTCCTCGAAGAATTTCTGATTCTTTTTTAGCGAATGATTCACGCTTATTGACTGAGTTCATCCTAGATATATTCATCATTGATTTTTCCCCAGATTTCCTTTTTCGAACATTGTGTCGTCGAATTCCACGAACTATAGTGCCGCTCCTTCACCAGTGTAAACTACGATGCCGTTCTCCTCCACTGATATGATGCCGTAATATTTTTCGTGCACAGACAATGACACGTAACCATTCCATTTACTAATAAAGAACATTATCTACGCCAAAGATTATAGTGCCATTACCAATTACTACGTCACAAACAACCCCCATGGTTTTGGGTGTTTACTGAGCTACGGTATTGGAAGTCATGACGGCATACAGAGTGCACGGAAATATACCATCTGTGAATCATAATAGTGGACGAAAGGGAAAGCTAAGTAAAAGAGACTGACGGTTGTTGCAGCAGATTGTGACATCAAAAGAGGAAGACAACTGCAGCCAAAGTGACCGTAGAGCTCCATCTGAATCTGTAGGCTCCAGTATCAATCATTACAGGTAAAAGAAAACTTCACAAACAAAACATTTACGACAGAGTAGTAATTCCCAAGCCACTTGTAACAGATGTGAATACAAAACGTCCTCTACAGTGGTGCCACGAGCACAAATCCTGGTCGAGTTATACGTCGAAATGTGACATTTGATTAGACCAACCATTGTTCACTTTGTTCCCCGTAACAGGACGTGCATATGTCTGAAGAACACCTACACAAGCGTATCATCATGCTTGTCTCAGGACAGCTGTCAAACACGGAGGGAAATTTCTCAGGGTTTCGGCAAAAATCTCATGATTTTCAAAGGGGATATATTGTAACCCTAAAAGGGGGATTAACTGGGAAGGACTATGTCGAACTTTTAGCCGATCAGATCCATCCTGTGGTGCAAAAATTGTTTCCTGTAGGAGATGGCGTTCTCCATGATGATAATGCTCCGATCCGTACAGCTAGACGTGTCAGGTCGTGGTTTTAGGAATATAAAGACGAAGTCAAACATCTTATCTGGCCCGCACTGTTCCTAAACCTCAATATCATCGAACTGCTGTGGTCTGTTTTAGAGAATAAAGTCAGGAATCGAAATCCACCAACATAATCCCTACAGGAACTTTGACGATTTATCCATAAAGAATGTTATAATATTCCCATAACCACTATTCATGACTTGCATAATTCAATTCCTTAGTGAATTCAGGTGGTATTAAATGCCATAGATGGTCCTATGTCATATTAATAAATAATTTCATGTTATTCCTAAATGTTTCCATTCTTTTGATAACCAAATGTAGCTGCCGCGTTGAGAGAAAATAAATTTGCAGTGAAGCAAATATATTGGCAATAATTAAGCTAACAAATTCCCCGTGGGTAATGGCCGAATGTCGAAAAGACAAGTGCCTGCCTCGTTAGGAGAAGATAAATTTGCTAGTCATCCCATTTGCGAACTGCCGTAAAGGTAATAAGTCATATTTCTCCACGGACTAGTGAAGAACTATTAATTGGTTCGAAATACTAGTTGGCAAACTTATTCTTACTTGTGGATGTTAAGAAACTATGTCTTCCTATTGTGCTAATACTGTTACTTTAAATTATGAAGCTGTAGTGCATTTTATGTGTTGAATATTGTTAACAAAAATTTAAGAGCTTAAATTTAGGAGGTAACAGAAATTCGCGTATTTTCCCCTTTCACGATGAAACTGCACATTTTTGCTGATGTATATAAAATGCGTTTGGTCAATTGAGTGCATAAGGGCACTCTTACCCTGAAGTCTGCACTGTGTATATATATACACTGTACTCTCGATTTTCGGTGCACGGATAACCAGTGGAGAAAATTTTGAAACATTTATCTAAAATAACACCTATTTAATTTATTATAAACTGCATGAACATTTCCGCCAACATATATAAAGAACGCCCAGCGGCGTAGAGGTTAAGAACTTCAAACTGCCAGGGTTCGATCCTGCGACTGGGCAATGTCGACTCAGCCTTTCATCCCTTGAGTGGGTCGATAAAGGAGGTTTGATTTGGTTTGGAGCACTACGGTTAACTTTTTACTACATGACGGGGAATTTGACCGGGACCTACAGTTTAAAGCCGATTCCGAATGGCTACAAACATCCATGCCAACGTGGGACTCGAACCCACAGAATCTGAACCGAATGTCAGCGCCCTAGGGGCTTGCTTGGGAATTAAAGTCTGGGAGTCTCATGTCAGGTTGACCACCTGACTGAGACATATGCTGTATGGCACCCCAAGCCCACGGTCAAGAAAGCGGAGATGGACACCGCCGGCCTTGGTCCACAGCGGACTGTTGTGCCATGAGTTTAGTTTTCTTTTATATATATAAAGAACAAGATTTTTAAAATAACAATTCTTTATTTATTCGGAAGAATTTTATTTGATAAAGGATGAGAAAAGGCACTGAAATAACACTTATTTCATTTTATATATACAGTGGTACCTCGACTTACGATTTTAATTCGTTCCATGACTTTGTTCGTAACTCGAAATACTCGTATCTCGAATCAATTTTCCCCATTAAAATGAATGGAAAGGCCATTAATTCATTCCGGGCTTCCCCAAAACACCGCAATTTTTTTGTTACTTGTTTTTAAATAAGAAAAACGTGCTTATAAACGACGAACATTGCATAAAACGCAATACAATAGAATGTACCGCAATAAATTTGTTTTATTAAGTGTAATGTACAACATTTCCCTTGGAGATCAGACTTGAAGATGCTGGTGGAAGAGGAGGAGAAAGGTTGAACTGAAAAATTAAATCTTATTCGTTGATTTTTGATCTTTTCACCCGCTTTCCTGACTTTCGCTTTTATTACCAGCTACTCTCTTAAAGTGAACAAATGAGACACGGAAGCTGGGCGATTGTTGCATCGTTCACTGTGGCTGTAATGTCCAGATTCTTCTTCCTGAGAATCCGAAGAACGTTTTCTCAGAATCCAATCTCTCGGTTTAAGACTGGATAGTAGTCTCAGAATAATATTATACAATTCTATAATAATTGTACATAAAGGTTGTAAATACAGAGGCTGTTCACATATTTTTTAGGCGATGTATATTGTATTCACAAAACTAAATTACATAAAATTCTTGTGTTTTAAATGTTCTATTTGACATCCCTTATTCTGAACTATCTTTCGACACCGCAATTTCCAGGATAATAATGCCTTTTGAAGTGCCAGAAGAGGTATTCTATCCCATTCCTCCTGAACAGCTTTCCAGAGTCCTGTAAGGGTTTTGGGACGAGGTTTGTATAATGCAGATTTTAAAAGTCCGAAAGCACAAAAATCCATAGGTGATACAATGGAAGATTTAGTTGGGATATCAGTGAAGGGTATGGCCTTGATACCAGTTTTTTGTTCCATTTCTTTTAGGAAATTTACAGCGGATTTTGATGTGTGACTGCTAGCTTTGTCCTGATGGAGTCTCACAGATTGAATGGCACTGTGGGTAAAGCGATGGTATTTCATTTAGAAAAATTGGCGATAAAATATGTTCCTGATAGTATTTGGAGTTAATCTTGACATTTTTTCCACTCTCTTTATTTTTAACTTGCCATTATAAGAAAAACCAGCATCAATCATGACTCCCTTAGAAAAACTTTCTTTCGATTCTTTGAACCATGTACTTAAATTTTTTCCCCTTTTATGATAATAAATGGCTCTTTTTTTGTTGCAGTAATTTAAATACACCCATGATTCATCTATTGTGACAATTGTTTTCCATTTTTCTTTGGATAAGTGTTTCTCATATAGAATTCTGTGGCGTGTCCTGCGTTCAGCGATATGATTTGGAAGAAGACGGTGCACATTGCGTTTTTTCACTTTCTTAAGATTTAAATCAACGTTTATCATTTTGTTTACAGTGGACACCGAGCATTAATGATTTTGCAACTGTCCTTTGACTAGGGGGATTTTCTTTTAACATTAAACAACGTACCTTTGCAATTGTCGAAGATGTCCGTTTTTTCCTTGGATACTTGTTTGGAATTTTTGTCCCACTTGAGGCTCCAATTTGGCGTTTTTTTTCCTTTCTTGTTGACGATATTACCTATCGACGCTTTAGATATCACAAAACCATGACTCTCACATCGTTTTTGGATAGAGGAGTATGCATATTTCTCTTCGGAAAGAGCATAAATGTAGCCTTCGAACCACTGCTTTGTTGAAAACGCCATTTTGAATAAAAACAAAACTTTCAAGCCGTAGACGATAATTTTGACTTTTAAAAACATAGTGTAATTGCAATTATTTCTTTTGCAGCAAATGATTTTTTATTACCGCTTACCAAAATCGTCTAAAAAATGTGCAAACAGCCTCTGTATTATATTCTTCTTGTGTTCTCATTTGAGGAGCACGTAACATGGCATTCACTGTTCAAACTAGCGGTGGGATATCTGAAGCTTGCTCGTAACCCGAATTTTAGCTCGTAACTCGAAGCAAAAAATCTACCGAGAGAATGCTCGTATCTCGAAAAACTCGTAAGTCGAGACACCCGTAAGTTGAGGTACCACTGTATATATATATATATAGGGTTATCAAGAAATAAGGTCCCCACTTCAGAAGGGCTCTAGAGTGCGTTCTATTGGCCCAAATCAAATAAAATTTGAACAACAGATAATTCAATTGATGCGCTTGAGATTTATTTAAAAAGTACAAAATTCCGCCAATAGGTGGTGGTGTACCCTTGCATCCTGAAAAAGTGACAGTATGGTGTGGTTTTACGGCTACTTTTATGATTGGACCATATTTTTTTTAATGAGATAAATGCAAATGGAATCCAAACCTGTTCCGTCCCAGGACAACGTTACCGAGGTATGCTGAGTGATTTTGTAATCCAACAACCTCCACAGCGTGGAGGCCTTCAGGACGTCCTTTTCATGCAGGATGACGCACCTCGTCAAATTGATCGTACTGTAAATCAATTGCTAAGACAGCATTTCAGAGATGCACGGGTTATCATCCGTAATTTTTCTACAGCATAGCCTCCTCGTTCGCTGGATATCACCCTCTGCGACTTTTGATTATGGGGTTTCCTGAAGGATAATATCTTCCGTAAAAGGCCAGCATCTGTGCCAGATCTGAAGGATAGCGTTCGGAGCCATGTTCTTGATAAGAAAAGATACAACCTTTGTGCTCGAGGAATAAATGGGAAAACCAACGTAAATAAAGCACGAATAGCAATAAGATGCAATTATTTTGCATACGGCCGTTTCGAAGCTACAAAGGAGCTTCTTCATCAGTGCAACGAACTTAGTGGCAGCTCAAAAAGCCGAAGACTAAGCGAACAGATCAGTGCACACGCACTTAAGTAGCCCGTGCGTGCCGAGAGCCAAGCTGCTTCGTATGCCGAGCTGCTTCATGTCATTGGCGCTCGGCACGCACGAGCTATTTAAGTGTACAGAGCATTTTAAAGATTTTGCAACTGTCCTTTGACTAGGAGGATTTTCTTTTAACATTAAACAACGTACCTCTGCAATAGTCGAAGATGTCCGTTTTTTCCTTGGATACTTGTTTGGAATTTTTGTCCCACTTGAGGCTCCAATTTGACGTTTTTTTCCTTTCTTGTTGACGATATTACCTATCGACGATTTAGATATCACAAAACCATGACTCTCACATCGTTTTTGGATAACGGAGTATGCATATTTCTCTTCGGAAAGAGCATAAATGTAGCCTTCGAAACACTGCTTTGTTAAAAATGCCATTTTGAATAAAAACAAAACTTTCAAGCCGCAGACGATAATTTTGACTTTTAAAAACATAGTACAATTGCAATTATTTCTTTTGCAACAAACGATTTTTTATTACCGCTTACCAAAATCATCTAAAAAATGTGCGAACAGCCTCTGTATATATATATATATATATAACACTCTAAAGATAAAATGGTGAAAAACTCTAACGAAATGACCTCCCTTAATTAGGTGGGTATTTGTGGTTTCTTTAGAATATATCTTTTACTGTATACATTTCATCTTAGAAGATTATACCCTTTATTAGACAATATTTTAATTTTTTCTAACTACATTACATCTAAATGTACATGTGTTTATAAAAAATACTTTATTAGACAGTATTTATAAAACTTCTCAGAAAAATGCTATTGTGCGTAATATTTTACGAGGTGAACTTTTTTAATCTAGTTTCCAATTTTTTACTTCTTTACATCTTTGCAGAAAAAATATAAGTTTTCCTACACTTTGTCATTGTTTAGCTTCACAAGGGTTATTAATTTCTGTTGGCTTAAGGGATATACATGAATGGCAGGATTTAATAACTCTTTAGATGAAAATTTCTACACCTAGGAGATTGATCGTTCCTGTTTGATTGAAGAGCTAGCTCATGGTTTGTTAACAGGAGCAATTTTCCTAACGGAGTAATTTTAAATATAGACTCTCATGAAAAAGCCTATTATCACTTTGAGAACTATAAATTATCTTTCTCAACAAAAAATATTTTAAGGCATTTATGCAGGTATATAAGGTGTATATCTTTTTGTTGAAAAGAATGTTTTAGGAGAATTTTCCTGTTCTGAATCGACCTTATAGCCGTACTTATTATTGCTTTAAAATGTTACTGCTTTTTTTCTACGATAAGTAATTAAGAAAATACAGCATTTTTATAAATGGATAGTGGACGAAGAGGAATATGGAACTTCTTTTTAGACAGTGGCAGGAAGTTGTCCAAGATACTCAGTTTGCATCTATCAATTTGTTTAAAATGGAATTGCAATTGAAAACAAAGAAGGCGTGACTTATAAACGTGGAGAGTGATGCTGATTTTATTATAAAGTAACTAATTTTAAATAACTTGTTGAGTTTTTTATTGTATTCTCTGTAAAATTTCGATTGCTAATAACCATTTCCTGAGAGGAGCTCTAATGTACACTCATGGACAAAAAAATTAGCGCACCAAGAAATAATTGCGGGATCGTAACGAAACTTGCAATGAAGGTACATGTCGGGGAGATATGCAAATGATTAGAAATGCAGCGTGATTGCGCATTACGTATAGCCGGTAGAGGGCGTTGAACATCGTACTCTGTGGAGTATAAAACAGGTAACCAAAGCTTGTTTGAGTGTGCTGAATCATTTACAAAGGAAGAGCTGAGATAGACATGCCATTACGCCGTGTTCGAAGACAATATAAGCAGTTGTCGCAGTTTGAGAGGGGGAGAATCGTCGGGATGATGGAAGCTGGGTGGTCAGCTAGGCGAGTAGATCGTCAATTAGGCCGCTCTGATTGTGTTGTGAGGAGGTGTTGGGACCAGTGGACCCGAGAGATGTCATGTACACGAAGACCAGGCTCAGGACGCCCTCGACAGACCAGTCGTCGAGAAGACCGCCACATCGTAAGAAATGCACGCGTACAGCCAACTGCTTCATCGGACGCCATCCAGGCATAGGTAGCACCTTCACTAGGGGCCTCTGTGTCTTCTCGAACCATACGAAGGTGCCTGGCTGAAGGACAGTTGGTATCGCGGTGCCCATTACGTGTGCTGCCCTTGACGCCCACCCATCGACGCCTCCGTTTGGAGTTTTGCCGCGCACGAGGAAACTGGACTGCAGCGGAATGGAAGCAGGCCGTCTTTAGCGACGAATCCAGATTCAATCTCGGCAGTGATGACAATCGTGTTCGTGTGTGGAGACCCCGTGGTGAACGCTTCAATCCTGCCTTTGCTGTACAGCGACACATCGCTCCCACAGCTGGTGTGATGGTATGGGGTGCCATTGCCTACAATACACGGTCACCCCTAGTATTGTTCCGTTGCACCATGACAGCCCAGCGGTATGTTCATGAAATCCTGCAACCACATGTGTTGCCACTCATGCAACGGCTCCCAGGAGCCATTTTTCAACAAGACAATGCTCGGCCTCATACGGCAAGGGTGTCACAAGACTGTCTCCGCACTGTTACTACCCTTCCTTGGCCTGCCCGATCCCCAGATTTGTCTCCAATCGAGCATATCTGGGATCATTTGGGACGACGAGTTGGGCATCCCACGAGTTTGAACGAACTAGAGGCAAGGTTACAGCAAATATGGAACGAAATGTCTCAAGACATCATACAGAACTTGTATGACTCAATGCCCGATCGTATCCCATCGTGCATTCGCGCTAGAGGGGGTCCAACGGAGTATTAACTCCTCCGTTCTTTTGCCTTTTTCTCTGAAATAAATTATCCTTTTTCTTTGATTTTCTTATCATTTACTTATATCAAAGTAGTCATTACGTATGTAAAATTTCGTTTCATTTTGACGACTCCTTCTTGGTGCGCTAATTTTTTTGTCCATGAGTGTATTTTTTAAGTTTACTGTAAACATTTCACAAGCATTCGTTTTATATGATTAAGCTTAAAACCTTCAATTATATTTCCGTTTTATTGTATTTATAGAATATTTTTTCTTTTTTTACCCTTTATTCATAAATAAAAACACACGTTAACAATGCAAGCTAGTTAAAAATTAACATTTCTATCCTATAACACAAAATTTTTCACAGATAATAGTCTATTTTATTTAAAATGTACGTTTTTATATAAATAATGGCAAAAAATGACCTATTTAATTATTTCTTACATAAAGATTCTTCTCCAAGTGTTCTATTTGTTTCAAACTTCATCAACATTTCTAGTTATTAAAAAATGCTTTCGTTAAAAAGTGACAGTTTTTATGTTTCGCTATCCCAAAACCAACAAAATAAGATATAGTATGTATTTTTATGGAAAAACAATGTCCCGAACTCATTGAGTTCTTTAAGAGGTATATTATTAATTCTATTTACAGTGAATAAAACTACGCTCACATCTCATACTTTGCAACCGCATATTTTGTCCAACTATATCGCTATAGAAAGGATGCTTGTAATTTCCATCCTTTTGAAAACTTCTAATGCTCTTGTGATTTTGCCTTCTTATCCGATTTTAATTCAAAAACTCATTATTATTAATTCTATTGCAGTATATTATTAATTCTATTTACAGTGAATAAAACTACGCTCACATCTCATAGTTTACAAGCGCATATATTGTCCAACCATATCGCTATAGAAAGGATGCTTGTAATTTCCATCTTTTTGAAAACTCCTAATGCTCTTGTGATTTTGCCTTCTTATCCGATTTTAATTCAAAAACTCTACCCTATAGTTAAAATCTACAGCTTTTAGTCTCAATGTTTATGCTTGACCTTCTATGAATGTTTATAATATTATGAACACAATGTGAAAGTCTCGTTAAAATATATGTAGCAGAACGAACCCACGTGGTTTTTAATCAAATATTTATTTCTACATGTATATCGCTCACTCCTTTCAACAACGTCATATCTCAAAAATCGGCGTTTTTTAGTTATGCTTGTTTTCCGAATGACCTGAAAGAGTATTATATTCCTGCAACATCGTTATATCTCACCTCTCAATATTTATCCGCTAGAGAGCAGAATTAAAATTCATTTCCAATACATTTCAATATACTTTTAAACTTTCAAATCACTCTCCTGAAAAATCTTGGTTTTTGAGATATGACGTTGTTGAAAGGAGTGAGCGATATGTGCTTTTCAATTTAAACATTTTGCGACTTATATTTTCGCAAACATGCATTATTAACATGCATTATTAAGCAAACATAAAGAAACAGGCATCATTATCATTCATACATCACTCAACATTTTATGCATCTTTTAGTCTGGTTGAACATAGCTGAAGAATAGCAAATCTGTAGACCGTAAAACTCCTCTAGAAACTAACCTCTGTAATATTATTTTTAACGCATGAAAAGAAATGGTCTATTGAACATCCTTTAATAAAATTATAAGATCGGCAGATTGTTGCTAAATCTCCTGAAAGTCATAAAAATGAATGGTAGCGTGTCTCAGATACAGCCCTTTTTAAAACGTATTTCTGACAATTCTCTATTTTTGAAATAGTAGAGAGGTCATTTAAAATTTTATTGCTTCCAAAAGTCACCTAAAAAGGGAGAGCTTTTGTTTACGCTAAATCTGCTTTAGCAGATCTGCTTAAGCAGAGGGAAAAATAATGGAAAATACCATTATTTTGAACGATAGCAAAATGACGTCGTCAAGGACGGTTTGTTGAGCTAAGCGACATTATTTCTCAAAATGATAAGAAATGATGCAGTCCAATTATTGAACTATAAATAACTCGAATGGATTGAAACTTAATTATTTTTTTCTTAAGTGAACCATCGATTTGTCTCAATATTGTCATACATTTTAATTCCTTGTAACTCCGTGTAGGGGGTGACCCAACCTGTGACCTACTTTACTAGAGGCAATGAAATGTGGAAATTTCCTTATGGGTCTAGCTTGCATTCAAAACTTTTATAAATTAATCTGCATCGAAATGAAGTGTTTCAACCAAACTTCATAAGAACAATATTCAAGAGTCCACTGGTGGTCCGATGATACGCATAACAATATTATGTAAGTTAACTCTTTCACCCTTGTTGCTACCTACGCTATTTTTGGCTTTGCTCAAGCCAGGAACGCAGGCTAAGGGCCAAGCCCCCACCTGAATCCGACGGAATTCAGGTCTTCCATATATTATCAGAATTATATTAACTATAAATGGTCTTCCCCGAGAGAATTTTCTGGCTATGTCTTTGTCTTAAATTCCCCGATTAAAAATTGTTCGTCTTATATAAATCCAGTTGATTTTTTCCCCAACTGCCAGGCACTTTGCCCCTGACGACATTCGTCCATCCACGCGAATTTGTTGCCCACTTCATTACGGGAGCACTCCTTTGTGTGAGGGACAACATAGGAACGTCCACACCTTATCCGGGATTCAAAGCAGAGCCTACTTTGTGGAAGCTGACACCTCTTACCTCTATACCGTGTGAGCGGATCTCGGTTGAAAATAGTTTGTCTTAAAACAGTCCGATTGAAATAGTTTGTCTTAAGTGAATTAGGCTGAAAAATGTTTGTCTAAATAAGTTCCAACTAGAAATAGTTTGTATTCAACCTTTTCGGTTGAAAATGATTTCTCCTATATAATTCGGATAGAAAACAGAAATTATCCCGGTTGAAAGTAGTTTTTCTAAAATCACCGGTTGAAAAAGCGTGTTACTAAAATCAATTCTGATGAAATAGTTCGTATTCTACTATATAAATAACATAGGTTTTGTTTTATACTATTCGTGGTGAAAATAATTTGTCTTAAACCATTCCCGTTGAAAATGATTTATCTTTAAACATGCCAGTTGGAAAGTCTGTTATCACAACCATTTCGGTTCAAAAGTTTCTCTCCAACCATTTCAGTTGAAAGAATCTTAAATAAGGGACGTTTGCAGAAAGAGTGAGATCAGAAACCAATCTAGTTTAAGCGTGCTTGGGAAGAAATCTATATTATTTCACAGAGAGCTAGACATGGATTTTCAGAGTCTCATTTTGTTCTGATTTTAAAATACGTGTAAAATATTTTTTATATCCTTAAATTTATTTCTTTTCTCTAGATTTCTTATCTTTTACCCCAAATCTATATAAAGGCAAATTTATCAATTTTCGTTTGCCTTTTCAAGAATTCTTTTTGAGACTGAAGGATAAATATTTTTTCTCCGGGGAAGTTTGAAGAATTGTCAGAAATTATTTCTTTTTGTGAAGACTTCCAAAAGTTTCTTGAAAATATTGTCTTGAAAATATTTGTCTTGAAAATATTGGCTATTTTATTAAATGGGCGTCTTATATAATGTGCAAAAAATTGTTCCGACTTTTAGGGGAGGATTACTTGTAATTCATGCTGACAATTTGAAACAATCCGAAGTAGCTTCACTTGAATTTGACCGTGTCAATAAATTTTTGAGATGCTGTTTTAATGGCAAAATTTGCTCACTTTCGACTTTTAAAACTTTAAGGGGACTCATGACCCTTAAGTCGAGGAAATAAGGCATATTCTCATACTTTTTGACTCTTTGTAACTATTTCAATTTACAACCAATTTTTCCAAATTTTTTGTATATGATAAATTGATATATTTATTTTAATAAACAAATTTTAAACTCTCAAAATAATTTTAAATAATTTTATTTTAAATGCTTTAGATATACCTTGCTTTTTAAGTATTTTTAATGTATACTGGCTTGCGCGCAGAACTATGAAATTAATTTTACACTTAAATGTATAATTCCTGTTTTATATTTAAAATAAATAATTCAAAATACAATTGACCATAAAACATTCAACATTAAAATATCTTCTTAATTTTTTTAAAACTGATCAAAATATACTTAAAATTTCCTTCATTTTTTGCATTAATTTACCCCTGAAAAAAATAACAAAATGTGAAGTGATTGCAATAATTCTAGTTCAGACACAATAAAATAACATGATGATGCAGTGATAAAAATTTCATGGAATTATGTTTCATAGTTTTTGAGAGATATCAGTTGCGGAATGATGCAAAATTACATTTTGAGAGAAATGAGTTTAAAATTTTTCTTACCATAAACTTGATCAGTAATTAAATATTTAGAATATCAATATCTCCGGAACTAAGCGGAATATTTTCATGCGGTTTGCTTTATTTTGTTCAGAAATGATCAGGCTTTAACATATATTTTTTTCAAAAAATCTAATGTTTTAAAGATTTAAGGGTAAGGAGTCCCCTTAAAAGGGCCCAAATGGCAATTGATTTGGTAAGAAAATGTTTTACCATTTAACTTAAGGGGCTTGGGGTGCCTTGTATGGATGACAGATCTGTACTGTTTGTCCGGCATCGAGCCCCACAGCAATGGAAAGCACCGAACCTGGGAAATTAACCTGTACGCTGTTACGTCTTGGCCCTTTTCGGGGGAAAAAGGCCACCCAAGCAAAAGCCCATCCCTTTGCGAATTCTTCCCGTTTCCAAGAAACGATCGGGGGTGGCTCCTGAAACCCCCTCACGCCGGCCAGCTGGCTGAAAAGAGACGCAGAGATTTTTGGGGAAGCACGGAGAGAGGTAGCTGATTTTGAGCCTCGCATCTGTCCGTCGACAAGCAGGGCCGATAGGGCGCTGTGCGGACCGAAGGCCTGAAAATTCCTCTCTCGGCTCCCGTTTTTACAAGTGGAGAGCTACATCTGCTATTGTAAACGATATTTTGGTTCCTATAGAACCTCTCATATGCAGAGGAGCCTTGACTCTCTGTCTTGTACATAGTGTACAGTTTTATTGGTTTAATACAAGCTCTGTGTTACAAAATTGTCTCTCGTGTGTCTTCTTTTTCCACCGAGGACGTTACAGAGTTATAATTGGAGGCGCCACGGCGAGATACGTGCAAATCACGCCAAGATCTCATTTTGTGTTCAGTTCGAACGTGTTTAGGACGCTGTCCTGTTTGAGAGTCTTATCTCTCGTGCTATCTTCGACTCTTCGACTTCCATCTTACGTGAAAAGGTGTGAGGACGCCACCAGTCCTGGTTCCTGTGTGTCATCGAAGTATCTTCAACAAACAAACAAAAAAAAAAAAAAAAAAAAAAAAAAAAAAAAAAACTGTGCGTGCCGTGAACGTGTAAAAAAAATTTGGTGTTATTTGAATTTACAAGAACTGTCTCCTTGTTCAGTAGAAGTGATGTATCCTGCTGATGTGTTCTGCAAAACCGGGTAAGTGCTTAGCTAATCATTAAGGCAGTGACCATTTTTTTTAAATTTTGGATAGGAAATTTTATGTTTTTTTGTGCTCTAAACTTATTGCAGTTCAAAATTGAAAGTTATGTTTAAGTGTTTTAGGCCATTTGAAAATTTAAAACCTGATAGTTCTCTTTATTTTTTTTATTGTGTGAAATGTTAAGAATAGGATATTTGATTGTGTTTTAACTGCTAGTTTAAGAGTTTTAAAGTTATTTTGAAAGTTATGTTTAAAAGTTATGCTTTAATTTTTAACTGAATTATTCTTGTGGTTTTTTCTAAAATCTGTTTTATCGAATTACTATTAAGTATATTGTGAGGGTATGTTGTGTAACACAGTTCGGTCTTTTAAATTAATTTGTGAATGTTAAAGAGCAAATTTTGTTTGGTTTCTGGGTATTTTTAAATTTGAGATGGCTTTCTTAAATAAAGCACGGCACAACGAATTGGCGCATCTCGCGCAAGAATTAGGGATTGAATCGGAAAATAAAAGATCTATTCAATTAATTTCTCTCATTAAAAAAAACCCGAATTTGATGAAGAAATAATTCAGGGACGTCTGGAAGCTTTTCGGGACCAATTAGAGCAAAAACGTCAGGAGGAATTGTTAGAAAAACAACGTCAGGAGGACAGAGATTTTGAACTGGCAAAATTGAGGATAGGGGTAGAAAATTCCTCGGATCCTTGTTTTAAAGAGGTAATCTCTAAAATGTTCGAGCAATTTGAATCGGACCCCGGATCGTTCAGATTAAGCTATAAGTGGGTGCTAAAAAGAGTTGAGCATGACCTGGAATATGAGTCCAAATACTCTGTTTGTGATTCGGTTCGGAAGCAGAAAGCGGAAGAATTGATGTTTTTAAGAATGCACTTGCGAAAGTTCCGGGAAACACACATGAAGTCTTCTTCTAGTGGGGAGCAGGCAATTAATAGTAGTTGCTTGGATACTGTTTCGGCTAGTATTAGCGGCGGAAACGATAAGTTGTCTTTTACGGACACCCCCGAAAAAATCAAAATCGTAGATGAACAAATTGAGTTACCCTGTAAGTTATGGAGGGAAAGGAAAATGATTCCCCTTTAGGCGAAAACGCTAAATTGATTTTTCCTGAGGAGAGTGATTCTCCATTAGTCGAAAGGGCGAACTTTTCCGTTTGCGACAACAACAAAGGGGACCTTGCAGCTAGTTTTCCTGAAAGTAACCCCGAAACCGGAAACCTCAATAGTTTAGGAGCCACTTTGCCCCAGAGCATAGGTAGTTTTTCGCTCGCTCCTATGCAAGAGGTGAAAACTGGATTGTTGTGTCCAGAGAGGGGGGAAAACGAGGTGCAGATAATGACCACGGGATATTCTGCGGAGACAGGGGACGCGAGTCAATTAAAGACCAACGGCTATTGTGTTGAGTCCGGGGATGAGGCTTTCTTATCTGTAGGAGTCGTCTCGTGCAAACTCCGCAGGAAAATCGAAAGCAGTGATGAGAAACGGGTGCCCCACTCAATTAGGGACCAGTGTGGAAAGCAGAGTGTAGTTAGACTTCAGCGTTTGTTGGTTCAGAATAATGTCAACGAAAGGGAGTTTAGCAGAAGCGAAAAAGTGGGGAAAGTAACGTCTTTTACGACCCAGAATTGTCCGCTTGCGATGGAGAAATCTAGAGTACAGGTGCTTAAAGAGAAGGGATTCCCGTCTCGTGCCTTTACGAATATGTACTCTGAGAAAAGGGGATTTTTACTGAGCAGTCGGAAACGACTCACGGGCATAACTAAGAAGTGGATTGTACCACCGGGAAAGTTACGGAGCCGAATGGTGAGCCCCTGTAGTGGCAGAAATTTAAAGTTCGCGGGAAATAATCCAAGATTGATGCGTTGGTCTCTCGCGATGCAACCGTATTCCTTTGAGATTGTACATCGGCCTGGTAGATTGAACAAAAACGCGGACAGTCTGAGCCGGTCGGCAGTTTATTAGGTTCATGTCAATGTCAATCGACGCGCTAAAATTTATGCCTATTAATGTACAAATTAATTTAGGAATTAATTGTAATAATAATGTGTACTGTGTTTTTTTTTATGTTTAAAAGAGAAAAAATTGTTCTTGAATATATATATATAGAGTGGAGTAAGTTAATTGTAGGTTAAGTGGAGTGTATAAATATATATTTTTTAATTTCTTAATAATGTGTTTCGCATGGTAAAAGTACTAGTACCATTATGTTTTAGTGGGTCACTTGCCTTATGTTTAATGCTAAGTGCTTTTACCGTGAATATCTTCATGGGCAGTTTTCTTGTGTTTGTGAGCGAGTTTTCTTCCAGCCCTGCAAGAAAACTTATTGGAGGGGGAAGGAAAGACTGTTACGTCTTGGCCCTTTTCGGGGGAAAAAGGCCACCCAAGCAAAAGCCCATCCCTTTGCGAATTCTTCCCGTTTCCAAGAAACGATCGGGGGTGGCTCCTGAAACCCCCTCACGCCGGCCAGCTGGCTGAAAAGAGACGCAGAGATTTTTGGGGAAGCACGGAGAGAGGTAGCTGATTTTGAGCCTCGCATCTGTCCGTCGACAAGCAGGGCCGATAGGGCGCTGTGCGGACCGAAGGCCTGAAAATTCCTCTCTCGGCTCCCATTTTTACAAGTGGAGAGCTACATCTGCTATTGTAAACGATATTTTGGTTCCTATAGAACCTCTCATATGCAGAGGAGCCTTGATTCTCTGTCTTGTACATAGTGTACAGTTTTATTGGTTTAATACAAGCTCTGTGTTACAAAATTGTCTCTCGTGTGTCTTCTTTTTCCACCGAGGACGTTACAACGCGTATTCAGGTATTGCTACGTAGCGACCGGCCTTAGGTGTTCACGGGCTGATACGCGAAAGTGGAAGAGCCGAGGTGTCAATTTAGAATTACCCTTTCACTTAATCGTCAGAAAGTGCCTTATCCTTTTTTCTTTAGATCTCAGTCTCTAGAACAGTGGTTAATGTAGGCGTTCACAGCTTATGAGTGATACATGCATTTAGACTTTTTGCTTTAAAGATTTTACAGTACACTACGTTGCCCAATGAGTCGTTCATTGTTGATATATTTTATGGTTCCGCAGACGTCATCAATAAGCCGGCGGTCCCTTTTTCAATTCCTACTATTAGTTCACACTCTCCCTATATTTATATATCTCGTTCAAATTTTCAATCGTTAATAAAATACTTTTTATTCATCCACTCAAGTTCAAATACATTTTTTTTTAAACTTGTAGTGGATGACACTTGATGTTAATACAGTTTTTTCAAATATTAATTAATTAATTAAATTAAATTAATTAATTTTAGTTTTATATGGGAGAAAAAAATTTCTCGGCAATAATGGTGTTCACAGAATCTAGCCAATATCAGTGCAATTCCCCGCCAAAAAGTAACTAAAATAAAATTTTTCTTTGTTGACCTAAGTAGGAAATGACTTTAAAAATTTTTTTTTAATATTACTTGTTTCGTTTCTTTTTTTTGCTGTTATCATTTGGTGTAGGCCCTGCAAATTCTAGTAAACTGATACTTGGATGCTAACCGTCGGGGTAGGTTTTGCGATTCTCGTAAACTGTTTGTTTCGCGTTATCTCTGGTTTAGGTTTCGCAATTTTCTCGTAAATTGCTATTAGGGAATTAATTTATCCTACAATTTAAGAAGCAGTTGACGACTGGTAATTAACCAAGTACATCTGGCGAGCACGCGAAGTTCTGGCTCATTCCAACTTGTTGAGAGGAATTGATGATGGGGCTTTAGGCCGTCTAATAAAGCTCTCCCACCGTTATATCTAAGAACCTTGTCGAGCTAAAACAAGAAATGAATTGCTCAAATATATTGTCACAGACCAAAAAATGTAGCCTTGCTCAAAATAGACGTCAGAGTCAAAAGACATGGTTAACGCCAAAAGTAATACTTACTTCACACCAACGGCGACGGAGGCGAAAATCATTTATCTTCGTTGTTGCGCATGCGCAGTACAAACAAATTTTCGCTCCCCCGGTTCATGTCCGCCTCTGGTCTCTGCGGTTTCCAGTTGGAAAAAGTTTAACTTTCGTCTCTGCCGCCATGCTCGACAGCCAATCACAATAGAAAGAGAAGATTACGCGCATGCTCAAATAAATTGCCTCATCCCCCCGTCTCCTAGCGGTGTGAAGGCCTTTATGACAGCCACAAAGACAGGTGGCAAAATGTGTCTGTCTTTCGTTGCTGTCGCCGTTTGGGTAGAGTAAGCATAAGCGTCGAAATCCAAACAGTGGTTGATTTCAAATTCGCAAAAGAACTGATCGATTTGAAGTGAATAATTTCCAAATCATACAGAAGTCAGAGTTGCATTATTTCATGCTTTGATTTATAGTGTTCACTAGCTGAAAACCCGTACTTCGCTACGGAGTACATTCAAATTAAATACAATGGTCAATGTATGCAATTAATGCCAAAAAAAATAAATATATATATATATATATATATATATATATATTTATAATAAATACGACGATCAATATATACAATTGATGTAGGAAAAAATCTATATATTTATAAAAAAATCGTAATGGATATTTTTATAGACAAAATAATGTCCAATCGTCTGCCGCATTAGCAAGAAAATAAATATTTTTTTGACTATTTAGTTGTTATGCACGTGACGATGCATTTATTTAAAGTACCAGAAAAAGAAGTCACGTGATCAGCATTTAATAAATTAAATTCTAAAAATGAATCTTTAAAAATTCAACAAAAATCAGAAAATAGAGATAAAGATTCGAAAAAAATCTCATTTCAAAGGAATTTTTATGATCTTTCTCGTGATATAAATTTTTAACCCTCAAATTATTATTTTAAATGGAAACTTAAAAAAAGTTACTAAAACAGCTTAAAAATTTAATTTAAAAAAATCTAAGAAGAATTTTTCAAAAATCTCTCTTAGTGCACCTCTACACTATAAGAAGAATCGCCATGCAAAATTTCAGACCTTTAGGTCCAGCGGTTTGGTCTGTGCGTTGTATGTCAGTCAGTGAGTCAGTTACGGAACTGTTTTATATACAGTGGCTCCCAAAAGTGTTCGTACACTTACGAATTTCAATGAAATAGGGGTCTATCCATTGATTAAAATGAATATTTCAGAATGAGTATTTAATAATAAGATCTATAATCTATTCTAAACAAAACTACATGAAATATTTTGAAAACATAGTAAAACTTTATTTTTAAGAAACCAATCATCCAAAAGTAATAAAACTTTATCTCACAAAAGTCATCGTGCACTTGTAAAAAATCTCTACATATTAGTAAATATTCTAATTTTTCGTTAAATTAATATTTAGTAGGATATCCTTTAGCATCCACAACAGCTTTTAAACGTCTGGGAATAGATTGCTTTAGTTCTTTTGTAATTTTTGCATCAATGTTCATCCATTCTTCAATCATAATTGTTTTTAGTTCGCTTTTAGTGTGAATGTCGTGTTTTCGTACTCGAACCCCCAGTTCTCTCCAAATATGTTCTATTGGGTTTAAATCTGGCGATTGAGGTGGTGTTTTCAAAACTTATGGACAATTATAGAGACACTAGATGCGAACGTTGAGAGCCGTGTGCTTAGGATCGTTATCTTGATAAAAAAACAAAGTTGTTTCCAATAACAAAATTTTGAGCTGAT
Organism: Dolomedes plantarius; assembly: GCA_907164885.2. Lineage (NCBI taxonomy): Eukaryota > Metazoa > Arthropoda > Arachnida > Araneae > Dolomedidae > Dolomedes > Dolomedes plantarius. The sequence continues at coordinate 21,344,829 of OU015493.1, read as the reverse complement.
AATTTTAAATTGTCTCTTAAAATATTTATAAAAACAGAATGATTCATTATGCCATCAATAAATACCAAATTTCCTAGTCCTGATGCTGACATACACCCTCACACAAGGATACCTCCACCGGCATGTTTAACTGTTCCTACTAAGTTCTTGGGATTCAGTTTCTCATTTTTTTCTTCTCCATACAATTATATGCCCATCAGCACCAAAAATGTTCATCGGCAAATAAGACATTATTCCAATAGGTTTGGGGCTTATTTATCATTGATAGTGCGAAGGGAAGCCTAAACTTTCTGTTTTTCTCACTCACAAAAAATTTTCTATGGGCAGAACCGCCCATGTAATCCAGCTGTTCTGAGAACTTGTCAAAAAATTTCAGGTGAAATTGAAGTAGAAAATGTTTCATTGAATTCTGCACAAACTTTTACAGCACTCAAACGTGAAATTTTCACAAATTTTCTAATTATAAATTTCAGATCACGTTTTGTTAACTTTGCCGGACGGCCTTTTCTTACCTTGTTTTCGATCCAATTTTCTTCTTTAAAGCGTTTTTTCACATACTGCACAGTAGAATGGGATCAATTAAGTAATTTAGCAATATTCTGGACTGCTTTACCCCTACTATGATGAAAAATAATCAATTTTCGAATGCTGTTTGTTGTTTCTTTACGACTACGAGCCATTTTTAAATAATAAATAGAATATTACAGAGTAGGCAAGCAAAAATTAAAGCCAAACGATATTTTAAATGCCACCACAATACAAAAATAAAAATAAAGCGCCAGACGATAATTTTAATTATGAATTTATCCGAAAATATTTCAGTGTACGATGACTTTTGTGAGATGAAGTTTTTGTTACTTTTTGATTACTGGTTTCTTAAAAATAAAGTTTTACTATGTTTTCAAAATATTTCATGTAGTTTTGTTAAGAATAGATTATAGATCTTATTATTAAATACCCATTCTGAAATATTCATTTTAATTAATGTATAGACCCCTATTTCATTGAAATTCGTAAGTGTACGAACACTTTTGGGAGCCACTGTATATAGATTAACAACAATTTTCAGGGTTCACCAGTTTTAAGGGGATTTGTATATGTATATATCAGTTTCTTGGGCTTGCCAGTTCGATGCATGGGATTTCTTGATTTTTCCAACTAACTATAACATCTCTTACAGTAAACGTGTATGTTGAATTACTTATCGAATGACCAGACTTGTGGGTTTCAGCCATTATTTCATTTCGAACATACCTGACGCATCACGCTCAATTAGCTTGATGGTACAGAACTTTTGCGTTAAATGGTTTGGTTTGGTTTGGAGCGCTACGGTCAGTTTTTGCTACACGAGAGCTAATTAGACCGGGACCTACTGCTTAAAGCCGATTCCGATCGGCTACAAACGTCCATGCCAAGAGTGGGATTCGAACCCACTCTGGTACCGAATGCCAGCGCCCTAACCATTCGGCCACCGTCCGGCTCTTTTGCGTTAATGACTATGGGTTTTGGCTTACACAGCATTCGCTTTGTATCCGCGTCTTTGAGAGACGAAACATAGAGATGGGAGGAAAGTTCCATTCTAAAATTAGACGCATAAGTTTTGTTTATTCCATTTTATGATCATATGCTTAAATTGGCGTATTTTGTTTATAATCAATCGATTCATTTCTAACATTCAGTATAAATGGATTTTTAGAGATATGGAAAAAAATTGCGTTAGCACTGAAAATGGTTACATTAGAAAACTATTTGTTATATAAAATTTGTAAATTTGGGGGTGGGTGCAGTTTCCGGATAACCATATACTGAAATAGTTATGTTTCATTTATATATTCAATAGATAAGTTGTTCTAGGAGATTTTTAAATCAATCATTTTAAAATGCGATTAAAAACAGTTATTTTATATTTAATGGATACAATTCTAGTATTCAAGATAAGTTATTCTTGTTTATGTCAAACCAATCAATTTTAAAGTTCGGAGAAAACAGGTTTCCTTTTGAATTCATGAGATTAAAATTCTAAAACTGTTGGAGAACTAGATGTTACTTTTTTGCATTTTTATCTGGAGGATTTTGAATTAATCAGTTTTAAATTTGTATGCTAAAATCCCCTTTACTTTAGATAGAAAGGATATTGTGACGTAGGCGGTTTTTGTGAGTATCTATTTTCGCTCTGCGTTACTATGGCAACGACAAAGTTTTAAGCAAGGTTTTGGCAACGTCTGGAAAAGGCGGAAATGTTTTTAGTTTCGGAACAAGAGTCGACTCGATGTAGTTAATGTTCTATAGTTCTCCTCTAAAATACCTAAAATGTATAAATTAACATAAATAAAGCGAGTTATTACACAGAAGTCAACTATAGAAGATAGTGAACAATAACTATTGTTCAAGTATCATGTGTCAGAACACAATAAATGGCTTCTAGTAATATTTTCGATTTAGAACAAATCACAGATATGTTGTCCCAGTAGATTTTCAATCAATAAATTCTAAACTTGAGTGCTAAAATCTATATATTTTTTTTATATTCAACTAATAAGTTGTTCTAGGAAATTTTAAAGGAATCAGGTTTAAAATTGATAGCCAAGATCTATGTTTCCTTATACTGAATGGATAAATTTTTTTAGGATTTATGAATTAATCTATATATTTAAGTTGCTAAGCCGACTTTTTGGGCAGTCCGTGAGAGAAAACTACTGCATTAATTTACTTCATTTTGGTCTTAAACAAAAGATTTTAATCTGTAGATTTGTCAAATTTGGTTTTTGTAACTGCAGTTTTTATTAACGAGCTATAATTTACAATTAAAATTTGATTTCTGCGCATGCTCAGTAGCATGTTTCAATCTGGCTTTAGAAACTCGCTGTTTCTGCGCATGCTCAGTGACATGTTTCAATGCCGAGGAGTCTCTCTAGATCTCTCTCTGCCATTTTTATTTTTATGATAATTATGTTTGTGAAATATAAGATTTAACCTGATGGAAATTGCTTATTTCACGCTGGTTAATTAGCGATAATTTACAATTAAAAATTTGCTTTCTGAGCATGCTCAGTGACATTTTTAAATCTGGCTTTAGATACTCACTAAGCACGAGGCCGCTTAAACACATTAATTTGTTTCTGCGCATTATTATGATTTTGGCAATGATGTGTTGAGTATAATTTGTGTATTAGTACATTTATTTACTATCTAGCCGTCATTTTTTGACGGGTACCAACTAGTCAGTTTTAAAGTTGGAAGCTAAAATCCATGCAGTTTTGTTCAAATTATAGGAGGATAACCTACTGTAAAAGTAGCTTTGAGAAAGGCATTTCAGGAATATATCGTTCCATAAACGGAGCCAAGAAAATTTTGAAAAATTCCATTTCAAAGTTTAACGAAAACACAAAAATCTATCAGTTTGGGATCGAAATTTTGGATGATAAAAATTGTGTTTGTTTGTTCAAACAATAAAATTCCTAACAGACTTTATCTAGGAAAATATTTTCGGCATTCTTGGCTAAATGGAGTTTGAAGATAAATATTTATAGAAAAATAATTTTTCAAAAACTTTACACTTCCTACAAGGTTCTGTCGTTGGTTTACTTATTTCAGTGGCTGTGCAATAAAATTATTTTTTACCTCACCTAGAGTGATTTAAGTTTAAAAGAAAATAGTTTGACATATAATCCTTTGTAGTACACAGTGCGTCAAATAAGTTTTAAGACTCGTCCCAGAGCGCAGGTTGTAAAGGTGCTTTGAGTGTAAATCCGCATGTGTCATAACGTCCATCGTCTGCTGGCACACTGCTAGCAAGTTGTGCGCATTTCGTTAAGTAGTTGAGAGAAGGCGAGCGTTTATTGCACAAGTGAATATTTTTCATGTTGATTTTTTAAGATGGAGCAAAGAGCTGTAATTAAATTTATCGCAAAACTTGGTAAAAGTACTTCGGAAACCTACCAACTCATGAAAAAAGTTTATGGTGACTGTTGTTTAAGTAGATGAAATGTTTTTGTGTGGCACAAACGTTTTTTTGGATGGAAGAGATACGGTAGAAGATGATCAGCGTAGTGGAAGACCAATTTCATCTAGGAGACCTGAAGTTATTGAGAAAGTATGAAATTTCGTAACAAACGATCGCTGTGCATCACTGAGAATGATGGAAGACTCTTTAAACATCAACAAAGATAGAATTCGAATCCTCCTGCATGAAGATTTGACAAAACAAAAGTGTGTGCTAAATTTGTTCCACACACTTTAACCCCTGAACAAAAGGCAATGAGAAGTGCACATTGCGGAGACATTATTTCAGCCGCTGAAAACAATCCAAACTTTTTGAAGTCCATTGTTACAGGTGATGAAACCTGGTGTTTCCAATATGATCCTGAAACAAAATGAAAAAGTGCGGAATGGAAGTCACCAAGTTCACCATAAGCCAAAAAAACAAGAAAAGTTCCATCCAAAATCAAAACAATGCTCATTACATTCTTCGATAGTAAAGGTATTATCCACAAAGAATTTGTTCCAACTGGACAAACAATTACAGGTCAATACTACTTAGCTGCTTTAAAGCGTTTGATGGCCAGAAATCGTCGCATTCGTCCAGACTACAGGACCGAAAGCAGTTGGTGTTTGTTACACGACAATGCATCCAGTCACACCTGCCTTATTGTTAGTCGATTTTTGGCAAAACATAATGTCTGTGTGTTGAACCATCTACCGTATTCACCTGATTTAGCAACCTGTGACTACTCCTTATACCCAAAACTTAAAATGAAATTAAAAGGGTGGTATTTTGAGGATATTTCGACAATACAAGAAACTTCGACGCGTGCTTTTCAGGCCATTCCACAAAGTGATTTACAACAGGCTTTCGATTCATTATTAAATCGCTGTAAAAAGTGCATTGAAGCCGGAGGGTTCTATTTTGAATAAAAAACCAAAACCGGTATTAATTTCTTGTTTCCATTTCTTTTTACAGACCCAGTCTTAAAACTTATTTGACGCACTGTGTATACCACTGGAAAATTAAAGATACAATAAAAAGACCTTAAGTTTAATTATGCTTAATATTTGGAACTGATGAAGGTTTATACCTACATATTTTCCCTTGAAAAAGTACTTATAATCATCAGCAATGTTTTGTTAACATTTATTTACTAACCGTAGGAAGTTGCTTAAACTATTTTTCTAAAAGACATGACTTAATTAGGGGGGTTAATCTCTTTTTAACCTTTGAACATTATTTCATTTTATATCTATGCATAGTTATAACATAAAAAATATATAGATAATTTTCGGATAATTTATTATTATTATTATTAATATTTTAAATTATTATTTAAATAATTGTTTCTAATTATTGTTGTTTCTAAGCTTATTTATTTGATAACTATATTTTCTTTATTTTATATTATTACTTTTAACGTAGCATTACGTTTCTCAATAACGGTCCTCCGGAAAGAAGAGTCCGTCGCGGGTTATAATTTTGGCAGTGCGCAAAACCCAGTAGCAGTAAACAGTTAAACAGAAAAGTACCAAAATGCGTCAAATAAAAAGAGGCAAGCAACAATAAGTAATCCTACGTTAATAACCCGTGGTAGTTTCGTTAGAAGAGACTACCTGAAATATATTTTTTTAGGATTCCTTTTCTATCTGTATTTAATATTTTCTTATTTTGTTTTTGTCTTTATTTATCTTAGACATCTTTTTAATGTCTTTTTATAACATTCATACATTTTAGATTTTTCTTTTTTCTGTTTCTCAAAACTGATAGCAAAAACAGCCTGTACATATATTTTCTTATAAAAAATGACTATCCGTTACGAAACTTCATTGAAACTATTTAATAACCATTTGAGCTATGCTATTAAATCAGCGGAGATAATTAAAGTGCCAGGTATTAATAAAGATGCTTGTTCATCATGAAGAATTATTTTCATCTGATATTTTAATAATCTTTATTTATTATAATATTAATTTACGATTCCAGGTTGTTTGCAGATTATTATTTCTCGGGTTGTTTACATTATCGTTTAAGATTATTATTTTTAGAGAATTTTTTTTGGTATTTTTGTTCTCCATTTATTCTAAATCATTTATTCTATCCTCATTTATTTTATAGTTATTCATTTCTTGTTTATCTTCATTCATATTTTTCTTTTATCTGCATTCAATTTTTTTAATCTTTTTCTTTCTTCATTTTCATCTTTATTTATTTATCTTATTTTTTATCGTTACTTATTAAAGTATCCGACTACATTCGGGACAGTTTTTTTCAAAAACTACCCTTGCGAAAACTTATGTTTTATTTTTCGAAAGAATATAGCTTCAAAAGGCAAAATTGATGAAAAAATAGACCATAACTATGAACCTTTTTACAAAAATGATGACTTGGGGTCGAAATTTAGCAAATTATTACATAAACGGCTCTACCTCTACAAAATATATATATATATATATGCGTGTAACATTAATTTATTTTATGAAATGTGTGTAAGGCACTCGTGAATATAATAAACTAATCAATGCCGTAAAATTCTTACCTTTTCACGCCAGAGTCTAACAGAAATGTCTATACATCAGGAACTCATTTCATGTGACCTTTCATGACAAAGTCTGTGACCCCAATCCCACACTCCCGTATTGAGTATATACTAATATAGGTACTGGACAGATTAAATACTACAAAAAAGAGTTATATATATATATATATATATATATATATATATATATATATATATATATATATATATATATATATATATATATATATATATATACATATATCTATATATCTATATATATATATATATACACTGCTGGCCACCCAAATTGCAACACCATGAAAGACAAGAGATATCACAACAAAATTTATTTTGTAGATAACATGTTGACCAAGTATCAAATGATTAAATTTATAGACTTCTGTGAAGTGTGGTTCCTGCCGAAATCAGTAGCCAGAGTAGCCGCCATTGTTGGAGATCACCGCTGCCACACGCCTCGGCATTCATTCAAAGAGACTTTGGATGAGTTCTTGGGGTACAGCAGACCAAGCAGCTTCCACACGTTGCCAAAGTTGATCTGCTGTGGCAGCTGGTGATGGAATCTGGGTCAATCGTAGAGCAACCATGGACCACATGTTTTCTATCGGCGAAAGATCCGGAGAGCGAGGTGGCCAGGGAAGCAATTCAATCTGGCGATTGACGAAGAACCGTTGGACAATGCGTGCCACGTGTGGTCGCGCATTATCCTGTTGAAATATGGCTGTGGGCAAGCCCTGAAGGTAAGGAAGGACAACTGGCTCCAACAACTCGGAGATGTAGCGTTGGCTGTTTAATGTACCGGCAATGCGTACTAGAGGTGTGCGAGAATGATATCCAATAACGCCCCATACCATAATACCCGGTGCAGGACCAGTCTGGCGGTGCATAACGCAGCTGTTCAGCATCCTCTCTTCACGGTGTCTCCAGACTCGAATGAGACCATCGTGGTGTTGCAGACAGAAGCGTGACTCGTCAGTAAAGAAAATTTCATTCCATTCTGCTGTCCACATCCTTCTGTCATCGCACCATTGGTAGCGGAGACGTCTGTGGTTCTGCGTCAAGGATAGACAAAGAAATGGACGTCTTGCGGACAGACCACTCTGCTGTAAACGGCGTCGAATGGTACGCGCAGACACTGGATGATGTGTTACAGACTGCATGTTCTGTGCTAAGGTTCGTGATGTGACTGAGCGATCCGTCACTGCCATGCGCACAATTTGCCTGTCATCACGTGAAGTGGTGCGCTGAGGTGGATGCGATCGAACACGCCGGTCCGTCGTGCCCTCCTACATCCAACGATCACATATCCGCATTACAGTTGTTTGGTTTCGTCCAACACGACTACCGATTTCCCTGAAAGATAATCCACAATCTCGGTAGGCCACTATCCTTCCTCTGTCGAACTCGGATACTTGATCAAAAGATGATCGCTGTTTTCGACGAGGCATAATTGATCGTTTTTTTGAAAAACCACAAGAAAAACACAATTGCCGAACTTGAAATCGTCGAAATCTCCAAGCCTTAAATAGCGCTTTGAAGTGGCGCCACAGGCGCGTGTAATGTGTTTCTGCGCTGAAATTCTGATCATTTGCATATCTCACCTCCGCTAATGCATGTTGTAAATTTCATGTTTTTTGCATGTTTCCTTCAGGGTGTTGCATTTACAGTGGCCAGCAGTGTATATATATATATATATATATATATATATATATATATATATATATATATATATATATATATATAACTAGCTAAAAACCCGCACTTCGCTACGGAGTACACTTAAATTAAATACAAAGGCCAATTATGTAATTTATGCCCAAAAAAATAAATAAATAAATATATATATATATATATATATATATATATATATATATATATATATATATATATATATATATATATATATATATATATGTGTGTGTGTGTGTATAATAAATACGATGATCAATGTATACAATTGATGTAAATATATATATATATATATATATATATATTTATTTATAAAAAATCGTAGGAGATATTTTTATAGACAAAATAATGTAAAAGAAAATATTCAAATTAAATCTAATAGGACATACTAAAGAATATAGTGCAGTTAATACAGTACAGTTTGAGGAACATAATATCTTTTACTGTATTTTAATATTTTTTTGGATAATGTCCAATCGTCTCTCGCATTAACAAGGGAAAAACTATTTTTTGTCTATTTAGTTGTTATGGACGTGACGATAAATTTATTTAAAGAACCAGAAAAAGAAATCACGTGATCAGCATTTAATAAATTAAATTCTAAAGATTAATTTTTAAAAATTCACCAAAAATCAGACAACGAGAGTAATGATTCGAAAAAGATTTCATTTTTAAGGAATTTTTATCTTGTTATAAATTTCATAACCCTCAAATTATTATTTTAAAGGCAAACATAAAAAAATTTACTAAAACAGCTTAAAAATTTAATTTAAAAAAAAATCTAAGAATAATTTTTCAAAAATCTTTCTTAGTGCACCCCTACAGTATAAGAAGATTCGCGATGCAAAATTTCAGCCCTTTAGGTCCAGCGGTTTGGTCTGTGAGTTGTATGTCAGTCAGTGAGTCAGTCAGTTACGGATCTGTTTTATATATATATATATATATATATATATATATATATATATATATATTATATAATTATTAAAAAAAACTAAACTCATGGCACAACAGTCCGCTGAGGACCAAGGCGGGCGGTCCCCACCTCCGCTTTCTTGACCGTGGGCATATATATGTCTCAGTCAGGTGGTAACTTGACATGGGACCCCCAGAGTTAGTTCCCAAGCTTGCTTGGTTCTCGTTTTATCAACCCACTCAAGGGATGAAAGGCTGAGTCGACCTTGTTCAGTTGCAGGTTCAAACCCTGGACCTGTGGTGTGGCAGCTTGAAGCTTTTAACCGCTACGCCACCGGGCGTCATAACAATTATAACTACTAATCAATAGTTTGAAATCTAAAAAAAATACAAGCTACCATATGCAATTACATGGAAAAATTCAGTAATTTCTCATGAGGTTTTTTTTTTAAATAAATGCAGCCATAAATGAACAAATAATATACCTAGAACCAAATCTGTTGTTCATTACATTTTTAGTATTATGAAACACATACGTGAAAATTTTCATAGACACATCGTGGTTATATTTTGAGTTATCACAATGGTCATTTACATTTTTGAAGAAAAATGATATCTTGGGGAAACACAGTTAGAGTTTTCCCTTGTATTGAAATTGACAGCGACACTTCATTAAATAGCTATCATTTAATTTCTAATGATCGCCAGAAGAAAATGAAAGCAGATTTAGATACTGAAATTCAGATTTTTTAAGAAACAGGAATGAAAAAAATAATTCGGAATTTTCATCAAAATCGACGTTTTAAACATAGTGGGATACCTTAAATTATGTATTATCTTTATTTGGAAGATATTTCTTTTTTAAGCTTATAACAATTATTTTTATTATGCACTACAGATTCTGTTTTTCTTAATTGGAAAATTAGTTTGCAAATTAGTTTGCAAACTTGCATTCACTTGTGTTTTTCTCCTAAAATCAATCTGATAATTCTTCTTAAATGTTTATCGGAATTTATTTCCTAGCCGTTTGAAGTCCCTTATTTATTTGAAAAGCGAGACTAATAATGGAATTTTTTAGTATAGGGTAATCACATTCATTTAATAAAGTACATCGTTAAAGGGTGTAATTGAATAGGTAATATTTTAAAATAATGAACTAGGCATCATGTTAAAGGGAACGAGATAAGTGCTGTTATTATAAGCCAGACCTTAAAAGTTATGTGCATTGTTTACTGTAAGAATAATTTTTAATGTACATTATGAAAGTTAGCCTTTTTTTTTAATAATTCAACATTCTTAGAAATTTTTCCTTCATTTTTTGCTAAATTGATCTGAAAACGTCGTCCTGCTTTATGAAAATAAAAAGTTTTACGCTTTTCCCATATTTCACGTACTGCAATGCTGAGTGAGCTATTTCTATTATCTAGAAAGAAAGAAAGGAAACAAGCCGCTTTTATGAAAGAAAATTACTTAACACCAAATTTATTTTAACATAATAACTTTCTTAAAAAAGGCAATAAAGAATTTCGTTTAAGATATTAAAGATATTTTTTCGTTCTAAGTTTGCCCAACTTTTGAGGTTTAAAATTCGTTTACCGTATACCAATCGAGAATTTTCTTTCTAATCATATATAGTACTAGCTGAAAACCCGTACTTCTCTACGGAGTACATTCAAATTAAATATAACGGTCAATGTATGCAATTAATGCCAAAAAAATAGATATATATATATATATTTATAATAAATACGACGATCAATGTATACAATTGATGTAAAAATATATATATATATTTATAAAAAAATCGTAAGGGATATTTTTACAGACAAAATAATGTTCAATCGTCTGCCGCATTAGCAAGAAAAAAAAACCTTTTTGTCTATTTAGTTGTTATGCACGTGACGATAAATTTATTTAAAATACCAGAAAAAGAAATCACGTGATCAGCATTTAATAAATTAAATTCTAAAAATGAATCTTTAAAAATTCACCAAAAATCAGAAAATAAAGGTAAAGATTCGAAAAAGATCTCATTTTAAAGGAATTTTTAGGATCTTTCTCGTGATATAAATATTATAACCCTCAAATTATTATTTTAAATGGAAACTTTAAAAAAGTTGCTAAAACAGCTTAAAAATTTAATTTAAAAAAATCTAAGTAGAATTTTTCAAAAATCTTTCTTAGTGCACCCCTACACTATAAGAAGAATCGCCATGCAAAATTTCAGTCCTTTAGGTCCAGCGGTTTGGTCTGTGCGTTGTATGTCAGTCAGTCAGTCAGTCAGTCAGTCAGTTACGGATCTGTTTTACATATGTAGCGGTGAAAGGCAAAGTGGTGTAAGTCAGTATGTCAAGTGGTGTAAGTCAGTAAGTCAAGTGGTGTAAGTCAAAAGAGTTTAACTGCAAAATCTACAAAAAATTTCATCATAAATTGAACAAATTATAATTCATAACAATTATTACAATATTTCAAATAATAACTATTTACAATTCCACTGTAAATTGAACATGGAGATTACATATTTGCGCCCAAATGAAAAAAGTTGAAAATGTAACTTACACCACTTTGCTTTTCAACGCCTCATATATATATACCCAACAAACACAGAAGCATCGGGCCGGGGTCGGAAGGTTCCGGCCAGCCGATTTCACCACTGCCGGGCCGGCGCATTAGGTCAGTATCGTTTCCGTCACGGCTGTGTCCTCTCGCTCGCGACTACCCCGTCGACTGCCGGGCCGCTTCCGGTAGGATTCGAGCCATCGTTCATCCGACTACGAACCGTTAGGCAGCCGCGATTAAGCCATCGATGCGGACAGATAGCCGGAACGTAACCGGAGGTTGACGGGCCGGTTACGGGAGCAATAATTGGTGTCGACATACCGTCATCTACCCATCTCGTAAACAGCAATGTGCCGTAGGTCCGGGCATCATGCCAGCATTCTACCAGAATCGGACCGCCGGCATTTTTTCTAAGTTTTACGTAGGACCCTTTTGTTTATATGCTTTTTATTATTATTTATTTCATTGACGATTAACCTCTGATATCAACCCTTTCACTTTTATTATTATTTTTTTTGCCTTCATATTTCTAGCATTTTTTCCAGTTTTGCCTTATGTATTTTTAGGTATTACCAAATACTGATCTTTGTTATTACCTAAAAATTTGTATATGAATCACTAGTTTACTTGTTAGAACAAAACCTCATTTTGCATTAAGATACATTTACCCAAATTTGAAAGTTAAGATAACATTAATACCAACCATTAAAGCTAAATCATCTTTCCACTCGATCTAAGGTTACAGTTTGTTTTTTTTAAATTTAGAATGAGATTATAGTACGTAAAACAGTACTACTTTAATAATTAACCCAAAAAATTTGTACTTCCCCAGTATAAAATTTATTAACATAATTTGATAAATTTATAAACATAAATTTGATACATTCTTCAAACCTGAGTAATGTGTAGTGTGTATGATGAAGCCCATCTTTGTGAGCTTGTGAAAACTTGCTCAGAATTTATTTAAATTATTTTTTGGTGTAGAGTTAATAAATGCTCTACAGATAAGAAAATTATTTTTTGCATAGTTTTGTGAATTAAAGAGTAATTCATTAAATTCTTATGTCATTTTAAAAAAATATTTTCTTTTCTATTATATTGGACTTAATATCCAACACTTGATAGTACTATTTTTGAGAAATAGTACTATGATAGTAATATCTTCTATTGTAATTTTGAGAAAAATTATACACACACATGTTTTTAAATACAGAAAAGAGCTGGTTTAAAGTAAAAATAGTTTATTTAGAAAGTACATAGCACATTTACACAATTTTTTTCTATATTTTCTACAAAACAGGATCCTTTCGCTGTACCTCTGGCTCCATCTTTACAGCATCTAGGGAAAAAAAAGAAAGAGAAAATCAGTTCATAAATTTATGTGAAAGGAAAATGACTCCCATCCCCAGATATAATTTATGAATCAAAAGAATTTATTTAAATTATTTTTCTATGTAGAGTTAGTAAATGCTCTGCAGATAAGAAAATTATTTTTTGCATAGTTTTGTACATTAAAGGGTAATTTATTGTTGTAAAAATAGTTGATTGTTGAAAGTAGTTGAAAAATTCATTGTTGATAAAGTAGAATTAAATAAATCCAATTAGGAAATATAAATTCTGAGACAGGGGTTTAAAAAAACTTGATACAAAACAGCACCCAACACATGAGTGCAGTTTTAAATCTGTTGTCATTTTATTGATAACTACTTCCAAGAAGTAAATTCCTACCACATTTTTTTTGTAAAACCAATTACATACTGTGAAAACTACATCATGTAAAAAATATTTACTTGATTAAATAAATATACTAATAGAAAATAGTTATAAAATATTTGTTAAAGAGTATTCCCCTTTTCACTAAATTTCTCTCTGTACAGTAGAAAATCCAACCATGTCGATTAATTTGTTATTATAGATATAAATAAAATAGGGTAGATTGCCTTGATAAGAGTACAATTAAGTTTTTAATGTTGAGCATAATTTCAGCTCAACGTTGAAAGCTGAATCAGAGACTTGTCTATAATGACACCAAAATTTCCTCTTCACTATTGACAATAATGCTGTTGAAAGTAGAGAAACACAAGAATAAAGATTGAATGCTAAGTAAAACATTAGCATACAAAATCTTAAATTTCTAAATTTGATTACAACATGCCATAGAGAGCATTAATACAGATGCTGGGTCAGATTTAGAAATTTAAGATTTTATATAGTATTCAATCTTCATTCTTGTGTTTCTTTACTTTCAACGTGAGAGTGATTCTCGATAGTGAAAAGAAAATTTTGTTGTCATCTCAAGTCTCTCAGTCAGCTTTCAATTATTGTACTCTATCAAGGCATTCTAATCTATTTTATTTATATCTGTAATAACTAATCATTTAATTGACAGGATTGAATGTCTTACTGTACTGAGAAATTTAGTGAAAAGGGTGAATACTCTTTAACAACTAATCTATTACTATAATAATGAATAAAGTAAAACTTTATTATATGATGTAGCTTTCACAGTAATTGGTTTTACAAAAATTGTGGTAGAAAGTAATTTGGGATACTAACTTCTGCATAGTATTTTAATAGAGCATATCTTTTGTTACTTAATTGTCAAATTATGGTGGGGATCTGTGTATAAAATATTTTTTTATTTGTGAGCAGCTGTTATTAGGGATAACCACAGTAAAAAATTATTCAAAATATACTATTTAGATTCAATAATTATTAACAATTGTTATGATATATTGTTTGATTAGTCTAGGTTAATTTGAAAAATGAGGTGGGTAATATTGACTAGCTGTCAATGTTGAGTGAAATGGCATAGATTATATTATAAAGCGTGAAAAAACACTAGACTTTTTGAACCAAGCTTCTAACCCAAATTTAAGTTTTTAAAAAAATATTTTGCTAATGAGAGTATTTTCACAGATCTTAACAATGGAATAGAAAACCCGTATAGTCAACAAATTCATGGATAAACGATTCAGTTCTAAAAGCAAAAAGCCTGGTTTCTGTATACTGTTGTAACATGATTATTATAAAAGTATACAGAAACCAGGCCTTTTGCTTTTAGGGCTGCATCTTTTATCCATGACTTAGTTGACAATACAGGTGTTATGTTCCATTCCTTAGATCCATGAAAATATTTCCAATTTTAAAAGTTTCATTAAATTTTTTTTAAAATTTTGGTTAGAAGTTCGGTTTGAAAAGTTAAAAGTATTTTATTGCACTTTGTAAAATAATCTATGCTACTGCACTCAACATTGACAGCCAGTCAATCTTTGTATGCTTGCATCATTTTTCAACTTAACTTAGATAAACCAAATAATACACCATAAAAAAACCTACACACTTGCAAACATAACCTTATTATAGTCAACAATTATTTAATAATTAACTGAACCTAAATAATATATTTTGGAATATTTTTTTACTGCCCTTATCCTTACACTTTATAATAACAGCTGCTCACAAAAATATATTTTATGTGACAGATCTCCACCAAAATTTGACAATGAAATAATAAAATTAAATACTAGGCAGAAGTTAGTATTCCAAATGACATTCAACTACCTATTAGCTCATCAACGAATAATCTAATACATCTAAAAGCAATATTATTATTATTATTACTTCTGTAAGGAATTATGAATGAACCTCTAACTACTTCTCATGAAATTCTGATAATTAAATTAAAAAATTTTTAACATTAACTATCAAGAGTAAAATAACCCTTGGCATTTTATATCTTTATAATATAAAAATATAAAATTTTTTTTGGTAAGCAGTTATGATAAAAGACTTTCACAAGAGTCACGGTTAACTGAAGTCCCTGAACTGCACTTTCAGACATACCTAATACTTTAATAACATGCTTGCCAGTTAAAAATATAATGAATAAAGGAAATCAATATCAATCCACAAATTACTGCAACCAAAGTTTATGAAAATGTTCGGATTAGCGTATAAAATATACAAAGAGAAATTTGAAAATTTGAGTTGTTTATTAATTAAGAATTATGTAATAAAAATATTTTTTATGGTTTTTCATAGAAAAATTCAAATTTAAGTACAAAAAATAAATTTTAAAAAAATATATTATCAACTTTGTGATTTTGCCCACAAGTTCACTGCTGAAAAAAATAAAGGATATCTAGAGAATAAAAAAAAAATGGGTTCAGTGAGGTTAAAATGAACTTACAGATTATGAATCGAGCACACTGCCAAGTGAGTTGTGGAATCTTTTCATGGAAATCACAATGTGAAGATGGATTCCAGTTTCAGAATTCTGTAAAGAAACCAATATTTTCTTACAATGCCATAATAAAAATTAGAGTGATTTGTGACACCAAGAAGCATTGAAAAGCAGAGTTCATTATTTATTTATTTATTTTACAAATGCCACACACTACCAAAAATAGCACCTATGCAATCAGTGCACGTGCTCTCCAATACTTCTCAACAAGATCAGTAAAACATTTTAGTGCAGAGCACTCGTCTATTTGCTTATCAGTGAAATAAAAAAGGTAGTATGACCCCCTTACATGTATACTTTGGACCATAGGCGTAGCGTGCTTCTAACATTTGGGACGGATACAAATTGAATTCAGCTAGGGCCCTTCTCAGCGCATTGACTACCGATCAATCCTTAAAATTTGAAATATGATTTTTTGAAATTGAGTAACAATAGAATTGATGTTTGAGTAGTATTCAAAAAGTTATACAATGAGAAAAATAAATGTAATATAAATAAAAGAAGAAAAAAAATGTAGCATGCTTCTAACATTTGGGACGGATACAAATTGAATTCAGCTAGGGCCCTTCTCAGCGCATTGACTACCGATCGATCCTTAAAATTTGAAATATGATTTTTTGAAATTGAGTAACAATAGAATTGGTTTGAGTAGTATTCAAAAAGTTATACAATGAGGAAAATAAATGTAATATAAATAAAAGAAGAAAAAAAAATGTAGCATCGAATTTTTGTTATGGATCATATCATTGTTAAAAACTATGTTAGGGCTAAAGACATAATCGGTATTTTCAGTGTCACAGTTTGAAAAAAATGGGAAAAAACCAACTTTTTAAAAAGTTTTCTACAATTTTCTGATTTAACTGAACCAAAAATTTCTCCTCACATGAATTTTCAAATCAGATTAAGTGAAAATTACACATAATGGAATATGCACTGAGCATATAATTTAATACCAAAAATTGCCTGGTGATTAAAAGTTGAGAAGTAATCAGACTTTCAATGTGCTGAATATGTTTAGCACAATATTTAAATAAGACTTTAATATACATGAACTAGATTACTACCTCGCAAAACTTCCAAGAAACAATTTCAACTAACTATTGTATAACTTTCCATATAATTTGGCTTTCCATAAAACTCCAACTGATGTTCAGAATCAGTTGAGTTATTTTTCAGGCACAACTTTATCAACATATTTAATTATGAAACTTTGAGAAAGTAAAGACAATTTACAATGCATTTCCCCCCATTTTTTAAACAGCTAAACAAGATGCTCAGTGGAATTTTAAAAAATTTAGTACAAATTTAGTACAGGATCAAAAATATAAAATAATGGTCTATTAGGATTTGAAGGATGATTATATACTTAAACAAGGGGGGTAGCAAAATAGGATATTGTTTAATAATAAAGTCAGTTGTTCAGTCAAGAAGTCAATTATTGTATTTTGATGATCAGAAATTTTATGTCTTAGAACATCAAGCAATTCAATTACCACATTTAATACATTTTCACCATCACTCATTACTGTTTTCATTTAATCCAAATTCTTTATATAAGTATTAAGACTTAAAATGGAATAAACATGTTTAACAGAGAGAAAAATTTATGGCATGCATAAAATTAAATTTTACCAAAATTTAAAATTACTTAGCCCATTAACTAATGATCTAATACATCCAAAAGCAATTTCCTTTTTGCTACTTCTGTAATGAATTATCAACGAACCTCTAACAACTTATCAGGAAATTCTAAAAATATTTTTAAAATTTTAATGTTAACCATTAAGAATAAATAAAGCTTGGCACTTCACATTTTCATAATATAAATATCATTTTTCTGTTATTATAAAAGACTCTGTAAACCAGGCGTTTTGCTTTTTGGAACTGTATCTTGTATCCGTGAATTCATTGATTATACAGGAGTTCTATTCCATTATTAAGAAAGGGTTATTTCATTCACTTATCAAACACACATTTTGATATAATAAACCACAACTCACAATGGATGTCTTATCTACAATTTTATAAACAAACTTTGTCTATGAACACATTTTATATTTTCTAAATAAACCTTGGCATTTTATAATTTTATAATATAAATCTCTTTTTTTGGCAAGAGTTAAAGTCTTTCACAAGAGTCGTGTTAACTGAAATCCCCGGACTGCACTTTCTCACTCACCTAAAACCTTAACAACAAGCTTCACAGTTAAAAAAGAATAAATAAAGAAAATCAATATTCTATCCACAAATTATTGAGACCAAAGTTTATGAGAAAGTTCAGATTAGCGTCTAAGTTAAAAAAACTAATTTGAAATTTTTAGTTGTTTAATAAATATTTTTAGTTTTTTTCATAGAAAAAATTTAATTAGTTAAAAATAAATCTAAAAAAATATTAAAAACAGTGATTTTGGCCACAAGTCCACTGCTGAAAATAAAAGTATAGCTCGAGAATAAAAAAAGGTAGGCTCAGTGACGTTAAACAAAAACTTACATGAGTTATGAGATCCAAGTGGTATTTGTCTTTCAAGCCTGAAGCTCTGAATAGATTTCAGTTTCAAAATTCTGTAAAAAAACCAATATTTTCTTATAATGCCATAATAAAAATTTAATGTTTTATCAAACCAAGAAGTATTGAAAAGTAGAGTTCTTTATAAACTTGCTTATCACTAATATAAAAAGGGGAAAAGAAACTAATTTTACCCTTTATATATATATATTAAGCCAATAAGTTCACATTTATTTTGCACAGCATGACAACAAAATAATTTCCAAAAGACCTTTAGAGATGAACAGCTTATAGATAGTTATTGAGAACATTCTCAGATTTATAAAAACTCTTATCGTACAATATCTATTACAATAAAGCAATTTTTTGTATGTACACATTCTGATAATCTACAAATCTATATACTTATAAATATATAATTTAAAAACATGGAATGCAAATTAATAAGTTAAGAAACAATTTATGTATCTAAATAGTCTATTTTGGAATAATTTTCACTGCCATCATCTCTAATAACACTGATAAAAGTGATTTCAAACACGATACAAATTAGAAAATTAAATGCACGTGGCATCTATATTGACACAAATTTAAAACTCTAAACTTCTCATTACTCCAGAGGTTCTTTGAATGAATTCAGGAATACAATGGAGTTCACATACATACAAAAATTAATAATTCTTGAAAATATATATACACTCAATTGCAAGAATATATACACTCAGTTGCAAAAAGTATGCACCATTATGTTATTCCTAAAGAGTGAAATTGTTTTATTTTATATCTTCAGAGAGAGTAGAAATATAATCTAAATATCAAAGCCAGTTCAAAATATTGATTAATAGCAATTGAAATTCAAAATGTTCCTTAAATAAGCTTTTTATTTAATGAGATATTCAAAATAAAAAAATGCTCCAATATTTGCTATTGTTTCAATATTTACTTGACATGTGGATACTGATTAAACAATATTTTGATCTGGTTTTGAAATTTTGAATATATCTTTGCTCTCGATAGACATAAAGAAATTTCACCCAGTAGGAATAACATATACATATATAGCAATTGAGTGTACACATAGAACATTATAAATAGAATTTTAAAAAAATTATATTTTAAGGCTATTAAGATTATACATGAAAAATACCTATTAGTGTTTAGCATTTAAATTAAAATATATAATTATACTAAATACATTCTTTTAAATTATGAACACAAAAATTTTAAGAATATTTGTTCTTTATTTCTTTATAATGTATAAAATTCAGTGTATTTTATAAAGTTTACTCAAAACACAATTTGATAAGGAATTCAATAGATCCTTTTGTATGATTTACAAGTTCATTTTTAGAATCTTTTATAATGTGGAACGTTTTTGAATCCATCTTTTAACATTTAGACATGGATAATTTGTTGCCTATTGATACCTGGCAATAAGAACATTGTAAAATATATTTAATAGGAAAATGGACAATTTTTCCACCATTGAATACTATGCATGAATTTACTATGGAGGAATCATGTGTAACTGATTTATCAATCCAGTAGTAAAAAAATGTTTAATTTGGATTAACATATTAAAAAAAATTTCATTATAATTTTCTTTCAAATTTCTTTAAAGAAATAAAATGGAAAATATTATACTGGAAATGAAAATACATTTTTATTTTTCAACTATGTAGATTTGGAATTGATATTTGTGTCATGTATTTTATACTTTCTAAAGGATATAAAAATCTAAATAGTGCGTACAAATTACAATTCTAAATATTAATTTAATTAGCAAATACTTAAGACTTTCACAAGAGTCCATTTACTTCCTTTGTCCATCTAAAATATTAACTGAAACACGAATCTTAAATTATTCCGAAACAAAATGTTTTTATTTATACATACGAAAGTGCTCGTAAGTGCCATAAGTATTGCTAATTCAATACACTCAGTTCAGTAGAGTTTGATCTGAAATATGGTCAATTCATATATAACTTGGATTAAAACACTATCTTATAACAGAAATAGAATAATGTTCACTATGTAAGGGTGTTAAATAAAATCTAAAGGCAATAATTTAAGACTAACGAATGAAACTTACTTGTGGATTAATTTCAACGAACTTGTAATCAATCTTTAATGGCGCCTTTTCAATCACGTGCAACTGAATGTCCAATCAGATGACACTAGTGCATTGTAGTATGACGAGGCGAAAAAAAAGATGGTTTGAAATTTCATTATGCTATAGCTTTCAAAAGCTGCCTTTTGGTATTGAATATAAAATTTTATTGCTCTACTGAAATATTTTTCAGGTGCTTCAAAATAGATATTTTTGTGAAAAGAGATAAAATTCTTTTTTTCTGTTTATTTTATGGTATATTAAATTAATAATATATATTTTTTGTAAATAAAATATTCAAAATATTTTTACAAGAAACTTAGGTATTTCTAAGTATTTCTAATTTTTAGATGTCATTACAGAACAACTGATTTTGTAGAATTTCGCAATTTTCATCATCTTAATTTTACAGTAGTATATTCTTATAATACACATTGGAATGAAAAAAACAATTTTTAATTAACGGACCTTAGTTAAAATAAACAAATCACATTTATTTAGAAAAATATTAATGTAATGTCTTTAAAGGCAAAGTGTTATTTTGAAATAAACATTCATATTTTTCAAAAGTCCATAGTAATCATACATGGTTTGCTTTACTTATTTCACTGACACATTGAATTGCTTTCTGTTTGTCATCAGAAATATGCCTCTTCATAGGAAGTCCTGTTACTTTAACATCATTCCATTCAATCATATCAATATAATCCTTGGCATCAAAGTTTATACGTTGAAATAAAAACTTTTTGATGCCACCTTCATTTTCAGCCCTTGCTTTTAGATTCCGGGGTAATCCAAGCTCTCTCTTACATGACTGCGATCATCTGATATCATACAAAGGACGAGATTTTCAGAAGCAGATTTCTGGCACTGGAAAATGTATATAAGATAGCATAATAGCATTTTTCAATGACAACAACCAGAATTTAAACATTACTGTAATTGGAATGGGTGGAACTGCCGTGAACACTGGATTGAATAATGATGTGGTTCGTTTATTTGAAAAGGAATTAAGAAGGCCACTGCAGTGGTTGATTTGTCTATTTCATGGAAATGAACTGCGCCTACGTCCTAATTTGGAGGAGAAATAGGTAAACAACTAGAAAACTGCTATGAACTTCCAGTAATTGAATTATCACCTATTGAAAATGGCATTCCATTACTAGAAATTAAGGATGATTTAAGTGTGGACCCAAAATATTTGTTAGAAATGTCTAATGCAATCTCTGTTGGAAGGTGCTCTTCTGATTTGTCTATGAGAAAACCAGGAAAACTTTGTTATTCATGATAGCTTACATTAGCAAACCGAATACTTCACTTGTATGTGGGAACAGAATGTACTGCAAAAAAAATCTCCGAATACTGACTGAGTACATTTTGTAAGTATATGCATCTGTTTCGTTTCACATAAAGCAGAAACTATCTTATATCCATGGATCGAAGCACTTGTGGAAACTTGTAAGCTATTCACGTTACCTCCATCAGACTCTTAAAAATGTAATTGACCCAGTCATTCAAAGAAATTCGTACTTTGCTGCTTCTGAAAATCTCCTCCTATGTATGATATCAGTTGATCGCAGCCACGTAAGACAGCTTGGATTACGCCGGATTCTAAAAGCAAGGACTGAAAAATGAAGGGGGCATTGGAAAGTTTTAAGTTCAACGTATAAACTTTGATGCCAAGGATTATATTGATATGATTGTACGTAAAGATGTTAAAGTAACAGAACGAGGCATATTTCTGATTATAAACTAGGAAGCAAAATAATCTGATCAGGAGAGTCAACGTACTGACTTCAGCAATTTTCCATGTCACACACAAGCAGTAGAAAGGATTGTTAAATTCGTTACCGAGTCACCCTTACCCGTCCGTGGCACTTCTGCAAGAGTTGCATTGATAAAAACGAAAATACATTCTCAAAAGATAATGCCAAAATTTAATAATAAAAAACAAAACAAAACACAATTCAATGTGTCAGTGAAATAAGTAATGGAAACCATGTGTGATTACTATGGACTTTTGAAAAACATGAATTTCTTTTTTTTTCAAAATAACGTTTAACATCCCCAATCTCAAAGAACTTTTTAATCTTATGCACAGTAAGTGTGCGTTTAAATTTTCTTCTACACCCACTTTTGATTATATTCCTAAATCTGAAAAAGTTAAACCTCTGAATCAGGCTGATGAGCTTAAAGCAGGGTGTTTAACCTTTTGCAGCATCTGGGCCACATGGTAAATTTTTTCAAGGCAGGCGGGCCGCATAAAAAAGTCAACTACATTCAAAAGTTTAGTTTTATTATGAAAATGAAAAATACATTGTATATGTAATGTATAAAATATTATAATCTTGGTATGCAATGTGATGTGGTAATTTTGAACGAAATCGAACATAATGTGATTTTTTAAATTTGGGTTAGTCTAAAGCGAATTGCTCTCGACTCTAACTTAACTAGCATTAATGATCGAATCAATCTCTCTAACCAATTTTCTATCCTAGGAAACTGTCGTAATCCGGAGGAAAGAAATTCCCGCTGCTAATGATGAATTTCCTGTTAGGCGGGAAACCAAACCTGAGCCATGTTTTTTTTTTAATGGCGGAAGGGTAAAAAGATACCCTCAAGAAAATGTACAACCTAGTCAAAATTCAATATCCCAAATCAATTTCATGAAACTTTCTCAAAATCTTATCTGAAAACATTACTGCAATTGGATTAATATCGGACCTTTCAAAATTACTTAATTTACTTACGCATTGAATTTTTTTGGAAAAAAAATCCCAAAACCGAACGACGACTTAAAAATTAAAAATTTATGTTCCGATCTTAATATTTCAAATCTTACCCAGTCCATTAATTGTTCACAGGTTAATTCTGATAGTGTTATTCTGATAGTGTGGTTTCTGATAGTGTTTAACATTTTTCCTTTATTTTTCTGTTCCATGCGAGGCAGTTTCCTCTTATTGAAGTTCCACACTTGATACCCTATCAGGGAATGCTGGTGTGGGGCGTTCGTTTTTGCTTCCCATGCTTCAGTCCTCGGTTCGATCCTGCAAAGTGCAGTTCTGTTATCTTTACTCACGGATGTTCAAACCTGCCAATTTAATTTATTAAATATAACTTACTTATTATTTTAAACTTAATTGCCTTATTTTTTATTTCTAACATTTATTTAAACTAATTTTTTTGCCTTTTTTTTTCTTATTGTAAATATTATTTCTCGTATCCTGATTCAATTACAAAAAAAAACAATGTAATATATATTCTTCAATGTACGTACTGAGGATAAAGGGTCTTATTTTTTGATATTTTTTGGTGTCTCATGACATCTACTGTCTATGTCTCTGACATTACATTACATTAATATTTTTCTAAATATGTGTGATTTGTTTATTTTAACTAAGGTCTGTAAATTTAAAATTCTTTTTCTTTCATTCAAATTTGTATTATAAGAATATGTTACTGTAAAATTAATACGATGAAATTCGAGAAAAAATTCTACAAAATCAGTTGTTTTATAATGGCATCTAACAATTAGAAATACTTAGAATATGTAAATTTCCTGAAAAATATATTTTGAATATTTTATCTACAAAAATATATATTATTATTTTAATATACTATAGAAGAAATTTAAAAAAATACAAATTTTATCACTATTTCCTCTCTTATAAATAAAGAGTGGTGAAACAAGGACCCATTTTTAAGTAGATATTTAATTTCTCCAGTAATATATAAAATTGAAACTAATTTTCATCTGTTTTTATAAGCTTCTAGGGAGTTAAAAACATACACACAGAATACAATCTTTACATACAAGGAAAATTATGTGAATTTTCACATAATATAATTATACAATTTCACATAATACTTTTCACATAATACAATCTTTACATACAAGGAAAATTATGGGAATTTTCCGCGTAAAAGAAGTTTCACAACAATGAAATAAATATTTTTGAAAAGTCTGTTAAATTTAATCTTCGCCTTCCCTTTCAAATCCATAATTCTGATGCAGATATCTGTTACTTGTGGTTACGAATCGGAGGTACAGTTCCGGGACGATGCAGGGTAAACGATTTCGGTGCGATTCATATCAACCCATAACAGGCCCTGAAACACGTAAACGGAAAGCGTTTCCCCTTCGGAGGTTCGTAAACAACCCGCCAGTGGCCCGACAAAATTCTCCCGTACTTGTCGTTCAACCGGTGCCTCCAGCACTGGCCCGATAAGCTGCCGTCAGTCCTGTGTTTGTTGGGTAATTACTGAAAAAAATATTTTAATGATTATCCCAAAGTGTAATTACACATTAACATGAAGATCCTAAACGTTAACAAAGTCTACAATGGAAAGTGGATTCGGGGGAAAAAGTGCAGTCTCAGATGTTCTTATGCAGGCGATGTGATGATTTGAAGTTGACTCCTCCCTCTTACTGTTGGAGTGCAAAGGGGAAAACCTTTCTGCCTCCCTTGAAAATCATAGCTCTTTCATGTCCTGTCCTTAGGCGTAAAATGCAACTAGCACCGCGACGGGACAGTGTAAGAGGATGCCTGGTTCACAAGGTATATACCAGTGATGGGAAAACAAAGGAACCAATCTTTTGTCTTTAAGATTTTTGTGCTAGAATGCTTCTTGTGCTTGAAATATTCAAAAGCATTATTCGGGATAGCTGCAGCCTTCAAAAATGACTCTGCAACCTCATTAGAAGAAATTTCTACGTGTAATAGTATCCTCTGGAAAGCAATAAAAGATTCCCTATGCAGTCCATCAATGGAAAAAGTGATTTTCCAGAATGTCGATTCACAATTGGTATAACATATTCATGGGTCTTAGAATGACGCCATGGAGTCGGTAAAGAAGATATAGTTGTTTGATGTAAATTAATCCAAGTTAATTAATTTCGGCGTTCAAACCTGAACATCCTATTGAATTATACTGAGAAATATTGATTCATTTGAGTTACCACCTTATTTTTAAAAAAAGATTTCGTAGTGAGTACTTAAGGCCTTAGAGGAACCACCATGCTAAATTTCAGATTCGTAAGTCTTATATATCCAGACAAAACGGGATCAGTCAGTCAGTGTTATATTTTGGGGTTTAACCCTTTGAGGGGCGTCGTTTGAACAGTGCAAACGGTAAATCTCGTCTTTTTTTCACTTGCATTCAATGTATTCCAGTCAAATGAGAGGAAAAAAGGGTAAGGCTGCCATCTATTATCAGTTTACAGAAGGAAAAGCATTTTACAACCTTTAATTGGAAATTCTTTCAAGATACTTTAGGTTAAAAACAACCGAGAGAAAAAATCTGCACCGTGCAAGCCATGCCCCTGAAAGGGTTAAGCCCCATTTAACCTTCTTAAAGCTTGGACTGAAAAAAAAGTTTCTAGTGAGTACCTAGGTCTTAAAATAAACCACCTTGCAAAATTAGAGCTTCCTAAGACATATGCTCCCAGAAATACAAAGACTAATCAGTAAGTTTTTATGCATTTATTTATTTATTTATTTATTTATTTATTTTTTTTTTTTTGGGGGGGGGGGGTTAAAGGGTATACCCAATTATTAATGGGGTTCAGTTATTGAGGGATTTGTATTTATTTTAAATACGGGTTGTTCGGGCTAAAAGTATCCAAAAGTTATGGCTTATATTTATGAAACTACCCATTAGAATTTTAAAAAATATTTAAATAGAAAGAACATCTCACCAAGTTTTAATATCAATATATTTCGATGTGTGTACCTTTTGTAGCACGACAAACATCTAAACGAAAACCCGGCTCTCCCTAAGTGTTTCGTAGCATATCAGGAGTTATTACACGGATTGCTTGAATGATATGCTTCTTCAATTCATCTACAGTTTCAATGTTATGTTTATAAACAACGGATTTAATGAATCCCCGAGCAAAAGAATCTAATGGAATCAAATCCGGAGACCTTGGTGGTCAGGCAATTGGCCCCCCTCTTCCAATGCAACTTCCAGGAAATGTCGTATTCAAAAATGCGGTAACATCTCCGTGATAGTGGGGTGGATCGCCATCCTGTTGGAATAAGGAACCCGGTGGAATTTGTGGAACAGCAAAGTTTTCCAGCATATCAAGATAAACGTGCCCCGTAACAGTGCGCTCTCCAAAGAAAAATGGTCCAATGATGCTATAACCACACATGCCAATGATTATGTGGTGTATTCACACTACACCGAGGTTCTATCTCTGGCATAGGGACAATGAGGTAGATAAAACTAGTCGTCTAAACGACACAAACATTTATTGACAGTTTAACAAAAGATTACAACCGAAACTCTGAGCACGAGGTGGGCAAGCCTATTGCATCTTACCAGACCCCGACTCCTACTACTGATTTCTCCCGGCGATCCCTTCACCCCCTAGGGTTCAACGCCCCCGCAGCCAATCCCTCTGATTGGTGAAAGGGGGGGGGGATCACGGGGTACGGCACTTCTACAAATATTACACTAAACCTAACTACACACTGACTTAAAGTATATCCCTTTCTTGTACAAACAGTTGGTCTTCTTCAAACAATGGGTAGTTCCGTAAAAACAGGCCATAACTTTTGGATACTTTTAGCCCGGACATGCTGTATTTGTTGAGCTCCTAGGGCTTAAGAAGAAACATTATGCAAAATTTCAGCGTCCTACATCTTATGGTTCCAGAAATACAGTTGTCTTTCCTAGAGTGAGGTTAAGCCCCTTTTAAGGCTACAATGGACCATGAAAAACTTTTTTTTTATTTATTAACCAATTGCTATGAAATTTTGTATACCTATACAGTGTTGTTTAGAGATGGAAATTCTAAATTTAAAAAAAGTAAATCAGAATGTAATTAATTAAGATATTTTATGAAAATTCAAGAAAAATTATGACGCATGGAACATTTTGAACTTACCGAAACGACATGAAATCTTGTTTTGAGAAAATGGCATTTAAAGTTTTAAGTTGACTAACATTTCCATTGTTTACTTTTGAGAAAAATACTTATAACTCGGTTAATAATGATCGGATCAACATTTTTTTTTTTTTATTTAAAGCTGATGATTTGCAGAATTATTTTTTGAAAGAAAAAAAAATCGCTTTGGGGACATATTTTTGTCAATCTGAAAGTCCATTGTCGCCTTAACCCCCTTAAAATTTGCATTTAAAAAAAAGATTTCTCGGTGTGCATGTAAGGCTTAAGAGTAACCCCCATTCAAAATTTCAGCTTCCTAGACCTTATAGTTCCATAAATACTGTCTTTTTTGGAGGGGAGGAGTTAAACTCCATTCAAACCCCTTAAAATTTGTAATTTTAAAAATAATTTCTTATTTTGTCCATAGGGCATAAGAGGAACTACCATTCAACATTTCTAGGTCTCACGATAAGGTGAGTGTTTGTTGCTGGGAGAATAAACCCATATTAACCCCCTTAAAATACGAATTCTTAAAAAAGGTTTCTTAGACAGCATCTAAGACATAAGAAAAACCATCACACAAAATATCAACTTCCTAGGGCTTACGGTGCCAGAGATATAATGATCAGTCAGTCAGTCAGTCAATGAATGAGGGGTATTTGCCTTTTATTAGATTCACCACAAATAACGAAATTATGGTCATAAAATACTGTGACAAGTTGAGTAGTGCTCCCATAAACTGGAGTGATTTACATTTCTGCTGATATGTATGGAAAAAAATGAATACTAACATGTATTACTATATTTTCAAAGAATGAGTATTAAAGGTTTTCTTAACTGTATACAGTAGTATAACTCTAATTTTTCAAATTTTAGGAATGGGTTATATTGTTTGCATGGGGCTTGTGGCGGCCCAGTGGTACAGCGCTGGTTTACGGTGCTGAGGGTGCTCAGATCGAATCCTGGCGTCGCGCCACGAAAAATGCCTCCGTTCGTGTCGTCCCTTCATAGGGGGTAATGCTGTCCGCCTATATGGTGCCCCCACAATAAAATGGGCAGTAAAATTGCGGCGTAGTATAGGCGAATGTTTGACGACAAGTGCCTCCGCATTGGGGAAAAAAAATATATTGTTTGCATGTGCATCTTCGTTTATGATTCCTTGATTGGGCAGTATAACCATTAAACACATGATCTTTAGAAAAGAAGAGATAAAAATTAATTATTCTTTGCTTCATTACAAACAGTTTGGTTAATCTGACTTACAGTATTGTTATTTAACAAACAAACCAAAACTAGGCTGCATCCCGTGTAGATCACCCACGTTGCATTAAAGTCGCAAATGGCAGTAAATCAGCTTCACCAAATCCCCCTAATTAAATGCACAAACAGAAATACAAAAGCTTAACGCAATTTTCTTGCAATTCAGACAAAACTTCTAGCTTTGGAACTTAACCCGGCGTTAATACTTTCGATCTTTAGGATGCAGTCTACATTGCCACGGCTACTTAAGTGGAACAACAGAACGCAGACAGAAGGACTAAAAATTTTCTATTCTTAAACGAGATTATTTCTCACTACTAATGAACGATTAATGAACTTACCGCTAAGCAAATGAATGCTTCATTAAACAACTGAGAATGAGATCAATTAGCCCAGAGCGTTATCGAGTAAAATAATATGACGTAGGTAACGTAGAAATAATACTAAAACATCACAATTCGTGCTGTTGAATGAAAGTTTTAATTGAGATAATGAATGTCTAAAACTGTTTCTTGATTTTTTATTTTTTAAACTTAGTGTTATAATTCTAATAATAATGATATCACATAACTGTGATCAAATTTGACTTCAATATATTAAAAATATTTTCAGCTATTTAGATTTTACAATCTAAATAACTCACCAGCAACTCAGTTTAAAAACTTCCATGCACATAACTCTTCCACGCAAAGCAGAGATTTTCGTTAATAATAGTTAATTATTCGTTATTTATTCGTTAAATAATGTAATTTAATTTACATAACCAAGAATCAAACTTGGCATTTAATTTAAGCATCAGCTGCAGCATTTATAAAAAATTAAATGTTTTAAATTTTGAATGTCTCTTTTCTCGATTCAAAATACCTCCAGTTAATCAACTACTCGTAATATTTTACGCATAATTGCATGCATATAACAATTATGTTATCGAACATATTTGTTAGCGACATTATACTGTTTGCGTAGTAAAAAGTATTGTTCTGGAACGAAACAAAAGAAATGCGCATGGAGCATTTCAAAAGTAAAACATGAAAGGCATTTTCACAAATAGCGAATATTCATTTTAAAACTTATAAAGATAAAGGAAGTCCTCGACTTACGCGATTAATTCGTTCCAGAACATTGAACGTATGTAAAAAGCGCGTAAGTCGAAATTAACCAGGTTATGCTGCGCGAGTGTCCCACTCATTGAGCCGGCACCTATGCGACCCACCGCTGTATTCCTGTAATCTTTTCGACCATCATCATGTGGGCAATAGCAGCAGGTATTAACCTTTAGCTTACGGGGCCCATTTCTCCGATTCTCTCTTTAGAACGGAAATTTCATACCCCCCTTTGTAAGGACGGTCATTAAGAGAGTTATATATATATATACACTCGTACAGTCAATAAATTCGGGGACTTTATTTACTACAACAACGAATACACTTACAAAGTCTTCTGAAGACAATCACCTTCAAAATAATGTCCTTCCGCAACTATACAGTTCTGCCAGCGTTGATACAGCTTCTGGAAACAGTCCTGGAAACCGTTGCGTGAGATCAGTCGTAAAGCGGCTGTCGCTGTTGTCATAATTTCTTCGGCATTTTCAAACTGCTTGCCCTTGATGAGATCTTTCAGTTTCGGGAACAGGTAGAAATCGCAAGGAGCGAGGTCTGGGGAATACGGGGGTTGTGGCAGAACTGTGGTGCTGTGTTTAACAAAGGCTTGTTGCACCATCAGGGATCGGTGCACCGGGACATTGTCATGCAACAACATCCACATGTTGGATTTCCAAACGTGTGGACGTTTACCACGGATTGTCTCCCGGAGACGACGAAGAACCTGTACATACCATTTGTTGACGATGTTACCTTGTGTTTGGAGCAGCTTGTCCTTTCTGGACCTTGCGCCAATAAACTTCAACCAACCAAACAACCACTGCTCCTATCCGTTGGATGTTCGCCTCCGTTTGTGGGTCACTGGCCACTCACTTCACGGATCATCTGCAACAGCGCCTCTCCCATTTCTATACAAGCTGTACCATTTGAAAACTTTCGATCTGCACATAGCTTCGTCTCGATACGCTTTTTGCAGTAACCGTATCGTTTCTTCAGTGGTTTTTCCTAATTTGTAGCAGAATTTAATGTTGGAAGGTTGCTCCAACAAGGACATTTTGCTACATCGACATCATAGGCTGACAGTCTGCAGCCAAATGGTGAGCTGCGCGCCTTAGAAGTTGTGCAAAGCGTCATGTGACGTCTCACGCGTACGCAGATAACCAGACTTGCAAACCACACCGTTATTTCGGTTCCCCCACACACCGGGCATGAGGGGGGAGGGCAGTTCCCGAACTTATTGACTATACTAGTATATTTGTCTGTACCTTGGAACAAAAAGGACCAATGTCCAAAATTTTGAAATTTGAGTGACAAATGAAATACTAGAATGTAGGCAAAAACTATGACTAAAATAAAAAAAAAAACTTGGTAAAATATTCATACACAAACCGTTCGTAAGATTTGTAAACTCGAACTGATGCTCTCTGACATTTGATTAAAATGGAATTTTCTCTTTTTGTTTCAAGGTACAGATATATATATATATATATATATATATATATATATATATATATATATATATATGTCAAAACATAACTGAACTGTCAAAATATAGTTGAGAAGTACGGGGAAAGGGGGCTTAAAATAATAAGAATCTAATATTTCATTTACAAAGCGCGCGTATTTTGCTGTGGGGAGAATCATCTTTTAGAGGCGACTTGAGCGCAAAGCGAATAA
This sequence comes from Dolomedes plantarius, assembly GCA_907164885.2. Taxonomy (NCBI): domain Eukaryota; kingdom Metazoa; phylum Arthropoda; class Arachnida; order Araneae; family Dolomedidae; genus Dolomedes; species Dolomedes plantarius. The sequence goes on along the minus strand of OU015493.1, from coordinate 21,313,351 downwards.
TTCTAGGCTAGAAGATTTATTTTTAGAAATGTAAAGGTTGGGTGCGAAGTCAAAATTACAAGATCGGCGATTTTAAGAGTCCAGATGACCAAAGGTTGAGGTCTGCACATGCGCATACAGCAGGCGCTCGGAGGGAATTGGGTTTTTCGCGCCAGATTAGAGGCGAATTTCGTTGAGAGCGGAAGCTCGCGGCTGCGTGCCGAATAAGTTATCAAAATGGCGAAGCGCGGTAATCAACCTGGAGAGTGGTCAACTTATGAAGTTCAATAAAGCTGGATTTATCACGAATTGGATTACTTCCTTAATGGCCTCGCCACTCGCTCAATTATTATAAAAGAACGATGACTGCATCAAATCGAATTTACACAAGAGCAAAACACGCTGCCTGTCAGATATATATATATATATATATATATATATATTCATTCATTCTTGGGATACATTCTATCTCACCCCGTAAGGAAAAGATTAATGGTTTAATATCGAAATAAAATGCATTTTTTAATCATTTTTAGTAAATTAATCTTAATTTAAGTATGAAAATGAAAATCTTCAATCCAAATTATCAACAATTTCTCCGTCGTTTCTATTAAAACACACTCTTTTCTTTGAAATTATCGTCGATTGCATAGGAGCAGAATTCTTCCCGTGTTAAAAATTTCAACCGCGTATCTACGAATTCGCGTAACTCGAGAACTTACTGTATATAAAAAAAGTAACATATGGACGCATATAAAATTTTATGAAACATGAAAACTACTTGTTAAAAAACTAGACTTAATATTCTACAAAATTATTTTATTTTATTACATTTTTGTAAAATGTGCAATAAGAACAAATTGATTAAAAGTGCAAGTTTTGTTATTTCGGTATACCTAAAAAAAAAAAGAAACATTAAGCAGTTCAACGAACCATTTATTGCAAACCTCTGTATGCAAAACGGCATCCGCCTTGTATAGTTTTGAAAAGGTTTTATTTTCCTGACAATAATTGTTTGATGATTGAAACGGCCTTTGAAGTCAATATACTTGCACTTTTTGAAATAGCAATGAAAGGTGGATATGTTAAAACTTTTGAAACTCTTTCGCAAACTTTCATTCATTTGCATAGCAGTTCTCCAGAACTTTGTGCATATTTTACGATAATCGAATGCTTTCGTACTTAGGAAATTAGTTTGGTGCGAACTTTCGAAATAGTTACAGATTTTTAAATAGTCGTAATTGCTGTTGCTAACTAAACTAAGGTCTTTATTATTTTGATTGGCATTTAAATGTAAGTTTAAGGTGACAATGGACCATGAAAAACTATTTTTCATTTATCAACCAATTGCTATGAAATTTTGTATACTTATACTCTCTAAAGTTGTTTACAGATGAAAATTCTAAATTTAAAAAAATCAGAATGTAATTAATTAAGATATTAATTAAAATCAGTTTGTTGATTACTCTATTTTAAAATGCTCCATACGCATCAATTTTTGTCTCATATCTAATTTTCTTTCTTAAGCCAGCTTTATATAGTTATAATAAAATTTACTAGCAATATTTGATTTACAGTCATATTTATAAAAACTAGAAAAGAAATCGATAAAAATAGGTCATTTTATGCAAAATTTTATCAAAAAATTTTTTTATTGTAAAAATTTTAAGTTGTTTTAAAATAGTATAACGAATTTATTAGTAAGTTTTATTCTAACATTTATAAATAATCATTTTATGAAATTTTATGAAAATTCAAGAAAATTTATGATGCATGAAACATTTTGAACTTACCGAAACGACAGGAAAATTCTTTTGGAGAAAATAGCATTTAAAGTTTTAATTTGACAACAGATCCATTGTAACAGCCGTTTGAAAAAATACTTATAACTCGGTTAATAATGATCGGATGAACATACTTTTTTTTAAAATTTAAAACTGAGGAGTTTCAGAATCATTTTCTGAAAGAAGAAAAAAAAATCGTTTAGGGGACATATTTTGTCAATTTGAAGGTCCATTGTCGCCTTAAGGCTCTTTGTTTGTTTACCTCTAATTCAATAGAACAAATAAGCTCACTGTAGTACCATAATTATTAGAATTCAGCGCCCTTGATATATAGAGAGTAGAAATAAAACAAGTTCTGTTTAAATCAGTCCTTGGATTACTCAATTATATAGACATTATCAATCATGTTTCATAGTACAGTCAACATGAAATTTACACAAAATATTACATGAATATTTTGAGCTGTATTGCCCTCATGTGGTAGCTGAAAGAGGGACGTTTCATTAGTGGAAAAATTGATTTCTTTACTGAAAACCGGTGCTAACGACGAAGTGTCGATAAGGTGTGTGGCTCCTAGTCAAATCAAAAGGAATTTATTCGAATATTTTTGAAAATGGCAAACCAGCCAAAAATTTCGTCATCAAATGCATTCTTTGTTGAACACAGAGAAGTTATCTCTGATTCTTGACTTTAAATTAAAATATTTTACTAAAGTATCTTCTAGATGAGAGACCTTTTCTTCAGATTTAATAAAAAAAATAAGATGTACCTCATGACCTATGAATAGCGAATGATACAATGGTTGGTCTGGTATTCTATAAAGCTACCTAAAATGAATACTACGCTTAAATATAGAAATGGAGAATTTATTTTTATAGCAGTCAAAAAGAATACGCTGTAACGTTAATTTAACTGAAATAATTTCTTCAGTTATCAAAGGCTAAAGACATTAAGTCTCATGGTGCAAATATCATTGTATATTTATAGATTTTCTACAGACACTATTTTACTTGACTATAAATATATCTTAGTTTAATGATTTACACGCCTTTTAAATCTAAATGCTTACACTACTGAACGCCCTTCAATTTGAAATTACTATGAAAACATTAAACGTTTAAAATTTTTAAACCATTTGCAATCTTTTGCTCATTTACATTTTAATTTTCTAACACACTGCTTATTTTATTACGAACATTGAGGATTTCGATTGACGTAAACATTTAGAATCTTTATGGATTTTTGATACTGACTAAAGAGAAAGGAGACATACTTTTAAATATAATGGCATATATTTTTTTATAAACTACAAGCTGTCTAAATCGTATAAAACTTTTATTAGTTATATTAATTCCACGATGTTTTCAAATTATACAAAATTTTATCTCTACTGATTTCAGCTAAAGGAACTGCTTTCAAGAAATTTTTAGGAAATACTACAGGAAGATTTAAATGATTAACTTGAAATCAAAATGACATCATACAGGATGAATATTCTTTATTTAATAATTTTACTGCTATTAAAAAAAAGTTCACCATGAATCTGCCCAATGGACATGCTATCCCTAGAAAACCTGAATACATATAAATTGATAGTTGTTCATTTTAAGTAATTTTTTCGAAATGAAATAAATATGTCTGCGTTTTGCGTTTATGTTTTCACCATTGAAACCCCAAATCACTTAAGCACGAACGTAATACTCCTATTAAGTAGCTAAATGATTTTTTAAAATTTTATTTTGAAAGTCTCAAATTCATAATTAGTTGCAGAATATACGTTTAAATCTAAGAAAAGAGAACTATACATACATATACACAAAAGACATATACAGAATACTTTACATACCTAAATTACATACTATTTTGCAATATTTAACCGATTTCCAAGTACAAATTTAGATATATTTGAACTGAATATATTATGACATAAACCAAATTTATTGTACAATATTAGCAAAGATCGCCATTAATTACTGAAAAGCCAAGGAAAACTTCAGCAAACTTATGGTTGTCATGTAGAAGTATGCAAAATCTGGGCTTGTGGCGGCCCAGTGGTACAGCGCGCTGGTTTTCCGTGCTGAGGGTGCTTGGATCGAATTCTGGCGTCGCGTCACGAAAAATGCCTCTGTTCGTGTCATCCCTTCATGGGGGTAATACTGTCCGCCTAAATGGTGCCCCCACAATAAAGTGGGCGGTAAAATTGCGGGAGTAGTACAGGCAAATGTTTGACGACAAGTGCCTCCGCATTGGGGAAAAAAAGAAAAATAATTACAAGATAAAAAGAACTTTTTATATACCATGTTTTTAAATTTTCTGTTGAATCATATAAACTTGACAATTCTATGTATCAATAAATACTTTTTTAAAATTTTTGGTGAATTATCCCATCAAATTGAAAGAAAATGAAGTTAATTGGAAGTTAACTTGCGTTTAACTTTTCGTTCCCGTCCCAGCCGATAGATGGCTGCAAAAGTATACAAACAAAATTAACTGTAAAAGAATTCAATTCTTCTTAAAGATGGCTAACAGTATTAAAAGAATGCATTGTCATCGTGTTCTGAGCTATTCTAAAAGTTTCAAATGTCTAGCTAGTCAGGAAGTTAGTTAAAAATCCATTGCAAGATTTGTACCGGACAAACACACAAACACACACACACAAACACGAAAGTGAGTTAATAAAAACATGGTAAAAAAGGTTTTTCTAGTCTTCATAAAATATCAGAAAGGTTAAAGTAAATTCATACATGACGAAATATGACGTCCATAAACGCAAACAAAAAGGTATTCCGTAGGTAAAAAATATATTCCGGGAGAGAGGGTGCATATTTGAAATAGGAAAGAGCTATGACACTTGTTGCGTTGCTTTTTCTCCCCAATTCTTGCAGATTCATTTAGCCCTAGTGTCGGAAAACACGAAGTTATCAATTCATGCCAACCAGTTCTCCAGTCCGGAGAAAATTTTGCTCTTGTGAATAAAGCGCCAAGACAGAGCTACTTCTTTGATCACTCTCCCAAACATAAATGGATATTCCCCCAAATAAAAGGTAGATTGTGAAAAAAACAGACATTCCATTTCCAGGGGGCTAATTTTCTACATCAAAGGTATTAATTCTGGACTTACTTTTGGGTATTAGGCTAATTACTAGACTATAATTTCCGTCTAAATTCCTGTTAAGGAATGATATTTTCGTCTGATTTTTTTCAAACGTAGTCTAACAAGTAAGATGTTTATGTTTTGTGTTTATATTTTCACCATTGAAAAAGAGATAGATAATTATAAATTGTAAAAAAAATTATCTTCTGCAGTTTATAATTTTTTTTAGTTTTTTTTCTCTTTCGTTGATTTAAGTTATTTTAACAGCACCATGTCTTTTTTCAACATAACGTCTTTCCTAATAATTAACGCATGCCTGATAATTAACGCATGCCATTAAAACATGCGTTAAATATTTCCTAATAATTAACGCATATTTTGCTTCTGATATTTGTGGGACTTTTTTATGTTACGAAGTTTCTCATATTATTGAAATGTGTACTAGCTATTTTTATCACTATAAAACTTATAAATGTGCATGGAACCCAATTATGGTGTTTCGAAATTGTGAAGTAAGAAAATAGTACTTTTTCTTCAGAGTTAAAACAGTACAACAATCAAAATAATTGCAAAAGTCGAGTTTCATGTCACATAAATCAAATATTCTTCAAAAGTTACGTTAAACGTGTTTAACAACAATCTAAATTTTCCGAAAGCAAAATGGCGAAGTGGGAAAAAAAGGTACCAACATTTTTTCATATTGCTATATATGCAACTAATTTTGTCTTTTACACGAAGATTGTGTAAATACAAGGTGTGTCCATTAATTTCCAGGACTGATCTAATAACTCCAGAAAATATTACATGAAATACATACCCATTTCATATGTTTCGGAGTAACTCACTCCTGCCGTAATGCACTTCTGTGCTCAGTTGTATAACATTTGGAAACAACTTTTAAAGTCCTCTTTCGGATTGCTCTTTATTGTGGATGTCACCGTTTTATTGATGGCTTCGACATCCTCAAATCTTGTTCCCTTCAGCAATTCTTTCAGTTTTGGAAACAAGAAAAAGTCTACCGGTGCTAAGTTCGGAGAGTATGGAGGATGCTGCATCTTCACGACCTCATGCTGGGCCAATTTGATGAAGGGAACAAGATTTGAGGATGTCGAAATCATCAAGAAAACGGTGACGTCCACATTAAAGAGCATTCCGAAAGAGGACTTTAAAAGTTGTTTCCGAAACTTATACAGCAGAGCAGAAAAGTGCATTACGGCAGGTGGGGGTTACTTCGAAACGTATTAAATGGGTATTATTTCATGTAATATTTTCTTGTATAAATTTTGAGTGAGATCAATTTCTTTGAATCACAGATAATCTGTTCTCAATTTAGATGTCTCTTCATATACAAAATATTTTGCTCAATACTGAATGCATATGCATGATATATAATTTAAAATTCTTCCCATAAATCCTTTTCTTTTATTCCTTTTCCAAAACGCAACACTTTTTAGATTTAAACCTTCTCCTATTTTGGTTTTCTTTCCTTTGCGGTAGCAGTTAAACTGAACCTCACTTAGAGTGTGACTTTCTATCATTCAGTTTGCCATATAATTCTCCACGTTCTGAAACGAAATAATGTAATAACATTACTGTAGAAGCAAGTACCAGATTTAGGTGTCTGTCAAAGCATATCGGTAAGTTCATTGTTAAGCAGAGATCAACTTTTCTATGTTATATGTTTAAAATGCCAAAAAAGACAATAAAAGTTGAAATAAAAAATGTGCAAATAGTTTGTCTCGTTACAAAGGAAAGTATTTGATCTATTTGAAATATTTTATTCATGAACTTGCTTCCTTGTTATGCACTCAAAAAATCTTTCAGTATTTGTTGAAGAATGCCTCTGTTCAGATAATTCGAGAGCAAAATTAATTTTTCATTCGCGAGAATAGCGTATACACAGAACAATAGACTGTGTTTATCATTCCTAAGAAAAAGGAATTTTCTGGGGGGTTCCGGGAGCAATAATATTTTATTTTTAAATTATAACTATTACTACACTTCAAAAAAAATCTGTGGTGTCTTTTTAACAGCTTCAATGAAGGCGTATTTTGCTTTCAGAAACAAGGTTCTTTCGGGAGCAGCGTAATATAAACCATAGTAATATGTCGCCAACTTGTCGCCAAAACAGGCCTATGCGGACATTTTACACTTAAAATAACAAATATATACAAAATATCAATAACAACTCAAATATAAAAATAAGTTCAAAACAAACTTACCAATGACAATAAACTTTCAAAAACATGTCACAAAACCACAACAGCTACTTTAAAACATACACGAATATATCTAAAAACGGCTGTATTAAAATTGAAACCCTAAACAGAAATGCTCAACCACTTATTTAAAACTTACGCAAATATATCTAAAAACGGCTGTATTAAAATTCAAACCCTAAACAGAAATGCTCAACCGCTACTTTAAAACATACGCAAAAATATCTAAAAACGGCTGTATTAAACTTCAAAACCTAAACAGAAATGCTCAACCACTTATTTAAAACATACGCACATATATCTAAAAACGGCTGTATTAAAATTCAAAACCTAAAGAGAAATGCCCAACCACTACTTTAAAACATATACAAAAGTATCTAAAAACGGCTGTATTAAAAATATATATCTAAATACGGCTGCATAAATACAAAAACTAAAACCTTAACCCCCCCCCCCCCGCTAAAAAAGTCAGTATAATACAACTAGTCAGTCCAACTAATAATAACTAATTTAAATAAACATAAAAAACACCTTGGTTAAATATATATTTCTTCATTAAACATATATTACAGCACATATATCGCCAAAATTAAAAAAATCGCCAAATTTAAAAAAAATCGCCAACTTGGCAATGAGGTGCGTGAAACACATCTGTACCCATATCTTTAAATATGTCATATATAAAAATGGAAATCATAAATCTATAAATAATTTTAAAATTAGTAGTTTAGAATTTTATATAATTAACTGCTGATTAAAAATCATAAAGTGCTGCGCGCACCATAAAATTGAAATATATGCTTACAGAAAATAATTAATGGTCAGAATACACTTTTAATATATTTACCTATAATGTAAAAAACCAGAAAATTGTAATAAATATTATTTAAATTTAAAACTGAGCAAGAAATTGGAAAACTTCCAAAAATTTCCCAATCATTTGCATAATTTTCCCCCATAGAAAAAAAAGTATTCCAAAATTATGCAATTTTCTGATTTTAAAATGTATAGTACCATGAAATATACATATGAGTGCAGTTTTATCAGTTTCCTATAGATAGTTCATTAGGGATACTGCGCAAAAACGCAAAATTCAGCAATTTGAGAAAATTGATATTAAAATTTCATTACCACTTTCCTCCAATGTATATATTCCTGACAATAACTAAAAAGCCCCAGAAGCATAAACTAATCCTTCTTTTGTTTTATTAGATTCATCGATTTTCTTTTTTTCTCTTCTCTTAGAAATCAGGGCCTCTAAACTGTTACTTAGAGCTCGCTTTTCTGCAAATTTAATGCGAGCTTTATCAGCTTCTTTCGCAAATGTTTTGCTATGAACACCCACAACAAGGTCTAATTTTTCCATTATGGATAATATTGCCTGCTTCCGAACATTATAGTTCGCAATGGCTGAATTAACTGCAATTTCTACAATTTTCCTTGCAGAATTCGTTGTTTTAGGGCAAAATGTCCAAATGAGTGCATTCAACGACTCATTCGTATTCTGCGTTCGACCGCCAATGCATCTCTTTAGTAAATCAGGATGAGACGTTCTTTGAGAGGTCTTTGAAGATGGGATTTATGGTATCCATAACTGATTCAGGTATTGATTTGCTGTGCTTAAAATCCATATGTATACCACTAGCCACAGCTTTTTTTGTATGGGCACCAAGATTCACTCCCATCCGGGAAAAATTATGCGTTTCTTGAAGATGCAGACAAATTCATATCTGCATCAACACACTCACTGTTCGTATACTGATTGCCATAAAACTTATTTGGGTTAATCGGAAGAAGGCGATTATTTACTTCCTGTTATGATGTATCCCCTTTTCTGGTTACCCCTACAATTCCATCTGAATACGCTTTTGATAGTGTTTGTTCAATGCTTTTCAGTTAGCCGTTTATTGCTATGTTGGTTAAAGATGTCGTTTCTAAATATCAGGGGAGGATTTTGGATATTGTTAGATGTAGATTTTCGCAATAGAGACTAGGGGGGGGGGGGGTGTATAGAAGGGGTTGTAAATGGGGTTGCACTGGTTTCTTACATTCGGACCGGATAATATTATTTGATTTTTGTGGGATAAGCTTTGTTCTACTGACCTCTACAGCCAGCGGAAGCTTTTTTTACTGTACTACAGCCAGCGGTACGTAGCGAAGCCAGCGGCTGGGGATTTTCTGTAATATTTTTGGACGGATGCGTAACGGAGCGTAGCGGAGTGAAGCAAGGGTATCTGAGCGAAGCAAAGATCCCGTGTGCGCCTACGAGTTTCATAAAGCCAGCAGTAAGTTTGAATTTCAATTTATTTGTTCTTTCTTGGTCGCCACATTTGTTTACATTTCGCAGTTTAAGCCTAACAGGTCCCCGAACGGGATTTTGGCGCCAAATTGGCGATGGCACCGTGTATTTTAAACTTTAAAATTTTATAAACAGCAAAACAACAAAATATGATCGCGGACTCAGAAACGCAAATTTGGCGACTTTTCAAAAAAAATCGCCAAAAAGTCGCCAACCGCCCCAGCTTCTTCCGATTTACCCTTATTTGTTTTCCTTTTTTCGGTCTTTGACCAGATGTTCTCTTACTAGTATTCATTTTTATCTTTTAAAACAAAAATACACAAAATTATTCAGTGAAATCACAGTATAAAGTTTGTAATACGAAGAGAATAATGCGTATATCAACTTTCAAAAGCACGAGGCAAATTAACAGCAAATAGCTGCAACTTTGAAAGATGAATTGTTGTATTCCTTATCCTCAAACGTGAAATAAAAATAAAACCATAGAGAATAGAAATGTAGAGTTACGGAAATGAAAAACCAAAGTGTTGAAACTCTGGACTCAAAATGTAAACAAACAGTTACGATGACGCTGTTGTCCTTTTAAATCGGCGCATCTGCACGTGAAGTGTTGCATAATCAGTCATAACTCGAGAAATAATGCGAATTTTTGAATGCGGTTTTTTTCTCATATTCAGAAATGTTCAAGGATTAAGAAAACATAAAATACGAAAATCGAATTTTTGAGGGTTTCAAGGTCCTGTGCACCCTTAAGAGTCCGATTAAAAAAGCTCGATTATCATGTATTTTAGGTATAACGTCGACCAACCCCTTTGACATTAGGTATTTCCAGCTATGCAAACATACTCATAGGTGTAGCTCAGCATTAAATGCTCAGAATGTCTTTTGCGAAACTGTTGTGCTGAGGATCATGTGTTAATTTTTCCGCGGTTTTTCATTTATGTACTGATTAACACCCAAAACACACATGCAAACACAATTGCGAAAGTAGAGCATTTCTATTAAACTCTTGGCTTATAAGGCGTAGAAAGTATTAACATTAATTTATACAAACAAAAAAAATGACCTCAAAATTCTCTTAAATTCCTTTTCAGAGATGAAAAACATACTTGCTAAAATTTTAAAGGCATACAGGTTTCTTCTTCTAGCGATTTCTATCATACAGCAAAATTACCTCTTCGGAGGGAAAATAATTCCAAATGCAGAATTTCCTTAAATTTTCATTGTTTACTAAAAAAATTCGATCATCCAGCCCACAATATCGTTTACCACACATTGCGGTACAAAATTTAGAGTGCTTAATCCTTCGGCGGTGTGGCGTCACGGTAAGTAGGTAAGGCGATTCTCTGAGGCGTTGCTAAAAATTACTACTATGGGACCCATAACAAAGAAAGACAGAGTCCTAAATAAAATGCGAAGCCAATTTTTAATACAGAAACTTAACAAGGAAATTTATTTACAAAAAAAAATTTAAATATTTGACACTTTCGACATAATCAATTAATTGGTGTGCCGATTTACAACGCACGCACTAGGACCCATCTAGTCCCAAAAGCGGGAGCTTAACAAAAACACGACCGCTCCGGTGGATGTTCTACGCCGCTCTCTCGAAAAACAACACCAAACCTCTTCTCTCGGCTGGAAAAACGGGGCCCTTCTTCTTAGAATGTCTGGATTTTTAGCCGGGGGAACAAGTAATCGTTTTTAATCTTCCACGTGTTCAAATTCTGTGGGAACCGGCAAAAACTGTCCCGTTAACACTCAGCTGTGTTTCTCGCACACTGTGAGGTCTTGGGAAAAAATAACCCCATACTTCCAGTACGCTACAGCGGGAACATGATTCTTTTCCGGTTAGTGGGAAAATCTGCCTGGACGGCAGATATAGATGGAATATCTCTTTCTCAGGTATTCCTAACTAGACATTCAGAGGGTATTTGTGGTTTATTACGTTTCATGGTAGCCACAATCGTCAAGCCACTTCTCCTTAATTCTTGACCAGTACCTACTGAACAGAACCAATTATCATAGGTTATGTTACGGTTCGTTTTGCAGAGGCATTTAGTCAGTAGAACGAGTGACTGGGTTGAGATTTTTAATTTTTGCTCTGATTAATCTCATTTTTACCTGAACAACAAAAGGCTGGCATAATGAATCTCCCTTCCACACTGAAGGCAAGATGTTCACTGAAGCATCTGTAAACTCACAGTACCCAAGGTCAAAGATTGGGGGGCCCACCGTTGAATAAACCATAGCTGACTGAGAGGCAGATGTTCCCACCGAAGGATTATTGATGAAAAACCTTTTGTACCGTTGTTGTTACCGGCTGTATCTTGCTGGGAAGCCCATATCAGGAGCAAAACCTACGCCCAAGGCTCCTATGGATACCCTGGAGGTGTGTAAATTCTAAAAGTATACGTTAACATTTTCCTTACGGGGTTGGGATAGGATGTATCCCAAGAATACGGACCCAAGAATGAATATCCTTGTGCCCCCTATATATATATATATATATATATATATATATATATATATATATATATATATATATATATATATATAACATTAAAAATCCTATAACTCTTTTAAATTCTAATTTATTCTAAATTCCCTGCGGCGTTCGAACTAATTTCACTTTTGATTCTAAGTTCTAATAACCTCGAGAGAAAATATTAAATGGCTGCCTATTTCTCGAAAACTAAACTTGCGTAGCGTGGACAGAAAATTAAATGCTTTAGCGCATTAGTCACGCATTTGCCTAACTTTTAACCAATTAAACCCTACTACGATCACATGACGAGATAAGTTTATATAAGGTTTGGTATCACGTACATGTAGGCTTTTTTCATTTGTAAGTTGCCCCGAGATGTTGTATTTCTGTGTATCTTAAAAATAAAAGATGTAGTTAAATCAACGTTGTGGTGTTTTGCGTGTCCGAGGGTGGAGATGAATGTGGGAATGGATTTTAATATTTGTGATGCACGGCCGGGCGACATGATGAACCATTACTCAAAATTATGCCACTCAGCCCTTCCTTCGTCGGCCCGCGCCAGTGCCATTACACACATATATATATAGGGGGCACGAAATTTCCTGTTCTAAAGAGGGAATCGGAAAAATGGGCCTCGTAAGCTAAAGGTTAACAACTCCTTTTAAATTATTCAGTGGGATAGTGACATCTGCGAGCTCACAGAGATCTTGTATCCGATGCGAGGGCCAAGCGATATTTAAAATGAGAAATGTGGTTAGTAAAGAACTTTATACTGAGATATACAAACAACTTTATAAAGAAGACTAAATTTTTGATAAGTTTTCATAAGGGAAGATCGCGATGATGTTACTCAGGAGTGTAATGTGCAACTAATATCTCTGGAGACCAGAAAGTTTCAGATACTGGCAAGGTATTTTGAACTTCAAAAACTAAAAATTTTTTATAAACGCAAGCAGTTGCTCCTGTTCTAATTGGAATTAAGAAACGCTCCGATATTCTTCAGGTGAGAGAGAATTTTAGGCGAAAATTCGAGTAAAGGTCATGATTTAGTGAAGTAATTTTCAAAACGTCTCTGCAAAAAGCAGATGGGTTTAGACGCGAAAACACGGAGATTAAGTTGTACTTTCAGAAAAGGAAAAAAAAATCACAATAATAGAGGGGCAAATTTAATTTTTATCTGAAACTATCCTAGCAAGGAAAAACGAGTTGGAACGCCAAGCTCAGAAAGTTATGACCTGCATTAGGGATGTAATACCAAGCACGTCACGCACTAAGCCAGTATATCGCGAATTTGATTATCGGACAATGGCTATTTCCCACCGTGGGCCTCTGCGACAGATTTGGGAGGCAAGAGCATTGAGCAATTAATACGTCTAGTTACCTTCTCCCATTTATACTTATGCTGTTGTTTTTACATTTGTTTATTGCTTGCAATTGGAAATTTTAAAAAATATATATCAGACAGCCAGGTTAATTTTTTTAATCTATCTATTCCAAAAAAAAGTAACTCCCGCTGCCGCTGTCAAAAGCTTGTCACGCTATTTCCTCCGAAACCGCTGGGGGTATGGGGGTCGAGAGCGATACCAATGGATGCAGAAAAATGGGGGGACCAAAGTAAGACATGTCTCATCTTCGTCGGACTTTAAGTTTTTTTTTAATTTTATGTTTTGTGGGAAAATATTGACTTTTTCATCTTCAGATTACGATAACTCGCCAAAAAATGATCGTAGAATTTTGATCTTTTTACAATCTAAGACTACAGACATTTCTCTTTCAAACTAGACCTCATTCGTTTAAAAATATTTTAAAACAGACTAATATTTTCATCAAAAAATGAAACACAGTTTTTCAAGAAATATCGTCCCATATGTGGATGTAATATGGATGCTCCTCGAATTTTTATCTTACAAAGAAAATATTTACATCATATGGAAGCTGAAAGTTTTGTCATTCATATAAACCTCATTTCAAGTCTCTATCTTAAAATTTCGATTTTTAATTCATTTTAAAGCTGATAATTCAACAGTGATGAAAAGCCCTTCACATATGGGTGACAACAGTAAATGAATGGAAGCTGTTACATTGCCTGTGAATCCCCCCTATGTATCTCGCTATTAGCCCTAAAAGAGGAGCGAGCGTAGCGAGCCTAGGGGCGAAGCCCCTAGAGGTGTAAAAAATTGAAGTGTGTCACAGAAAGCGGTTGTTAGTGTTTTTCTTGTAATCAGGAGTTCCAGCGGTGTTTCTCAGTTGAGCGAGAATATTTAGCCCAGTGAAAATTGAGCCATTCACAAGCCAAATCGATTAACTCCACATTTTCAATTTTTTAAAGTTTTATTGTGAAAGTACTTGATTGACTTTTTATATTCATAATAAATTTCCATAATAATATGGATTACCACCACTCAATGACAATTTTTTTTTGCCCACCGAATAATAAATAATTTATTTCAGAAGCCAATCCAATTAGTCTAATGTAAATCATTGCAGTAATGCAATTCAAAAGAGGAAGCAAGTACTTGATGATAACGGTAAATTCTTTCATCTCAAAAAAAGTAAAATAAATTAGTCAGTTACAGTCTAACTGCCACAGAAGTAAGTACTTCGGAATTATTAGACAATTATTTTTTTTTTCTGCAGTAAAAAAATAATTGGATGTTATTATTTAAACTTGTTAATAATTGGATTTTATTTACTTTTCCCGTAGAAAACTTAATTGGATGTTATTACATTTTTTTTTCTCTTGCAAAAAGCTGTTAAAACCCTTTGCACGCAAAAATTGTAATAATAATAACCATTACTCCGAGGATATTATATCTTATAGATTTTATATGTCGTTAGGTAAAATGTACATCTGCAGTAATACATTATACAGCGTTTATTTGAATTTGTATTTTCAAAGGAATTTTAAAAAAGTGTACAGTCGAACCCCGCTATAGCGAACCCGGTATATAACGAACTCCCGGATATAGTGAACAAAAATTTTGGTCACGTCGTTTTCCTATTGTATTTAATGCTAATTTATCCTTTTATAGTGAACCTGACGAAATCTTAAAAATTGGCTATAACGATCCTTTTTTTCTGTCGACTGCAGATTTTTTTTTTTTTTTTACTTTTTAAGGCTGCTATGTACTAAGAAAAAAAATCGTATTTCCCTATTCCTCTTCTTGCAGACTCTTGAGGTGGGAGGAGTCCAGCTGCCAGTTCGAGAATTCCACCCCCCCTTAGGATTGACATTTTGAGGGATTGTAATGGCTCTCTCTCTAAGCACTGCATCCAAATTTTTTATTTAAAATATATTTTTTTCAACTATTTACAGGTACATAAATGCCGATAATCGAATACAATTGGTATTGTCATATAGCCTGAACTTTTCTTTAAAGCTCTACAGGATTCATTTTATAAATTTCGTCCACCGAAGGAATTTATGAGCGTTTAAAACACACTATACCAGATTTTTCCCCGAATAATTTAAATTTTAAAATATTAATTGCATTTTTAAAAAAAACGAAAAATGTACACAAATGTAAAATTCCTTTCTCTATGACGGAGTACAATTTTTTAAAAACAATCTTTGGATCCAAGTCGTCAATCCGTGGACAAATTTTCTCCATAGGTTAACATTGAGGTGGGCGAATCCAATGGGGTTAGTACATAGCAACCTTAAGAATCTTGAAGATACAACGAATGAAGAAGATGATGATGAAGAGTTACATATCGCGATGTGGATAGAAAAGCACAGAATTTCATCATTCTCAGATTATGACATGCAATTGTTCGAAACCTG
Organism: Dolomedes plantarius; assembly: GCA_907164885.2. Classification (NCBI taxonomy): domain Eukaryota; kingdom Metazoa; phylum Arthropoda; class Arachnida; order Araneae; family Dolomedidae; genus Dolomedes; species Dolomedes plantarius. The sequence goes on along the minus strand of OU015493.1, from coordinate 21,297,704 downwards.
TGATGATGAAGTCATTACATGTGAAAATCCGACTGATGAAGATATTGTGGAAGAAATTAAAATGAATCATTCTGAAATCGAAGATTCTGCATCTGATGCTGATGAAGAGGAGCACATAAGTGACGAAATCCCCACCATCTCAGATGCTACAGCAGCGATGCGTGTCATTAATAAGTTTTTGTCTACACAAACAGTGGAAGAAAGAGTGTTGGAGACATTCGATATATTTAGACAAGGAAATTCATAAAATGTTTTTTGAAATCGGCATCACGTCAGCAGAAGAAATCCGATTATTTCTGTATCAAAACAGTGATCAACAACTAAAGGTAAAATGAATTTATTTCCATATGTCTTCATTTTTAGTTAATTTAATTAGTATCGTGTCAGTTTGATGTGATCGAATTTAGTCAATTTAATTCATTAATGATAATTTTTAATAGATTTTATAATTTTTTTAAATACCTCATTATTGAATACATATAGCAACTAATGAATTATACATTTTGTGAACGCTAACATTTTTTTAATGGTTCGGATATAGCGAACCATCGGATATAGCGAACAAAACCTGTGGTCCCTTGAAGTTCGTTATAACGGCGTTCGACTGTATATTATTTTATCACTTTTCTCCACTTTTTGTTTTATGGACTTAATGGATTTTAAATTTAGAAATGGAAAGAGAAATATTTCATGCTGAAATTGAATTACAAAGATTACATACACTGTGACGTGATCGATGGCTATGAGATGAACAGACGTGTCATTCCCCACTATGCCCAATTAATGAGAGTAAGAACTGATGATGAAGAGTTTAGGAAGCTGTGATTTATGAATTGACCAATTGCATTTATTTGCTGAAATTTTCATAGGCAAGTGATCTGGCAAGTGAGCGTCTCAATTATAACTTTGAAGAGTATTGTTAAGCTCGTGTACCTTGAAACCAGATTGTTTCTGACTGAATTACAGGAACAACTACTTATACTTAGGGGGTCAAATAACATTAAAAGGGATTTACGACCGAAAGAGAGGAGTAGAATAGTTATTTTAAAATACAAAGCACATTCCTTAAATTTTTAAATTATTTCTTTTTTTCATTTTACGAGAAGAAAAAGTTAAAAATTGTGAATTCGGCAAATTTATATGAATTTCTAACAGAAATGTCTTGTGTGTATGCAGATTAAGAAAAAATAACTTAAGACTGTCATATGCACATTAGGGTGGAGCGAAAAAACTTTTTCTCGAAATTCCCATTGCCTGAGTCATTATTTGGTGTAAAACTGGCTGAAACAAATTTTCTCCAAATTTCAGCTCAAAATGTTGCCATCTTGAGGTTCCACAACTCAAGTGATCATTTGTATTGCTTTTTTCAAAGTTTTTAATGCCTTTTTATAAAAAAATAATAATTAATAAGTTGAATAATTAATTAATTTGTAAATTAATATTAATAAATATTTAATAATAATTATTGTTTAATAATTAATATTAATATTAATATTTATTGTCAAATGTCAGTCCTAGAAATGGCATTTCGTACATAAATCGCAATTTTGTACTCCAAAAATCTACTAAATGGCAGCACGTATTCTATTCTGATAACTATTTTATCATGACCTAAGCAGGCACGTGACTTTTATTGTGTGGAATGATTTGTTTTTGCGACTGTTGTCTTTGTTTGATGTTTGTCTTTGTTTCTAATTTGTAGTTTGAAGAAATAAGTTGTATCAATCGTGATTTATATTAATACGGACTTTTTATTAAAGCATAAACATAAATATGACCTCAACTAGAAGTGAAACTTTTTGTAGTGTTTTTGGAACTCCAGTACATCTGAAAGAGACTGTGCTTCCCCGTATGCTGATTTAATGAAGTATTTCCTATGATATATTGTGGAGGAAGGGGAACAAGAAAGATCATTCTTTAAAAGATGTCAGCGAAATTGTTTCTGACAAATTAGGAACTGACAAAATTAGAAAATATTTTTTTGACCAAGGAAACAGTACTTTATTTGATATTTCTGTATGCAATTGTTTAAATTATGAAAAATGCATGTGTTCCGTGAAAGCTCAAAGTATGGAACGAAATTTTTAGCAGACCAACAGCATGAGAGAAAAATGGCAATAGGATCAATTGACATTTCTGCAACTCAAAAACTGAAGCGTGTAAGAGAAAGGCAATGTACAGGGAAAAATCAGGAAGCTAAAGCAAAGGAATTGAAAGATAATGCTTCTTCATCTAAAAATATTACAGATTTAGAAGCAAACGCCGTCTGATTCAGAATTAGAAGATATCTCTGACCATTATGACGATTACGTTAGTCATGAAGCCAAATGTTGGAAAACAACTGACGATGAATCTCCCTCACCCTCCAAGACAAATGGACAACCTCCAATAAAAATGGCGCAGTTTGACGACTTGAAATCTTTTATGGCCATAAATTGCACTGGTTTGTATGCTTATTGCATACTAATGAACTACCCCTTCGCCACCTTTTCCAGAAGATTGACGGAAAGGAATCTGGGCCACACCAGTTTTCCGGAAAATCTCTGCAAACGTGCGAAATTCTTGCTGTGGCAAGTTTTGTTTCTATTCCAGTTGTTCTGCCTGAAATTAATAAAAAAGACCTCAGCTCAGACCAAAAATACCTTTTCGATATTTCTAGGGCAGAATCCCCGGGGGAGTGCCTTCCAGATTTTGCAAACAGAAGTCCCGGGACGATGTCTCATTCAAGATGACTAATTACAGCCAACAGAATTCTCCGCCTATATGTGTCGACTGCCGAACCAACAGAACACTTTAAGCTCCTAGTAGAATATGTCATGAAAGTTTACGTGCCATCCTGGTTTGTAATAAAGAAAATCCAAAGAGCTACTAATGGAGCACGTCACCTGCACGGAATGATAAAAAAAAGCTCATTCTTGCCAGAAGATTTTAAGTCAATCGTTCACAAAGTTATTCAGAGAAACTCTTATTTTTCTCACTGTGGAATCATTCTGTTGGCAATGCTGTTAGATGAACGATCACATATTCGAGAACTTGGCCTCAGAAGAATACTGAAAGCAAGAAAAATTGACTGGAAGGGGAAAATACGCCAATTTGATCTTCCAAATTTAAATTTCCAAGCAGAGGAATATTTTGAGATGATTAACGGGGACAATCCTTTGGAACCACCAGCTACCATGAACCTCAGTGACGAAGACATAGAATGTGTGACCAGAAAAGGTTCACAATTTGAAATAGAGAAGCTCCCTTGCTATTCTCAAGCAATAGAGAGGCATGTGTGACTGGTAACACAAGCATCATTGGTAACATGTGGCGCAGAAGCCAGTGATGGATACATTCGCAGTGGAATGAAGTGACGAAAGGAACTGCCAAAGTTTGACACCAAAGATAATTATTTCGGTCCTCCTGTGAAATCCAAAACTGAAGACTGATTAAAGTAAATTGCAGGTTAATGATATATTTTTTTAAACGATCATGTTTTCCTGTTTCCTTTTTATAATTAGAACTGCTTTTGAGTCAGAAAATAAAGCTATTATAAACATTAAAATTAAATAAAAAAAATTTATTATTTTACTTTTGACGTTAATATTCCTTTCTTCGACCCCTGTGTGGAACCTGAAGACGATGAGTTATTGAGCTGGGATTTTTTTGCAGTGTCTTTTTTGCCAAACAGCACCATTTGTTGAGTCAGGAAACATTAAAATAAAAAAAAAAATTTTTTTGCCTTTTTCACTCCACCCTAATGCACATTGAAACATCGAAAGTACTGAAAAGTTAAACAGAATCCCTTATTTTCGTTTCGAACTTACAAAAATAAAAAAAGGTTTTAAATTCCAAAATGTTTCCGCTCTGTTTCAGAAATATGAGCATTTCCTTAAAAAAAAACTCAATTGGACGAAAAATTATTTGGATTTTACACTTGGGGCTATGAACAAAGAAAAAGTTTTATTTTACGAGTTGCAGTTGCGTTAAATGAAACAGAAAGTTCTGTAATATATGGAAAGTAATTTTGCTGTTCTATACATCAAAGTATTCATATCACAATATTTCGGAACTCACTTACCCAAAAGTTATTGTTAGATAAGTGTATTTACAGAATATTTACTGAACAAGATGTACGTAAAACAAGATGTACGTAATATATAAATTGTTAAAAGCGCATTATAGACATCTGTCCAATAGAAACCCGGAAGACTGTTTAGTGGATAGAGACCGTTAAACGTCCTTAATAATAAGTAATGGGAGTTTTTGCGGTGCCCACAAAATTCAGTGCCCATATCTCTAAAGAAAGGGTATTTTTAGCTATAAAAGGCTCCGAGAGCTTTGTTGGAAAATTTTAGACAATTTCCCTAACAGCTTTTAAGAGATAAATTTTAAGGACTGGAAATCCTTAAAATTGAAAATTTGATTTCCTTGATACCTTGATTTCTTTTGATTTTTTTGATTTCTTGTCACCTCTATCGCTATAAAATCTTCATACAACAGTAGAGTCTTCCTATAATGAAATTTAATTCGATGATGTCTTCAATTTAAGGACGGTTTTTACAAGAACCATTCGATAAAATTCCAGGCGATTGCAATTTCAAAATAATGTTAAAGTGTTCCAAATCTTAAAAATACGTGAATACTTTTATTAAAAATAAAACTCTTCATTGGTAATCTGCACAGAACACAATTAAGGTTTTAAGACAGATGAAAGGTTAGACGGAAAGCGTCACGTGTTACTTTGTTGTGACTTACACCCCCTGGCGGGAACAATCCGACCAAATCCATAGATGACTGTGGACTGAGTAATGTAGGTACTGCTTTTGATGGCACACGAAGTCGGGGTCTGGCTTAGCCCGATGCCAACCCAATTTTGATCGACCAACCACCGGGGTGACATCTGGGGACTCGTACCGTCCTCTCACCGACATAGGACAGATGTACAGTAACCACCGCTTATAGTAATCAGTGGTTATAAGAATCAACCGTTTATAAGAATGAATATCGTGAAAACAAAAACAAATGTATTATTTCCATGTTCAAATTTTCGCTTTAAAGAATCAATCCACCGGTTTTAAGAATCAGTTTACAATCTTCGCTTTCCTTTCATTTTTCCAAAAAAAGCCACTTAAACCCTCAAAAGGCACGAAGTTCTTTCTTTTTTTCTTAAGGAAAGATTGATAAGATGGGATGGAATATAGTCGTTAAATTCATCCCTTTCTTTGTTAGACATAACATAATACTTTCCCCTTAAACGCTTTAGCTAAACACTGTCCTATTAGCTTGACCCAGGGGCATCTTTACCCATCCGGGTCTAATTTCACTTTTCTCTACTGACAAACAAAAATAAAGACTCTTTTTTCCCACCTCCCACATCCTGGTTGCGGCTTCCTGGACCCTGAAACACATAAATCTTCGGCGAAGTGTCCACTATCACTTAGGCAAACGTGACATTAGTAGATTCAGCACGTTATCAAACCGTAAAACGTAAGCTAGAAGGTGAATCTTCGTCTGAGACTATTAGTATTGAAAGAGGTATAAACAGCCTCCTGAAAACTTCATTACGTCAACCTACCATAGAAAACTTTTACTTGCTCCCTTCCTGCAGTTGAAATGTTAAAACTGTTAAGCAGGTATGTTGTAACAAATACTGGATTTTTTTCTTCTATTACTATAATCATGTGTATCTACATATAGGTCTAGAAATTAAGTTGTATTTTAAAAATTATAATAAATAATTTTAATAAAAGATAACGTAAATTAAAGAGTATTTTATGATAAATTATGTAATATATGTATATATAGGTGTGTGTGTGCTTGTCCAAAAACCTAAATTTCGGCTATAAGAATCAAAAACAGTAATAACAAACGTGATTCTTATAAGCGGAAATCAATGTACTTTCCGGCCTACTGATTTAGCGTATTCATACTCAGCGTAGACTTTAAGGATCTGTTCACATAGAATTCGTCAGCGCCAGCTTAAAATTTTTTAACCAATTGTATACCAATCATTGACCCATTTAACCAATCAGCGCCAATGGAAACTTTAACGCTAGCGCTAATGGATTTTATGTCAACAGGCCCTAAGGCAGGAGTGGGCATTAAGTCGATCGCGATCGACCGATGGACCACCAAGGCATTTTGGGGTGACCGCCTTTACTAAGACCTAAGACGCGCATACTAAAAGAAACATATTTATGGAGACTAAGTATGCAGACTAAGTCTTTTACTAACTATAACTACGAGGACTTACTTTAGATGAAAATGATTTATTTTTTAATGTATTTTGAATTGTTTGATGATAAATGCATCATTTGATATTATTATATTTGTGGCTATTATTATTGTGTTTGTATCTAGCGTTTTGCTTTAAACGCGGTTTTAAAAGAGTAAGTTTTTTTATTGTAGTTATGTAGGTAAGTACATATACCGTATTTATTATTAAGTTATAATAAATATTGTATACCCTTTTTTTAGCTCACACACCTACGCCACTGGGTGGACAGCAGCACCTTGAAAAAATTGGAAGTAGCCCGTACCCTTGAAAAGTCTGCCCACCCCTGCCCTAAGGTATTCAATGGTGCTCGTCGGGGTTTGAACCGAGCACCCTCAGTACCTAATTCCTTCCGGGCGAAGTCCATAGCCACGATAACAGAAAGTGTCATACTGTCCTGCATTGATCGCCATTAAAGAGCTGGCAAAGGTAAGTAAATACCGTGATGACTGTCTTAAAAATCAGAAGAATACTTGTTCAACCTCTATCAGTGATTGTGGATTTCTTTGCTTATTTAATGGCCTAAAATAATTGAAATGAAATTCACATCAAATGATTTATATAACTGAGCCTGATTTAAGCTTTCCGCCTGTCGAACGCACTAATTAATTTTCATGCTCATTTCTTTCAAACTATTACTCTTATTTATTTGACGTTCATTAAATTGACTAAATTTCCCCTTTCCGGTTTGCTGGCTTACAAAAGAGTAAATAAAACTTAAACACAAGGAAATAGATGTATGGGACTTATTTCCTTGTGCCGTATTGGTTTTTCGATCAAAGATAGCAATCGAACGTCAGAACAGCATTCAGAGTAACGCCCTAGACCACAGTTTCCCCTCTAATGAAAGAGTGTGAAAACATATGGAACCAGACATACTTTCAGACATGTTTGGGGAAACTCATTACCGGGTGGGGGGGAGGGGGAGGGTTAAGTGCCGTCGGTCATGAGAATTCGGGAACGGACATAAATATTTTATTTTGTTATTGAGTGTTTTTTACCTGAATTTTGACGGCAAATTATCTGCATGCTATCCGCATAAAAAATAAGTTCGTTAAAATAAACTGTCTATCATGGCTTAGTTGCTAAAGCTCTAGAATCATAAAGGCTTGAGGTTGAAAACCAGTCATAAAAATTAAATTTTCTTTACATTTTTATTTTTTCTTGCGCCTTAGTTAGGTAATTCTATCAATTTTTTATTATGAAATTGAGAATTTTAGGTTATTTCAAATTTAATATTTTAACCGATTTCTGAAATTGTTTTAATATTTCTGGCCAAAATGCGACTCCAACAAACTGAAATTTCTAACGTGACTGTCCGAGTCTTTTGGGAAAGCATCTCAGAAAATGCACTGGAGGATTTAGAATTTACGGGCATCTATGTAAATTGGTTCACGCGCACATCACTTGAGCAGAAAGGACGCCGCAAGCCCAAGTAATGTTATTAGTACGAAGTACAGAACTTAGTGACTGCGAAATATGAAGGTGATTGCCGTCACACTAAATAAAAACTATGGTAAGAAACACACAGACAATTTTTTTTTAGTTTGTAAATTGTAATAATATACTAGTTGTTACCCGTCAAAACATGACGGCTAGATAGTAAATAAATGTACTAATACACAAATTATACTCGACACATCATTGCCAGACGTTGAAAATCATAATAATGCTCAGAAACAAATTAATGTTTAGACGGCCTCGTGCTTAGTGAGTATCTAAAGCCTGATTTAAAAATGTCACTGAGCATGCGCAGAAAGCAAATTTTTAATTGTAAATTATCGCTAATTAAACAGCGCGAAATAAACAATTTCCATCAGGTTTAATCTTATATTTCACAAACATAATTATCATAAAAATAAAAATGGCAGAGAGAGATCTAGAGAGACTCCTCGGCATTGAAACATGTCACTGAGCATGCGCAGAAACAGTGAGTTTCTAAAGCCAGATTGAAACATGCCACTGAGCATATGCAGAAATCAAATTTTAATTGTAAATTAGAGCTCATTAATGAAAATTGCAGTTACAAAAACCAAATTTGACAAATCTACAGGTTACAATCTTTCGCTTAAGACCAAAATGAAGTAAATTGATGCAGTAGTTTTCTCTCACGGACTGCCCAAAAAGTCGGCTTAGCAACTTAAATATATAGATACTAGCATTATTGCCCGGCGTTGCCCGGGTAGATATATAGGTATAAAATTTTTCATGCATGCCATCAAAAAAATACTGGGCTGCACCCCCCCGGAAAATAAACACTTCGCCCTCCCCCCCCGTCACCCCCAGACCAACTCTCAAACCAACCCTCAGAACAAACCTCTTTTCCCCCGCTATCGAATTAGACTGGTTGTGGTGAAGGGGCTGTATCCATATTTAAGAGGTGCGCTTAGGGGCACAAAAATCATTAAAAAATTAATTTAAACAAACTAATTGAGCCCCAAATTTCGTTTTTCCTGATTTAAGTTTCTCGGGTCCTAAACATTAACTGTGCCGAATTTGGTCCCGGTGGGTGAAACAGTCTATGATTCTATAGCGGACAAACAAACAGACAAGCTCTTTTATATATAGAGATAAATGATTCAAATTTCCACCCTCTTTCCCCTCCTTACTTGGTTATTGGGTGCTACCATAATAACAAATCATTTTATGTGATCTTAGTGGGAAGTGAGAACGAAAAGTAACTGAAATAATGCAAGTTGAGTGACCTCACTTTTTGGGGGGATAGGGTCAGAAGAATGCTTCAAGGCAGGGTACACCCTGGTAAGAACCCGAATAGACTTTGAAAGCGACTGGGTATTTAACGTCTTAACAGTTTCTTTTCATGGGGAGTTTAGGCAAATGGCCAAGCGGCTATCTACAAGCCTAACATCAACATAGCAAATACCAAGCGCCGATTAGAGTAAAGCTCACCTTGAATGAACCCCTGCGAATAATAACAAATAAATTCGACCCTTAAAACGCTTTACAACCTGACAAGCTTAAAGTCAAGAGAATGCTAATTGAAGCCGCCTACTCGACTGTACAGCGTCAAGTGTCAAGTTTTTAGGAGAAGGACTATTGATACGAGGAATGTTATTCATCAGAACGTGTTTAGTCAGTCATTAATGAACCTCAATGTGTTAGGCAATTCCCATTCTTTTAGACAAATAACAACTCTTCGATAACAGATCTGTGACGGCCTTTTAAAGGACCCGCTTATAAATTACGGTTATGTCATCAGTGTCCATGAACTGGATTGAATTTTATGGAGGCACGATTCCAGCCTAATAAAATAACTTGGGAGGCCAACTGAAACGGAATTTTTACGGCAGTGGGCTACAACCCCAACGTTCGTGAATGAACAATTCGTGAATACTCCTTTGGAAAAATGGGGGAAATTTCTTTGTGCAGCAACATTTCAAAATTTAGATGTGTTTGCTATCTTTACACCGCAGATCTATAGATGTGTCTTCATTATTATCTCATATGCTTTACTTTAGCGCTATTACCTCATAACGTGGTTTCCTTCTTTAAATAACCTACTTCTCGAAATTTCGTGAGACGCCATGAACATGATTTACGAAATTATTTCGGGTGGAAAATTAACTTTAAGAAAAGCTGTCAGGAAATATAAATAACTAGCCAGGCTTCGCCCGGCTATGCTCGGGCCCCACAAAAGAAAAAAAAGGTCTTTTTCAGGGTATACAAATGTATTAAATTTCCATCAATTTTCATTCCCGTCGCTGCCGACAGATGGCTGCACCAAACTGCTTGGAGTGGAGTGCTTCTCCGGTGGAGTGCTTTTTTAGAATTAAAATATCTTTAAAACTATTAAAGTAACAGAATAACTGTAAGCAGAAAAAGTTATCAGTTTTCAAAGCTCTTTCCAAATATGTACGATTTATGTACTTTCATGAGAAAAATAATACACCGATTTTCGACCAAAATGGCCGCCAAAATCGCAGTCTCAGGATGAGTGAGACCTGGAGACGTGACGGTCATATGACCGGACCGAACCCACCGTCTGTTATTTTATTTATATAGAAGATTACTGCCTGCCCCCAAACTGTGGAATTTCACTCTTAATTTCTGAATTTGATTATTCCCTAATTTTCATTTTCACGTCTACAGTACGATTGTTGATTATACGCAAGAATAACTTGTACGTGACGATAAATTAATACAAAGTACCAGAAATATAAATCACGTGATCAATATGTAATGAATTAAATTCTAAAAATTAGTCTTTAAAAATTCACCAAATATCCGAAAATGGAGGTAAAGATTCGAAAAAGGTTTCATTTTAAAGGAATTTTTATGATCTTTCTCGTGATATAAATTTTATAACCCTCGGATTATTATTTTAAATGCAAACTTTAAAGAATATTACAAAAACAGCTTAAAAATTTAATGTTACGAAATCTAAGAAGAATTTTTAAAAAATATTTCTTAGTGCACCCCTACACTATAACAAGAATCTCCATGCAACATTTCAGCCCTTTAGGTCCAGCGGTTTGGTCTGTGCGTTGTATGTCAGTCAGTCAGTTACGGAACTATTTTATATACATAGATAAATCGTTATCACGGAAGACAAATTTATAAGTGAAATAGACCTCCCTTTACGTGTGAAGGATATACGCCGTAAGAAAAGTTTTTAAGTGAGAATAAGCTTATTATAACCGGAAAATGTTTAGCACTGAAGAGCTTTACTAGGTTATATGAATGTAAAAAAACATAATTGTAAGCCTAATAGGGCAGGTTGTCCATGAGAACATAAATTTCTTTTCTTTTCGTATGAATCTCGTATTTAGATTGAACTCAGCAAAACAAAACTGAAATATTTCAGTTTCTTCTAACTGGAGCCTGTCTGGTATTTGAAAATTTACCCTCAACCGCGAAAAACGTCTAGCCGAGAAACAAACACTACTGTATGAAATTAGTGTTATTAATTGTCTCTTGTTATTTGCAGATAGGAAATAGCCTGAATTTTTTAAAACTTTCGTCTTACACTCATTCTTTATATTTAATGTCGCACATTCTATTTCTGTGAAAATAACTATTCTATCTGGAAAGGCAATCAATTTCCATTCTTCTGATATTCCACCCAATACACAAGTGTTAAAGCAAAGTAGCCATTCAGGTGTAAATATATATATATACGCGGAAATCACGAGACTTCGGCATAAATTGGCGCAATCAGCCTAAAGAAGGAGATATTGTATTTGATGTGAAGTATGATATTTCTTTCAGGAGTGCTACTAGACTGGAATAAATTTATACTGGGTGGCTGTATAAAAAGGAACTCATTTCCTGTGGCGCTAAGGTGATAAATATACATATTTCATTAAATAATATCTCTATGCAACGTAAGAGGGGCTATTTTTCTAATTGCAGAGCTTCGCTTCAGAAAGTTTGCTAATTATTTCTAGCTCTAGATATCGGAAAATAAAAATTGGTACAAAGAAATCATACTATAGTTTGTTTACGTGCTTATACAAGCATAGATTCCATCTTACAGGATAGACAAAATCAATAACACTCTAGCTATCGCTGGATTTTTCTTAGTTAAAGTTACGATTAGAAAGTTAGAATTTCTTAGAAAGTTACGATTGGTCACTATGAAAATTAATATATAGCGGCTATTTCTTTATCTCTCTAGATTATATATGCTAAGGTGGATGACGCTCAGGGATATTGAGCGTATAGACTTTGAAAAAGGAGAAAATTGTTAGTATCCGTGTAGATGAAACATCAATGGCTGAAACAACAAACTCATTCAAAGTATACACACACCCATACCAGTCAATTTCAATCATGCATTCAATTGATTTGAAATTAGCCTCTGAAAACAATAATGGAAGAAACAAATAAGTTGAATCATAAGGACTGGAAGACTGGAATATATATATATATATATATATATATATATATATATATATATATATATATATATATATATATATATATATATATATATCAGGAATATAATATCAGTCGAGCGGGATAATTGCAACACAGTACATTTATTAAAGTTGGATATATAGGGACGATACAGGTTACATTTATATTTATAAAGGAGGTTAATAAATTTTACGTCTTCAGAATAGTTTCTTTTAACAAAAGCAACGTCGTTTAGCATTGCATCTAACATTATGTACAAGTCCGTCTTTTTGGATTCGACTTCTGGTCTCGTCTGCTCGGCACAAGTCAAAGTTCACTCCAAGCGAGCAAACAGCTACGTCAGCAGCATGGCGTCACAGGAGAACACATTATTGAGAATGGGGTGAAGGATGGTGGCTGGCTCTCTCTCTCTCTCTCTCTCTGTATATATATATATATGCAGAGGCTGTTCACACATTTTTTAGACGATGTATATTGTATTCACAAAACTAAATTACATAAAATTCTTGTGTTGTAAATGTTCTACTTGACATCCCTTATTCTGAACTATCTTTCGACACCGCAATTTCCAGGATAATAATGCCTTTTGAAGTGTCAGAAGAGGTATTCTATCCCATTCCTCCTGAACAGCTTTCCAGAGTCCTGTAAGGGTTTTGGGACGACGTTTGGATAATGCAGATTTTAAAAGTCCGAAAGCACAAAAATCCATAGGTGATACATCGGGAGATTTAGTAGGGATATCAATGAAGGGTATGGCCTTGATACCAGTTTTTTGTTCCATTTCTTTTAGGAAATTTACAGTGGATTTTGACGTGTGACTGCTAGCTTTATCCTGATGGAGTCTCACAGATTGATGGCACTGTGGGTAAAGCGATGGTATTTCATTCAGAAAAATTGGCGATCAAATATGTTCCTGATAGTATTTGGAGTTAATCTTGACATTTTTTTCCACTCTCTTTATTTTTAATTTGCCATTATAAGAAAAACCAGCAACAATCATGAATCCCTTAGAAAAACTTTCTTTCGATTCTTTGAACCATGTACTTAAATTTTTTTCTCCCCTTTTATGATAATTGTTGACGCCAATGGCTATGCTGGCAATCGCCAAACGCACCTTTGAAATAATACAAATATAGGAATCATCGTTTTTAATTCTTATGTTGGCATCGAAAACTTCAAGATATTAGAATTTGTTTGAAATCGTTTGTTGCAAAAAAAAGTTTGTTACGCTCGCACATCGTATGGTCGATGTTTCATGTATTGATTGTGTTCATACATTAGTATTGTAGATAATTCGTTTAAGTAAATAAAATTGTTATTAATTGGTGTGTCGTATGGTCGACAATGGTTTTGATATAATTTATTAGTCTACAGACCATTCGAATACAACCAATTTGGGACCAGTGCAACGTATGACATTTGGCTCATACAATAATAAATGGCTCTTTTTTCGTTGCAATCATTTAAATGCACCCATGATTCATCTATTGTGACAATTGTTTTCCATTTTTCTTTGGATAAGTGTTTCTCATGTAGAATTCTGCAGCGTGTCCTGCGTTCAACGATATGATTTGGAAGAAGACGATGAACATTGCGTTTTTTCGTTTTCTTAAGATTTAAATCAACGTTTATCATTTTGTTTACAGTGGACACCGAGCATTTTAATGATTTTGCAACTGTCCTTCGACTAGGGGGATTTTCTTTTAACATTAAACAACGTACCTTTGCAATAGTCGAAGATGTCCGTTTTTTCCTTGGATACTTGTTTGGAATTTTTGCCCTACTTGAGGCTCCAATTTGACGTTTTTTTTTTTCCTTTCTTGTTGACGATATTACCTATCGGCGCTTTAGATATCACAAAACCATGACTCTCACATCGTTTTTGGATAACGGAGTATGCATATTTCTCTTCGGAAAGAGCATAAATGTAGCCTTCGAACCACTGCTTTGTTAAAAACGCCATTTTGAATAAAAACAAAACTTTCAAGCCGCAGACGATAATTTTGACTTTTAAAAACATAGTACAATTGCAATTATTTCTTTTGCAGCAACCGATTTTTTATTACCGCTTACCAAAATCATCTAAAAAATGTGCGAACAGCGTCTGTAAATATATATATATATATATATATATATATATATATATATATATATATATATATATATATATATATATACAGGTGGTTATCAAAATAATGGAAACACTTATCAATAGTGATGTTTATGAATGTGCTTCGTATTCCTTTAAACGCAAGTCTGGCCACCGGAATTTTTTTATATAATATAGTGTATGTATTATTCTATTGTCAGGTAGCAGTAATGATGCTAAGGGCATCATGCTTTTAGGGGGACAGCGTAAAATATCAAACCTTGTGAAAAGGGCAAATTTTTAGAGTGCGCTTAAATTGGAGTATCTGTTATTGCAACCCCCAGGCTAATGCGTGTTTTTCGAGCTATGGTATCGAAAGTCATGATAGCATACACAGTGCACGGAAAAACATCCTTCGCCAAACATAATAGTGGACGAAAGAGAGAGCCGAGTGAAAGAGATGGACGAGGAATTGAAGAGGATTGTGACTCGAAGAAAGACAACAACTGCAATCAAAATGGCCGAAGAACTCAATCGGTATCTGCATGTTCTGGTATGAACCATTAGAGGTAGAAGGGAACTTCACAAACAAAGCATTTACGGAAGAGTAGTTATTCCCAAGCCACTTGTAATAGATGCCAATACAAAATATCGTCCACAATGGTGCCACGAGTGCAAATCCTGGTCGGGTAATATGTCAAAAAACGACATTTGGTCCGACGCATCATTGTTCACATTGTTCCTCGCAATAGGACGTGCGTATGTCTGGAGAACACCTACACAAGCGCAAGATTCAGGCTGTCTCATCTCAACTGTCAGTTATGGGGGTAGCTCTATCAGGGTTTGGTATGGTATCTCATGGTTTTCTTCAGGCCCTATTGAAACCGTAAAAGGGAAATTGAATGAGAAGGACTATGTCGAAATTTTAGCTCACTAGTCCATTCTATGATGCAAACATTGTTTCTTGCAGGAAATGGCGTTATCCGGTATGATAATCCCCCTATACATACAGCTAAATCTATCAAGTATTCATTTGAATTGCATGCAAAATATGACAAATATCTTATCTTGCCCTGTACAATCACCCAAACTGTAAATAATCCAACCACTGTGATCTGTATAAGCGGATAGATAAAGGCATTAATATCCACCACAGCATCTCTACAGGAACATTCCAAATTTTTCCCTGAAGAATTCTATAATATATTATTAACCACTATTTATGACTTGTATAATCCAATTCCAAGGTGAATTAGGTAGTATTGCATGACAAAGGGGATCCTGCCCCGTATTAATAAAGATTTTCATGATGTTTCTTAGTGTTTCCATTATTTTCATGAATACATATATATATATATATATATATATATATATATATATATATATATATATATATATATATATATATATATATATATATATGATGAAATTTCATTCAATTTTCATTCAAATGTATGAAATTTCATTCAATTTTGATGAATATTAAAAATGTTTTTGTTAAAAATTCGTGTATTCGTAAACCTATTTCCACCACTGTATATATATATATATATATATATATATATATATATATATATATATATATATATATATATATATATATATATATATATATATATATATACAGTGGTGGAAATAGGTTTATGAATACACGAATTTTTAACAAAAACATTTTTAATATTCATTAAAATTGAATGAAATATCATACATTTTACATGCTATGTATATACACTCAAGAGCCAAAACATTATGACCACCTGTCAATAACGAGTTGGCTCACCTTTGGCGCGCAACACAGCTTCAACCCGCCTTGGCATGGATGCCACAAGTCCTTGGTAGATGGCCAGAGACAGATTGTACCAGATGTTTAAGCAACGGTCACGCAAATCCGAGATATTGCGAATTGGTGGTCTTTGAACTCTGAGCTGCCGTCCCATGACATCCCAAATGTGTTCTATTGGATTGAGATCCGGTGAGTTAGGTGGCTAGGACATTAACTGGAATTCAGCATCATGTTCCTGGAACCATTCCAACACAGTTTTAGCCTTGTGACACGGGGCGTTATCCTGTTGGAATATTCCATTTCCAGCTGGAAAAACAGAGGCCATGTAAAGGTGCAACTGGTCCGCAATGATGTTCAGATACCCTGTAGTATTCATGGTCTGCTCTACCACAACCACGGGTCCCAGAGAAGCCCAAGAGGACGTCCCCCAAAGCATAATACCGCCACCACCGGCCTGTGTATCACCTACTGTACATTGAGGGAGCAGCAGTTCGCCTGGAAGACGGCGTATCCTGACACGGCCATCGGCGTGATGAATGACAAACCGTGATTCATCTGATCAGGCAACTCTCTCCCACTGATCCATGGACCAGTCGCGATGTTCCCGGGCCCAGCGCAAGCGCAGTTGGCGATGACGCTTGGTCAGCAAAGGCACACGAGTGGGACGTTTGCTGCGTAGCCCCATATCCCAGAGTGTCCGCTGAACAGTGTGCTGCGATACTATTCTACTTGGCCCTGCATTGTATTGGGCTGTCAGCTGAGCCACTGTCTGGCTCCTGTTTTGCTTCACCATGCGAGACAGTCTCCGACGACCTTTTTCTTTGATAGCGTGTGGACGTCCAACACCATGTCGTCTACTGCTGGTTTCACCGTCATTCATTCACTTTGCATAAGTACTAACAACTGTAGGTCGCGAACAACCCACGAGTCGTGCAGTTTCGGAAATACTTGTTCCGAGCCTTCGAGCCATTACAATCTGCCCTTTATCAAAGTCGCTTAGATCCGCAGCCTTAGATCCAGTGTTTTTTCTTGCACCGGCAGTGTGACGTCATACTTTGTTTTTCGCATTTTTCTCGTAAACTATGGATCGTACAGAAACGCTTCTTTGGACAGTTTTTATGTACTCCCAAAGAGGAATCTAGCCGTGCAGAGTTTATGCGGTCGTTTTGGGACACCCTGTATATATATATATATATATATATATATATATATATATATATATATATATATATATATATATATATATATATATATACATATATTGTTACGTAAGGGGCATATGAGTATTCTCCTGTGTTAGAAGAATAATATAGGAATAGTTGAAAATGACACATGAAGGCAAACGAAATCCCCATAATTTAGAACTTTTCTGTGGTATCATTATTTACTATACCTTCATAGGCTCGTTTCCACTTTCAACTAAAATGTGTATTTTATCTAAAAGTTTTCAAATAATACTGATCAAAAATAAAACTAATTTTGATCAGTATTAGTTAAAATAACTAAGCAATTAACTTCCTAAGCACGACCTACTCTGAATTCCCTTGTTAATATTTAACCTTTAAGCTACTATCTTTATATTCTTCTAGCAAGACCTGATCCATACACTTTCTTCTTTGAAATCTTTTCATATTCAAGCAGATTTTAATCAAATGAAAGGTTTTTGAAATGCAGCATTAGAAATTTTTTTATAATTAATTCGGGATGAACTCTTGATTGTTTCATTTTTTGCTCTTTTATTGATTTGCTTCTTTGTTGGTAAAAAAACCTATAGTTTTATAAATTATATGTTTTCTTACCAACCGGTAGTAACTTGGTTTTAAATATAAGTTAACCTGTGATCGCGAGTTAATAATTACAAGATAAAAAAAACTTTTTATATACCATGGTTTTAAATTTTCTGTTGAATCATATAAACTTGATAATTCTAGGTATTAATAAATATTTTTGAAATTTTTTTGATGAATTATCCAATCAACTTGAAAGAAAATTATCAAATGCGTAATAAAGAGGTATCAAGTGCGTAATCGAATGCGTTTAAATTTTCGTTCCCGTCCCGGGCGGTAGATGGCTGTACCATTCTACAAAACAAAATTTACTGAAAATAAATTCAATTCTGATTAAAGATGGTTAAAAATATCAAAAGAATGCATTGCCATCGTGTTCTGAGCTATTCTAAAAGTTTCAAATGTCTAGCTAGTCGGGAAGTTAGTTAAAAATCGATTGCAAGATTTGTTGCAAAGTTTTAATTCAAAATATTTTTTTATATTATCCCCAAATTCTGGTGTGTTAATAGATTATGTACTCGTAGAAGAACTGCAGTCAATGATAGTTTATTTCTTTTAATGACGATAGTCTAGGGAATAACTGTAACTCCACTTCTAATATTACATCTTTTAAGAAGTCTCTTATGTATTAATAATAAACTATATTTATTTTATTCAATTTCCTCTGTTATTTGTTTTCTTTCCTATCCATATTTTTCGTTTTTTCTTCGTTCCATTTTTCTATTTTTTCTCTGTTTAGCATTTCTCTTTTATCATGGTTTTTTGTTGTGGAAGATGTCATCTTTCTTCCTACTTTCCATGAATTTGTCATAGTATCACACGTTACTGGGTGATACAAACCTCCGGAGGAAGAAGGCTGCTATATAACTTCGAAGTTCTATACAAAAGATTATTTTACATAGTATAGTCAATTTTGGAGATTTTTTCTCACTTCGTTTCAGCGTTCATTTGCTTCTCATATTTTCTAAACTTTTTACCATGTTTTTATTAACTTGCTTTCTTGTTTGCTTGTGTGTGTGTTTGTCCCTTACAAATCTTGCAATCGATTTTTAACTAACTTCCCGACTAGCTAGACATTTGAAACTTTTAGAATAGATCAGAACACAATGGCAATACATTTTTTTAATACTTTTAGCCATCTTTAAGCAGATTGAATTCAATTTCAGTTAAGTTTATTTTGTAGACTGGTGCAGCCATCTAACGACCGGGATGGGAACAAAAAGTTAAACGCACGTTAACTTTCTATTAAATTCATTATCTTTCAAGTTGATGGGATAATTAATCAAAAAAATTTTTAAAAAGTATGTATTAATACATAGAATTGTCAGGTTTATATGATTCAACAGAAAATTTTAAAACATGGTATATAAAAAGTTCTTTTTATCTTGTAATTATTATAGTAAGGGTGACCAAATTGAAAGACAGACTTTTAGATTTTTTTATGTAATGGTTTATTGGTTGGAATATGTGACCATACAGGAAGTAACAGTGATACATGAGCTAGTACATGTCCGCTTCACAGAATAGACTTTTCGGTTCAAGTATCCCAGCGCTGACTAGAGTTTGGATACCCTGACCAAACATTGTCCGTTGTTGTCATAGGAACTATCCCTTGAACGGCGTCCGGAACCTCTGCATTGTTAGCAAATCGGTGGCCTTTGGGAGCGTTTCTCAATGTGCCGATGATGAGGTAGTCGCAGTCAGACATATATATATATATATATATATATATATATATATATATATATATATATATATATATATAAATATATATATATATATATACAGAGGCTGTTCACACATTTTTTAGACGATGTATATTGTATTCACAATTCTAAATTACATAAAATTCTTGTGTTTTAAATGTTCTATTTGACATCCCCTATTCTGAACTATCTTTCGACACCGCAATTTCCAGGATAATAATGCCTTTTGAAGTGCCAGAAGAGGTATTCTATCCCATTCCTCCTGAACAGCTTTCCAGAGTCCTGTAAGGGTTTTGGGACGACGTTTGGATAATGCAGATTTTAAAAGTCCGAAAGCACAAAAATCCGTAGGTGATACATCGGGAGATTTAGTAGCGATATCAGTGAAGGGTATGGCCTTGATACCAGTTTTTTGTTCCATTTCTTTTAGGAAATTTACAGTGGATTTTGATGTGTGACTGCTAGCTATGTCCTGATGGAGTCTCACAGATTGATGGCACTGTGCGTAAAGCGATGGTATTTCATTCAGAAAAATTGGCTATAAAATATGTTCCTGATAGTATTTGGAGTTAATCTTGACATTTTTTCCACTCTCTTTATTTTTAACTTGCCATTATAAGAAAAACCAGCAACAATCATGAATCCCTTAGAAAACATTTCTTTCGATTCTTTGAACCATGTACTTAAATTTTTTCTCCCCTTTTATGATAATAAATGGCTCTTTTTTGTTGCAATCATTTAAGTACACCCATGATACGTGTATTGTGACAATTGTTTTCCATTTTTCTTTGGATAAGTGTTTCTCTTATAGAATTCTGCAGCGTGTCCTGCGTTCAGCTATATGATTTGGAAGAGGACGATGCACATTGCGTTTTTTCGCTTTCTTAAGATTTAAATCGACGTTTATCATTTTGTTTACAGTGGACACCGAGCATTTTAGTGATTTTGCAACTGTCCTTTGACTACGGGGATTTTCTTTTAACATTAAAAACGTACCTTTGCAATAGTCGAAGAAGTCAGTTTTTTCCTTGGATACTTGTTTGGAATTTTTGTACACTTGAGGCTCCAATTTGACGTTTTTTTCCTTTCTTGTTGACGATATTACCTATCGACGCTTTAGATATCACAAATCCATGATTCTCACATCGTTTTTGGATAACGGAGTATGCATATTTCTCTTCGGAAAGAGCATAAATGTAGCCTTCGAACCACTGCTTTGTTAAAAACGCCATTTTGAATAAAAACAAAACTTTCAGGCCGCAGACGATAATTTTGACTATACATAGTACAATTGCAATTATTTCTTTTGCAGCAAACGATTTTTTATTACCGCTTTCCAAAATCGTCTAAAAAATGTGCGAACAGCCTCTGTATATATATATATATATATATATAAATATATACATACACTCAGCATAAAAGGCTACACGGAGCGATTTCGCGCCCTCTTCTTACTTGGCGCTGTTTCACTACGTCCTTGCTCGCTGTCCGCGTACTGTTCCAAAATATATTAGAATCTAATCATATTCGATAATCCAGCCTGGGCAGCTATAGGCTGTTCGTTGACGTTATTGTTAAACATCATGTCATCAGCGTGTGCCAAGTCATTCAACTATGTATAGCGGTGTATCTGCTCTGATGTCTTGAAGTTTTGTTCAATGGAATAAAATATTTCAAGTGTTCATCGTGTTCCTTTTCTTTCCTGAAGTGTTTATGTGTGAATCCATCTCCTGTACCTGTCTACTAGAAGTAATTACCACTCTGGCTACGTCTACATTGTCGTGTTTCGTGTACTCTACAAAATTAAAGTTATTCGTACGTTCAAGCATCCTTTTATTCGTTATATATATATATACATATATATATATATATGTATATATATATATATATATATATATATATATATATATATATATATATATATATATATATATATATATATATATATATACACACTCATGAACAAAAAAATTAGCGCACCAAGAAGGAGTCGTCAAAATGAAAGGAAATTTTACATACGTAATGACTACTTTGATATAAGTAAATGATAAGAAAATCAAAGAGAAAGGATAATTTATTTCAGAGAAAAAGGCAAAAGAACGGAGGAGTTAATACTCCATTGGACCCCCTCTAGCGCGAATGCACGATGCGATACGATCGGGCATTGAGTCATACAAGTTCTGTATGATGTCTTGAGACATTTCGTTCCATATTTGCTGTAACCTTGCCTCTAGTTCGTTCAAACTCGTGGGATGCCCAACTCGTCGTCCCAAATGATCCCAGATATGCTCGATTGGAGACAAATCTGGGGATCGGGCAGGCCAAGGAAGGGTAGTAACAGTGCGGAGACAGTCTTGTGACACCCTTGCCGTATGAGGCCGAGCATTGTCTTGTTGAAAAATGACTCCTGGGAGCCGTTGCATGAGTGGCAACACATGTGGTTGCAGGATTTCATGAAGATACCGCTGGGCTGTCATGGTGCCACGGAACAATACTAGGGGTGACCGTGTATTGTAGGCAATGGCACCCCATACCATCACACCAGCTGTGGGAGCTATGTGTCGCTGTACAACAAAGGCAGGATTGAAGCGTTCACCACGGGCTCTCCACACACGAACACGATTGTCATCTCTGCCGAGATTGAATCTGGATTCGTCGCTAAAGACGACCTGGTTCCATTCCGCTGCAGTCCACTTTCCTCGTGCGCGGCAAAACTCCAAACGCAGGCGTCGATGGGTGGGCGTCAAGGGCAGCACACGTAATGGGCGCCGCGATACCAACTGTCCTTCAACCAGGCGCCTTCGTGTGGTTCGAGAAGACACAGAGGCCCCTAGTGAAGGTGCTACCTGTGCCTGGATGGCGGCCGATGAAGCAGTTGGCTGTACGCGTGTTTTTCTTACGATGTGGCGGTCTTCTAGACGACTGGTCTGTCGAGGGCGTCCTGAGTGTACATGACATCTCTCGGGTCCACTGGTCCCAACACCTCCTCACAACACAATCAGAGCGGCCTAATTGACGATCTACTCGCCTAGCTGACCACCCAGCTTCCATCATCCCGACGATTCTCCCCCTCTCAAACTGCGACAACTGCTTATATTGTCTTCGGACACGGCGTAATGGCATGTCTATCTCAGCTCTTCCTTTGTAAATGATTCAGCACACTGAAACAAGCTTTGGTTACCTCTTTTATACTCCACAGAGTACGATGTTCAACGCCCTCTACCGGCTATACGTAATGCGCAATCACGCTGCATTTCTAATCATTTGCATATCTCCCCGACATGTACCTTCATTGCAAGTTTCGTTACGATCCCGCAATTATTTCTTGGTGCGCTAATTTTTTTGTCCATGAGTGTATATATATATATGTGTGTGTGTGTGTGTGGGCTATAGGAGGAGGGGATGCTCGAAGACCTCCCATCAGAAGTGGCGCAGCAAATCTTGTCAACGCCAACAATCAACTCATGGTGACGGCTGTGATTGAGCACGTCTCGACTGGTTCCGTGCTCCCACGTCCATTACAAATTTCCCTAAACCATCTGAACACTGTACACTGAGACAGACACTCATGTCTATATACATCCTCCATGCGACGACAAATTTCAGCTTCATTAACACTTTCTGATATGAATAATTACAACATAAAAAGAACTTTTTATATACCATGTTTTTAAATTTTCTGTTGAATCATATAAACTTGACAATTCTATGTATTAATAAATACTTAAAAGAAATGTTTTGATTAATTATCCCATCAACTTGAAGGAAAATGAAGTTAATTGGAAGTTAACTTGCGTTTAACTTTTCGTTCCCGTCCCGGACAATATATGGCGGCACCAGTCTACAAAACAAAGTTAACTGAAAAATTCTGTCAATTCTGCTTAAAGATGGCTAAAAGTATTAATATAATGCATTTGCATCGTGTTATGAGCTATTGTAAAAGTTTCAAGTGTATAGCTAGTCGGGAAGTTAGTTAAAACTCGATTGCAAGATTTGAACTGAACAAACGCACAAACACACAAACACACAAACAGACAAACAAACAAGAAAGCGAGTTAATAAAAACATGTAAAAATTGAATAACCATCCTCTGGCCCTGTTTGGATGAAATCATGTCATCACCGCATGTGTTTACCTTGCTCATATACATCCACACACCATACGGACACTTTCCAACGATAACAGCTTTTGCTTTGCAATATATAATGTCATCTACTGGCAGAAACACAAAGCTCTAAGTATTTAACTAATACAAAAGTCTCACTTTTATTTGGGCTACCCTTATAATATAAGTGAAAATTTTCAATTAATGTTAGGATTTATTTTACTTTTGCATTTCTATTTTGTGTCCAAGAATTTTATTTATTAGGTCCTAGGATTTTAGGTTGTTTAACTAAAGCTTTCAAAACTAGTGAAGAGGAAAATCTTTTCTCTAGAGGACGAAAAGTTAAAAAAAAGCTTCCATTACAAACTCATTCCTCCCGAAAACTGATCTCTTATGTTTGGTTTTGGATGCAACAGGGAAATCAATTTCACTTGAAATTACTTTTCGTATTTGTTGACGTAAATAAAACATGGGGTATTTTGGAAACCTGCTCGAGTAATTCTGTTTGAGATATAAATATGTGAGGCATGCATATATATTTTATGGGAAAGTTTACTGCTAACTACCTCTTACAACTTAAAAAGACTGCATGTTTCTCATATTTTATGGCTCATAATTTCCAGATCTTTTAAGGTATAATCGCTCTTAAAAATTTGAAAGTCAGTACACTTTTGTTTCATGTCGAAAGTTTTCAGAGCACGTCTGTTAAATATACTTTTCTTTACTCAGAAAGAAAGGGGGGTAAGAAGCATTTTATTACCACAGAATTACAAAATATTTCGCTCCATTGTATTCAATTTCTTAGGTCTCTAAAGATCAGTTATTCATTATCTTCATTAATTATTAAAGCTTGCGTATTAAAAAATTATTTCGGGTGTTCTTTTCCAGTACACATTTTAATGATTTTTCATACCTAATTTTTTAAAAATGAAGTTTCTCATTGTCTGTCCCTGTGCATTACTTGATTCATCAACCTATCTGGTCAAAATTTTCCTTATTTAATTCCTACTATTAGTTCACACTCTCCCTATATATATCTTGTTCAAATTTTCAATCGTTAATAAAATACTTTGTATTCATCCACTCGAGTTCAAATACATTTTTTTAAACTTGTAGTGGATGACACTTGATGTTAATACAGATTTTTCAAATATTAATTCATCAATTAAATTTAATTAACCAATTTTAGTTTTAGACATAGAGCGTCTCTTGCTCTTGAATAGTAATTTCCCTCCTCTTGCTGTGTAAACGGTAGCACTGGGGTACCGCGGGCTCCTCCCGTCCTGTAGGTAGCTACTAGAAAACGCTAACAACCAACAACCATCTCGACTCATATCCTTGACAATAAAATCATAGCCTTGGCTCGATATTGTATTTTCAGCTGTACCGCCTGAAGACCGTATATATATATATATATATATATATATATAAAACATATATAACATACAAAACAAAAACCTTTTCTAATTTCCAAATTCTTTTCATTTTCCTTTAAAATTACTTGGGCGTATGCAAACTAATTTCATTTTCATTTTATTGTAAGTAACCTAAACGCAATAGTAGACAATTAATATATCGTCCCTTAACCCCCAATCTTGTGGATGTCAAACTTATATAACAGGCCACAAGCCCCTGAGCCCAGAAATATGAGATTATAGCTGATTTTCCCGACTATGACTACTCCCACCGTGCTAACCGTAAACGGCCTAGGGCGTGTCATCTTAAGAGCTAACACTGTCTCTTCTATCTTTCTTACTTATTCTTATTTTTAAACTCCTCCCTTTTGTATTTCTACCAACCCCCTAGAACTTTACTATAATCTCAGTGCTACTATCTTCCTCATTTCTCTTAAATAACTGTGCCAACTCTGGCCCAGTGGATGCGCGTGCGCCTTGTAATTTTTTCTCCCGGGTGCGATTCCCGGCGTTTGCTTTTATTTTACTATTACTTATTTTACTTGTATTATTTTTTTACTGATAAGGACCTATTTATGATATTTAATTACATGCTGAGCAAATATATTTCTGATGCATAATGTTACAATTGGATATAAAGTCCTACAGACTTTGGAGCTCCGACAAGTTGAAATACATGAACCTGAACCTGAAGCCCAGAAATCTGCTCTGACCTATGGATGAAGAGTGCAAGGATCATGTGACAACGACCTCATGAAGTTATTTCAGCCCGAACACGCTTGAAGAGTGACTTTTTTTCGTGACCTCGTAGTATAGAAAACATGTAAACAATATCATTTCCTTTCCCGGTCAAATTCAACAGCCGGCCCAGTGGCTTAGTTCATCTTTAACGTTCAACTATGTATTACCGTGTACCTTCGATGTGTTAAATCTTCTGTGTTTTTCCTGCGGAATATCTTCATTATCCGGAATCATCAAATAAATAATGTGTATCTCCATCGCTTCCTGTTGTGCGTCTCTTCACTCTGGCCTCTACACTAAGTTTAAAGTAGATCATCGTCTATATGTTATTTATATATATATATATATGTTATTTATTTATATATATATATATATATATATATATATATATAATATATATATATATAATTTTTAATCAAAGTATCTGAGTATTTGTTGGAAAAATGCATCGACCTCCATAAAATCTCCATAAAATATCAGAAAAGCGAGTATTCTTTTACAAAACGAAATTTTAAGTTTTGAAAGGAAGGAAAAATTGCTACCTCCAAATTTTAGTTCGCATGTAATTTGTCTTGCTTTCTGAAGATTAATTTGTGTTAGAAAATTTCTGCGAAAGCACTTGAATAGATAAAATGCTACATGAATGGATAAAATGTTTTTGCCCTTTAAATCAAATTGGATGCTAACGTAAAATTCTTTATAATTTCTCAGAGTTGCGTGGTTTTTTTATTTCAAAAACTACTTTCTCTTTTTATTCCGCTTTAATTATTTTGGTAAAAATCGGTAGAAGAGTATCTTATTTTTGGTGTAAGATTTTACACATCCATTTTAAAACCCTGAAAAGTTAAATATTTAGTAAGAATCAACATGACATCGGATTCTGCAATCCCAAACATACTAATTAAAAAAAATTATGCTACTCTTGCATATAGTAGGGTGCCCCAAAGGAAAGTGTGACTTTTGTTTTAGCGGCAGGGGTTAAATACGTACAGAGCTTTGTTTTTGTGTCAGAAAATGACGTTATATGTTACTAAGCAAAGCTTCTAGAGTCAGAAAGTGTCAGTGTGCTATTTGAAGGTGTTTAAACAAGATGATTACGTATGGTCATGACACGGATTCGTTCAAACAGGCCCATTGAGCGTTAATTCCATTTTTGAGGGCAGAAGCTGTAAGTAAAACCGAAATGGATGAGAAAGATGGATGAGTCTACGTATGAGTGTCTGTCAAAGTGCACAGTACTTAGATGATTTAGGGAATTTCGTAATGGACGCTTGAGCACGAGACATGGCGAGACCTACTCAAGCAAACTTGGTCATCCCCATGGAATGGACTGCCATGAACAAGATTTGTTGCGGCAGTTCCTCTGGGAGATCCTAAGCCACCCCCGAGTCCCTCCCCATAGTCCCGACTTCTCATCCTGTGACCACCACATCTTTAGCCAACTGAGAAAGGTTTAACCCTTTCAGGGGCAAAAACATCCACCGTTTGCACGGAGCAGATTTTTTTCAGAATTGTTTAACCTAAAGAAACTTGGAAAATTTTCCCATTAAAGGTTGCAAAATGTTTTTAGTTCTTTAAACTGATAACAGATGGCAGTACTAACCATTTTTCTGTTCATTTAACTGGAATGCATTGCATGAAAGTGATAAAAAGACTAGATTTAGGCGTCTGCACTTTGCAAACGGCGCCCCTCAAAGGGTTAAAGGAACGTGGACCTTTATTTGAGCAAATCTCGTCATTGAAATACTGATTGTGTTATTGTAAAAATATATATATATTTCTGTAGATTATTAGTACAAAAATAATTTTTTTCAAGTAAAAAATCATCTATTATGCTTCTACAAAGTAATTTATAATGGGTAAGTGTAGTAATAAATTTTAAATCTGTTTTTTCTCAAAACAGATTTTTCAAGGATTTTAGATTTTTTAAATGCTCCATGCTACTTAATTTTTGTTCAAAATTCATGAAATTGATAAGGAAAAATCCTGATGCTGTTTACAAAAAAAACTGGGTATGCATTTTACAATTCGATTTCATTAAGGTAATTAAATTTGATTTATAACTTTTCAAAAGGCAAAATTTTGATGAAAATCGGGATGGAATTCAGAAAAAAAAATCTCTCAAAAATTAACTATTCAAGGGATTAAATAATTGATACCCAGATTTGTTTGTTATACAGTTTAAAGAGATTAAAATGCAAAATTGATGAAATATCTCAAAAATTAAGTAGCAAGGAACATTTTAAAATTTTGTTTATAAATTTCCATTTTTTAAAAAAGTCTTAAAATTATAATGAGATTGGAATTTATTTTTAAGGTATTCTATTTATTTATAGTGAAATGTGTATATGTAAAAAATTTCGTATCTCTATGATGAAAAGAAAAAAAATAAATTTTAATGTCCACCGTTCCTTTAAAAGGGCCAACGGTTTGCTAAAATATACAGAGATTCCGGGACGTCATTCAAGAGTGGTTCAACAGACAATTATAGACTTCGTCGCTCAAGCTACCCCAAATCTAGTGAAGCACTGCGCACTTACTTGAACCGACAGGGTAACTATATGCAGCGGATATAGATCATGTAACACTATTACTTCCTGTATATTCCTATATTCAACCCAATAAACCATTACAGAAAAACACCAAAAGTCTCACTTTCATTTGAGCAACCCATATATACTAGTTTTGTTCCAGTACTAAGTTTATTTCTTATGCTATAAGAAAGTCATAAGTTTTATATGCTACTAGCTGAAAACCCGCACTTCGCTACGGAGTACATCCAAATTAAATACAATGGTCAATGTATGCAATTAATGCCAATATATACAGAGGCTGTTCACGCATTTTTTAGACGATGTATATTGTATTCACAATTCTAAATTACATAAAATTCTTGTGTTTTAAATGTTCTATTTGGCATTCCTTATTCTGAACTATCTTTCGACACCGCAATTTCCAGGATAATAATGCCTTTTGAAGTGTCAGAAGAGGTATTCTATCCCATTCCTCCTGAACAGCTTTCCAGAGTCCTGTAAGGGTTTTGGGACGACGTTTGGATAATGCAGATTTTAAAAGTCCGAAAGCACAAAAATCCATAGGTGATACATCGGGAGATTTAGTAGGGATATCAGTGAAGGGTATGGCCTTGATACCAGTTTTTTATTCCATTTCTTTTAGGAAATTTACAGTGGATTTTGATGTGTGACTGCTAGCTTTGTCCTGATGGAGTCTCACAGATTGATGGCACTGTGCGTAAAGCGATGGTATTTCATTCAGAAAAATTGGCGATAAAATATGTTCCTGATAGTATTTGGAGTTAATCTTGACATTTTTTCCACTCTCTTTATTTTTAACTTGCCATTATAAGAAAAACCAGCAACAATCATGAATCCCTTAGAAAAACATTCTTTCGATTGTTTGAACCATGTACTTAAATTTTTTCTCCCCTTTTATGATAATAAATGGCTCTTTTATTTGTTGCAATCATTTAAATACACCCATGATTCATCTATTGTGACAATTGTTTTCCATTTTTCTTTGGATAAGTGTTTCTCATATAGAATTCTGCAGCGTGTCCTGCGTTCAGCGATATGATTTGGAAGAAGACGATGCACATTGCGGTTTTTCGCTTTCTTAAGATTTAAATCAACGTTTATCATTTTGTTTACTGTGGACACCGAGCATTTTAATGATTTTGCAACTGTCCTTTAACTGGGGGGATTTTCTTTTAACATTAAACAACGTACCTTTGCAATAGTCGAAGATGTCCATTTTTTCCTTGGATACTTGGTTGGAATTTTTGTCCCACTTGAGGCTGCAATTTGACGTTTTTTTCCTTTCCTGTTGACGATATTACCTATCGACGCTTTAGATATCATAAAACCATGACTCTCACTTCGTTTTTGGATTACGGATTACGCATATTTCTCTTCGGAAAGAGCATAAATGTAGCCTTCGAACTTTGCTTTGTTAAAAACGTCATTTTGAATAAAAACAAAACCTTCAAGCCGTAGACGATAATTTTGACTTTTTAAAACATAGTACAATTGCAATTATTTCTTTTGCAGCAATCGATTTTTTATTACCACTTACCAAAATCGTCTAAAAAATGTGCGAACAGCCTCTGTATATATATATATATATATATATATATATATATATATATATACAGTGGCTCCCAAAAGTGTTCGTACACTTAAGAATTTCAATGAAATAGGGGTCTATCCATTAATTAAAATGAATATTTCAGAATGGGTATTTAATAATAAGATCTATAATCTATTCTTAACAAAACTACATGAAATATTTTGAAAACATAGTAAAACTTTATTTTTAAGAAACCAGTAATCAAAAAGTAACAAAAACTTTATCTCACAAAAGTCATCGTACACTGAAATATTTTCGGATAAATTCATAATTAAAATTATCGTATTCGCTTTATTTTATTTTTGAACTGTGGTGGCATTTAAAATATCGTTTGGCTTTAATTTTTGCTTGCCTACTCCGTAATATTCTATTTATTATTTAAAAATGGCTCGTAGTCGTAAAGAAACAACAAACAGCTTTCGAAAATTGATTATTTTTCATCATAGTAGTGGTAAATCAGTTCGGAGTATTGCTAAATTACTTAATTTATCCCATTTTACTGTGCAGTATGTGATAAAACATTTTAAAGAAGAAAAGTGAATCGAAAACAAGGTAAGAAAAGGCCGTCGGCAAAGTTAACAAAACGTGATCAGAGATTTATAATTAGAAAATTTGTGAAAAATTCACGTTTGAGTGCTGTAAAAGTTTCTGCAGGATTCAATGAAACATTTTCTACTTCAATTTCACCTGAAATTTTTTGACGAGTTCTCAGAACAGCTGGATTACATGGGCGTTCTCCCCATAGAAAAATTTTTGTGAGTGAGAAAAACAGAAAGTTTAGGCTTCCCTTCGCACTATCAATGATAAATAAGCCCCAAACCTATTGGAATAATGTCTTATTTGCCGATGAACATTTTTGGTGCTGATGAGCGTATAATTGTATGGAGAAGAAAAAAAAAGGAACTTAATCCCAAGAACTTAGTAGGAACAGTTAAGCATGCCGGTGGAGGTATCCTTGTGTGGGGGTGCATGTCATCATCAGGACTAGGAAATTTGGTATTTATTGATGGCATAATGAATCATGCTGTTTTTATAAATATTTTAAGAGACAATTTAAAATTATCAGCTCAAAATTTGGGTATTGGAAACAACTTTGTTTTTAATCAAGATAACGATCCTAAGCACAAGGCTCTCAACTTTCGCATCTGGTGTCTCCATAATTGTCCACAAAATTTGAAAACACCACCTCAATCGCCAGATTTAAACCCAATAGAACATATTTGGAGAGAACTGGAGGTTCGAGTACGAAAACACGACATTCACACGAAAAGCGAACTAAAAATAATTATGATGGAAGAATGGATGAACATTGATGCAAAAATTACAAAAGAACTAAAGCAATCTATTCCCAGACGTTTAAAAGCTGTTGTGAATGCTAAAGGATATCCTATTAAATATTAATTTACCGAAAAAATTAGAATATTTATTAATATGTAGAGATTTTTTACAAGTGTACGATGACTTTTGTGAGATAAAGTTTTTGTTACTTTTGGATTATTGGTTTCTTAAAAATAAAGTTTTACTATGTTTTCAAAATATTTCATGTAGTTTTGTTAAGAATAGATTATAGATCTTATTATCAAATACCCATTCTGAAATATTCATTTTAATTAATGGATAGACCCCTATTTCATAGACAATCGTAAGTGTACGAACACTTTTGGGAGCCACTGTATTTATAATAAATACGACGATCAATGTATGCAATTGATGTAAAAAAAACGAATAAATATATTTATAAAAAATTGTAACCATAAGATGTATCGCCACGTAAAATGTCAGCCCTTTAGGTCCAGCGGTTTGGTCTGTGCGTTGTATGTCAGTCAGTGAGTCAGTCAGTTACGGAACTGTTTTATATATATAGACTAGAAACAGTCATTTAACTGATAGTTTAAAACCACTGATCGCACATCATGATGGATTCATTCTAATTTCAGTATTGTACCGAAATCATTTTTATGTGGTTTAATCAAATATTTCGGTCCATTCGTAATATTCATAACTGAAGAATCTTGATTAATACATATTCCTCGTTTTCATAAGGAATAACTTCTCAGTGATTAAGAAAGAAGGATTTTGCTAAAAACAATTTTAGTCCTTAAAAGTTGGAATTTTTTTTTTCTTTTACCTCGAAATAACGCCACGGACCTGAATTAGCCCTGTTTGTCTAAAAGCATAATAGTTTTCACGTAAACAAAAGGTTATTATTTCAGAAAACAGGTGGCAAGAATTAAATTTAAATGGAAACCAGCATGTTTCGTTTAATGTTGCTAATGAAATGCACTATGAAATGTACAATCAGAAAATACCCATATTCCGTTATCGAGTACCCGACTTCAATGAAACTTGTATCATTTCGTCTTTATAACTTTCAGTATCGTATTCTTACAAAACGGACCTTTTTGTGCAGTTTTCGCTGATTTCAAGCAAAAAAGGGTCAGGGGCTCAGAATAATTCTAAATTACCTTCACCCTCAGGGTAACCAGAGATTCAAATGAAGAATTTAAGATATATTCAATAAGGATCCAAAAGAAAGGTTTATTTCGAGAGAAATTCATGAGGTATTTCAATCATTTCGTGTTGCTGATAATTCAAGAATCTGAACTGATTATTTCTCACTATTTTGAAAAGTAATATCTCTGTACTGAACCATGAATATTTTTTATTGATAACAATTTTAGTTTTTACTGCAATGTTTGAAACCCCTTTAAACATTTTTTCTGTCATATTTTTCGGATAAGTGGTTCATTTCTCAGCTAGGGCCATTTTCCTGAATATTAAATAGTTTGTCGTAAATAAAATGTTTTTTCGCCAGACGGCAGAAAACACCAATAAAAATTAAATTAAACTCATGCTTCCTGTATACTACTGATGGAGAAATATCTGAATTAAAATGACTGTATTTACGATAAGTTTGCTTTTAAAGTTTTATTTATTTATTTATTTATTTATTTAACATTTTTGTTTCATTTTTTTGGTGGGGAGGGGGGGGGGGCTAAGCCTGGCAGACTATGAACTTTATTTCTATCTTAAGGATAATCAGGTGAAGACTTTTTTCATCATTCGCCAAAAAATAGTGTAATCCTAAAAAATCGCCATATGGTGACTTATCTGGGAACTATAGTCTTAAAAATGACCATATTTGACTATCATATTTTAACTTCACGTAATTATATTTCTACTCATATCAGAAAGACATTTATCTTACAGATAAGGGACTATTGTTCCCCTTTTACGCTATACTGAATTACATATAAACTGAGAATTTTAGACTCATATAAATGGATTTTAGGAAACTTTCGAGGAAAAAGTTTCGTACGTTGGGAAAAAGGCAAATTTGAGTTTAGACTATCACATATTTCTTAATTATTAAAAAAAATATTTTTTACCAGTTGATATGAAACTGTTAATTTTTTTTTCATAAAGCAGTTGAGAGAAAGGAAAGGAAGGAGATGCAATATATATATGTTCGTTAACTAATGAAATCAACAATTCTAATTAAAAAATATGTCTCTTTATTTGTACTGACTGTTTTAATCTGATGGTCATAACTTTGTATTTTATCTAATTGTATACATGTATGTCTGTTTGCGAATGTATGCACCTCGAAAAGACATTTCCTTGCTTTCAGATAATAGAGAAATCCCATTTTTTAAGGGATCGGTCGTTTAATATAGGAAGGATCCTGCTACTACTAAATGGGAAAAAAAATTCATATTAAGGGTATTGACTCCAAAGCACATTTATGAATCACATTAATATAATATTTTGTTTGCTTCATAATGCATTAAAGGGGGTGTTGATTTTAAATGTTGTAATCTCCTTATAAGGAACTTTTCTTCACCTAAATCGTTTAACTAACGAAATAGTTTGCAGAATCTTGACTTTGAACAAACTTTATTTTTTGGCAAATGTGGGGGCACTTATCATGAGACATTCACATAGAGAAGCAAAATTGTTGACTACTTTTTATCTGGGATTAATATACAGGTGAGTCAACATTGCTTCATTGGTGCCACCTCAATTTAGGTCGAGAAACCCCAAGAGTGACATCTAGCGGGCTAACACCTTCCCCAAACCCACTGACACCATGGAAGGACTTTCAGGTCTACGGAATTAACGTACCCATATCCGGCTTAGACACAAAGGTATTTAGAGTGTTCGTCGGGATTCGAACCGAGTATCACCAGTCCGAAACCCAACGCGTTACCATTAGGCTACCTCGGGGCATTTGAACAAACAATACTTGTAAATTAATGACCACATTTTTAAATAACAGCTTCAATATAAACAAATGAGATATGAAACTGTTAAAAAAAAATTTTCGTAAAGAAGCGGAGGGAAAGGAAAGGAAGGAGATGAAATATATATGTTCCTTAACTAATGAAATCAATAGTTCTAGTAAAAAAAAGGTCTCTTTATTTTTATTGACTGTTTAAATTTGGTGGTCATAACTTTGTATTTCATCTAATCGTATCCATGTATGTCTGCTTGCGAATGTATGCAACTCGAAAAGAAACATGCACAATTCTAATAAGAAAAGTTATGACTGGTAGTAGTGTTGGATTAATTAAGTGACGGTAGTAAATTTCCATTTCATTTACCTCTATTTTCTTACGTTGATGACACCTGCACTTTCAGTCTCTCTTTGAAATTTCTTTGAAATTCCCTTTTTATACCGGTTCTAGAGTATTTAATTATTACTGTGTAATTCCCAAAATATCACCATATTTGAGGTTTTGGAATACAGCGTTACAAGCAGAAAAGGGAAAACGATATGCAGTAATTTCCCTTATTTTCCCGCAAACCATTTCCTCTATCATCACTCTCTGAGATGTAGTACGCTCATCACACAATAATCCATCAATAATAATCCAGGAATGAAAAATTTCTCCCCAGTAGAACATTCCTTAACTATTTTTTATCTCTGTTTTGTTGGGGTGATATATCCTCTTGCGTTAATTCAGCATTTTTAGAATTCGTATTTACCCCAGTGCCCAATATAGTATCCAGCTAGTGAGGAAATATAATCCCGACCTTTCTCTGTTTTTTGCTTTCGCCGTCTGATAAAGCGAAACCAGGATACTATTCCTGGAAAGAAACTTAATTAACAGTGCAGAAATTGTATTAAAGAGCAAAAAAGAAATTCGATCTTTTGCTGAGTTGGTATTTTTTATTAAGAACGTATTTAGCTGATCTTTAGTTACGCTGGCGTTATCACCCTTACTTTATAATAGCATCACTCAAGATTCGACCGCCAACCTTATCCATGTAAAAAGGATCACACAAGGTCTTAAAACCCACAATATGAACGATGGCATGGTCATATGTTTCGAACTAATTGATTGTTCGTCGTCAGGCCTAGGAGCATTGGTTGAGATTGTCACAATCAACAATTCGCATTTCCTAGGTAATGAAGCATTCGGGTTAATTTCAATATTGCACCAAAATGAACTTTTTTCTTAATTCAAGAATCGAAACTAATTATTCCCCGTTTCCTTCAGAAATGGCTTCGCTCCGCATATAAACATTTTTATGATAGTGTTTTTGGTTGAAATGACAGCTACCAAAATGTTGGAATATTTTCTTTGTATTTGAACTTTTAGAGGCATAATTACTAGATTGGGACATTTTCCTGAAAGTTTAATAGTTTTCCCAGATACAAAACATTCCTCTTGATTCCTCAACAGATAGCAGCGATGAAACTTGATTGAAATTCGTTATCTTTAGTTTAAACTAAATGACGAACATGTTGAATGTAGTTATATAGGGTTCCCACTTATATCTGTTATACCCCCCCCCTTAACTTCTAAACGGTGACAGCTTAGGCCATAAAGTTGGTGTCTAGGTATAGTAAAAAGGCTATGCAATATTCGATGAGACAACATGTAACGCCATCTATTTGGCAAATTTTGGAATTAGGGTTTTTATCTAAAAAACGGTATGAGATACGGGAAAAAAGTCTGATAGACGTACGAGTAAAGTTTTTCCCATCCATAAAAAAAACACGGACGGGATGACGCAATAGAAGTGATTTTTGCCGCCACGCCTACTGTGGTGACGGCATTGCAGAGTATCCAATAAGATAATTTAGCAGCGTGGTTTGCTGACGATGTATGCAAATTTTAGAAGGCGAAACGCGTTATATCAGCGGTGGATAGAACATCCAAATCAGTCGGCATGACAGCGTCTATCAGTCGGTGCTCTTGTCCGAAAGAGTTATTTACCGTATATGGCAGTAATGCTTTTTACATTAGTTCAGATTGGACTTTCTTTTATGCTATATTATTTCAGTCATGTTTATATTTTTGGTTGCCGACATTTTTTACTTTTAAATAAAAGTTAGAGCTCTACATTTCATTGCGTTTTTTTTTACTCTGCACTATACACCTCCATTTAATTTTTTATTACGGTGGTGTATATCAGGGTTATGAGCCCAGTCTATGCCCAGTAGAGCTGTTGTTTTTTTCGAAGCTGACTGCCGTTTTTCCTAAAAGTGCTGTGAAGGGGGGCCGTCATGATGGAAGGATCCCAAATTCCGATACTAACTCCTACAAACTGGTCAGTTTGGAAAATTGACATGCAAGTTGTGTTAAGGCACTGGGGATGCTGGCGTTTCATTGAAGGAGTCGAGAAGCCCCTAGTCGAGGAGCCTAGTGGAAAGAAGTCAACTGACAGTAAAGCCGAAACGTCCGGTGTAACTCCAAAGACTGAAACTGGAGCCTCTTGGAAAGAGCTTGCCGACTGGCAGTTAAGAAAGGATAGAGCATATACCTTTATCTACCAAGGACTGCGTCCTGATTTACGAAGCTTGATATCATGGACTACCGACGGGAAAGAAGCCTAGCGAATTCTGACAGATCACTTTGAACCGTGCACGAGAGCCCGTCTTAGAGACTTTTAGATGAATTCTTTCTGACAAGGCATGAACCCAATGAAGGTATTGGTCTGTTCATCAGCCGTGTGAAGGAAGCCGCAAACCGGCTTAAGGCAGCTGGTAACGAGCTACAACCTTTGCATATAGGATTTCAACTAATCAGATTTTTACCACCAGAATACCAACCTACCGTACAGCAAATATACCGCTGGAGTGATATAGGTGGAAACTCTGTAGATACCTATAACTAGGCAAACTTTGTATCGATTTTAATGGAACTTCTGTTTATGTTCCTTTCATGGATATTATTTTATTCTTTCAAATATGGTGCTTCCGTTCACCAATTTTCCTTTATTGAATAATAGACGAACAAAATTAGATCTAAGGTATCTATTCTATATATATAAAACGCGTAGGTATGCGCACAAAAATCGACGATATTTCTACACTCCGAATGGCAACGGCTGCAACTACCAGATGTAAACATTAGCGGCCGTCCGCAATTTTCAACCGCGTGTCAACATGGATTTACGCACTGTAATCAGTAATGATCGAAAGCGAGTTGCACGATCAAATGAAAATTGAGAACAGTCTCAAGAAAGGAAGCGAAGAAGAAATAGTTCATTAAGTGGGAGGCGTGAAAGAGAGAGCATAAATTATCGAGAGTTTAGGCTTAACCGTCGCCGGCACAGCAACCGAGAGCCAGTAATAGTTAATTTTGTATACATTTTTCAGTACTTGCTGAATTTTTACTCCATTTTATAAGTGAAGAAATTTACCCAACAATTTATTATTTGATATGATTAAGTGTAGATATCTGAATTGTGAACAATATTACATACTACAGAGAGTGATGTAATCCACGCTATATTTTAGTACTCGCTGATTTTACTCCATTTTTTGAGTAAAAAAAATTTTCCCCAATAATTTCTTATTTGATGTAATGATAAAGTGTAGATATCTTAATTTTGAAAAATAGTACATACAGAGAGGGATGTAATTTTTAAAATCATTGGTATTGGGTTTCTCACTCTTATCTTTAACTCTGTTCTGAAGTAATGAAAATTCACATTTTTTAATCACGATGTTTTAGAATCAGCCTTATAGAGAATACCCCTTAACAACGTATATTTATGATGACAGGTAATGGTAACATTCCTTACATATGTTACTTTCATTTGAGTTGTTTTGCAAAAGAAAATATACTAAAAGCGAACATGCTGGTCGCGCAGCGGCTAGTTATATAAATACACCACAAATAGCGATATCGCTATGTCCAAAGGTTCATCGGACTCAAATAAGACTGAAAGTAACAAACAGAAATTTTATGTTCTCTATTACAAAATACGAAATTAAAATACTGAAACTACGCAGGATTCCTAACCAAAAATACAGTTCTCACCACAAATCGGTTCTTAATGACACCTACTTCGTGGCAAGAACTATTAAACCCTCCTAAGGGAACAATCGACTTCCAAAACTCTTAATTAAGTAAATGTAAGCAATGTTTAAAGTAGTATAAACGTAGTTAAGGGAAAATTGCCTCTATCTGTATACGTAATCCTAAGGGGCAGTTTCCGAGTCTTTCATTTTAACTTACTTGGAAAATTGGATACTTAAACTGCTCTCACAGTTTTGAAAAGTTTTTTAATGAAAAAGGAATGGTGGTAATTGAATCGACGGTAGATAACCATATACAAACAGGTGTTTTACCTGTTGTTGCAAAATTAGTTAAATGTTGCGTTGGCGCAAATTTAGCAAAATCAGATAAATGTTAGGTGTTGGTGCAAAATTAGTTAAATGTTGCGCAACTTTCAAAATGTCCGAATTTTTAAAATGAATAAAAGATGTAGGTAATTTAGTATCTCAAATTTATTTTGAATTAACGGAAAAAGTTATTTGCAGAATTTCCATATTTTAAACCATTTTTATCTCTATATTAAGGTTTAATGATATATAACACCGCCGGAACCACAAAGATAACCGTAATTCGTTTTCTGTGAGAGAATAGCATTTGGTTGATAAAGCAATCAGACAAAAAGACACAATTCGTGATGGGGGCCCCCTACCAATGATGTGGGAGTCTAATTTCCAAAATTAACCTAAAAAAATAATTATGAATCACTGTGAAAGTACCATTTTAATAAGAATTGGCTATTTGAAGCGTAGAATCCTAGAACATTATCAAATAACAAAAAGCAATACAACATATTGACTTCTTCATTAAAACACCAATACAATGCAACCAGAAAAACTTATTAATCCCTTATATACGTACACTATAACATACACATGATGAACTATACATATAACTATACATATGATAAAGCAATCAATCAAATTTGAAAGGTTATATATAAAAAAATTGGATTTGGAATTTTTTCTTTCTTTTCTTTTAAAATAAAAATTTTAGGGGGCCCCAACATTCGGGAGCCCCTAGGCCTGGGCCTACCGGGCCTAATGGAAAATCAGGGCCTGTGCAGTGAATGGGTGCTAGTGTTTTAAACAGAAAATGGCTATTTCACTCATGGAAAATTTTTGCTTTTATTGATGCAGTGAATGTTTAAATTTACAATCAAATCTAAGTTTGATTTTAGAATATGGATTCTGTGTCACAAAAATTTAATGGAAATTTAATGAAAAAGGAATGGTGGTAATTGAATCGACGGTAGATAACCATATAAAAACAGGTGTTTTACCACCATACGTTACGTTGATAAAAACAGATAAATGATCGGGTTTTTATAGTGTGTCTGGTAGAGTTCTAAGTAATAATTTAAATAAAAAAAATTATTAAGAAATTCATTTTAAATGGGAGCGTAAACAAAGTGTCTAAGAA
The DNA here is from genome assembly GCA_907164885.2 of Dolomedes plantarius. Taxonomy (NCBI): domain Eukaryota; kingdom Metazoa; phylum Arthropoda; class Arachnida; order Araneae; family Dolomedidae; genus Dolomedes; species Dolomedes plantarius. The sequence continues at coordinate 21,258,077 of OU015493.1, read as the reverse complement.
GCAGAAATTATTAAGTCTAAAGCTGCATAAAGTTTCTTTACACAACTTGCATTATTATTTAAAAGTATACAAACATTTTTTTAAAATCAGCAGTCAATCAACAGGGAAAAAAATAGTCATTTTTTAAAAAAATATGATGTTTGGAGGATTCATCTAACTTTTACAGACAAAACGTGTTTTAATACTGTGTTATGTATGAACATTAAAGGATTGTATCAATAAGTCCTCTGAAATTTATGTCTAAATATACTAATGGTTTAAATGGGAAACGTCAAATCAGTTTATGAAATATATGCTTTTCGAAGATTCCTTTATAAAAAATTAGTTAAATGTTACGCAACTTTCAAAATGTCCGAATTTTTAAAATGAATAAAAGATATAGGCAATTTAATATCTCAAATTTATTTTGAATTAACGGAAAAAGTTATTTTCATAATTTCCATATTTTAAACCATTTTTATCTCTATATTAAGGTTTAATGATATATAAAACCGCCGGAACCACAAAGATAACCGTAATTCGTTTTCTGTGAGAGAATAGCATTTGGTTGATAAAGCAATCATACAAAAAGCTGAAAAAATAATTTTGTCTTTCTGCTGTATTTGCATTGTCCAAAATCCTTAAAGCAGTCTAGAAATAAATGATGTTTACTAATATTTTATTTCGTTAGTTTAGTAATAGAAATTGGATGAATAGAAGTTTTTAAAATAAACAGAAGATTCTATTTAACTAATTAAAAACATTAATTTTCCATTAAAGAAGACAATTCTATTCTAATACAAAAGACAGTTTTTAAATAATTTTGTATGAATGTAGAATCATGAGTAAAAATAACTATCATTTAAAAAAAATATTTGTGATATAATAATTTATAAAATAATCTTTATATAGATACGTGCATTTTATATGAAATATTTAAAAGTTATATTGACTAGTCTTCATTCTTTTAATGTGATTTTTTTATTTAGATAGTAGCAAAAAGATAGTTATCATTTTATTTCAATAAGTTATATGAGTTACCATAGGTTTGCTGTAAATCAAAAAATTAAACTTCATTAGTATGTGTGTTCATTAAAAATTTACAAATACATGAAGATAACATAATTTAGATAGTAAATTAACTAGTAAATAAAAATTTTAATAATATCTCTTATCATCTGCACTGAAGTTATATTTAGCGAAAGATTATTTGTATAAGAATGAATTATCTTCAAGACAGGCACACAGAAAGAATCCTTCATAGACTAACAATGCCCGTGTTGTTGATACGGTTGTTGATACGGTTGATAATGAAACTTTATTTCACGAGTTTTCTTTACATGGATTTCCGTAATGTGTTCAAATTATGTGATTAAAATGTGCTGTGTTTTGAGCCTTTTTTATGGAATTATTTAAATTTAAAATCACTCCTTTGAGGAAATACTCTCATAAATCTATAACTCCGTATATATTACTTCAAGATCAAAAGATATCGCTTAACTGATTCAATTTTTACTTTCTCTTTAGCGTATGAGAATGGCGTTGTTTGATCTAAGACAAAAAAATTGGTCTGGAGACGTATTTATTTGGCAGAAAAAAAGCCACTTCATAAACAGTTCAGTAATTCCAGTACTTGAAATAAAAGAGAAAAGTTTTACATTTTACGCATACATATGAAGTTGAATGAACAGTTATTGAGACCTTTACGAATCAAAAATAAAACACATGTCTTTCGACGATTCTGTTTTACAAAATTCTAAAAATTAACGGTGTGTAACTTCTTTTGAAAGATTCTTGAAGCGTGTGAAATACTTAAATTTTATATAAAGATCTTTCAGTGTTTCCTGTGTATATTTAAAATTTTATGTTCTGAAGTATTTTTAAAGGAACAGGGATCACTGAAAACGGCAATTTTTGACTTTATAACATTTTTGGCTGTTAGATTTTCCTATTTCATTTAACATAAATATCTTGCAGGTGCTCAATGTTCAGTTATAAAGAAGGTATAACTCCATTTCAATTGCTTCCCGGGAGATGGCCGGTCTACAGCGCTTCCATCGAGTCCAGAGCCTTTGGGTTGAGTTCGACCTCTTCATCCATCCATTAATCCATATGTTCCAGTCTAATTAGCCTTGTGTGGTCAAAAATTGCCAGTAGCGCTCTAAATCTGCTAATCAATTTATTATTTTTTTAAATTCACTTCGCGCTTTGAGCGGACACTTAAGAAAATGAAAATAGGCACAGCTATTGCAGCTGGATCACTAAATATATTCCGTCTCGGAAGTCACACCACCAGACACATAAACCTTGAATCCGAAGCTCTTGTCTTCCACCCTTATAACTGATTCCTAGCCGTGGCACTAGGGCTTCCTATAAACTGGAATTAGAGGTGGCTGCTAGCGTAGCGTCAGAAATCGTAATTTTGATTCCTGCTGCCTTTATCACTAAATGAGAAAAATCCTTCATAATCCCTCATAATTCTTTTTTGAAGTAACTACCACCATGCATCCACCATCCTTCCAAATTCGCTTCCGGCGTGGTTTTTACAGTAGAAAGTTAAATTTTATAAAAGTACTGGCGCTTGTTGAATTTGAGACTCAGGAAAGAATTTTTAAAAAGCACTGACAATTAAACACAAAATAATAATAATGTAATACTTTTCCTTTCATGAAGGTTTTTATTTCGTACATGTACATTGTTGTAATTCTACGTCATTTTGATGCAATAGAATTGAAAAAGTTTGGTTGGTTGGTTGGTTGTATGGGGTTTAATGGCGCAAGGTCCAGAGAGGAAAAACACAAGGTAACAAAGACAAGGTAAAACCCAAAACACTGCGCCAAACACAAGGCAAAACTCGAAAAAACATGTCGAATTGAAAAAGGAGCGTCGCGTTTGAAAAATGTCTTTTGTATATGGAATGTTGATTGTTAACTATATTGTAAAAATGCCTTTAAAATATTAATAATAGCCCCATGATTCCCAATTAAGGTTTCAAGGTGCAGGACTGTAACCGTATATTTTTAGTGTAATCCGCTTCAGTCTTGGATTATTTCAATTAGCAATTCATTAAGCATTTCTCTGAATCTTTTCTTTCCTTGAAATAAATGGATATAATAATGTTTAAATATATGTTTCTAATGTATGATTTACTTAAAATTAATCACTGCATTTTTGAAATTATATTGCTCATTAGCATCAGATTATTATATTTCATGTTTCATTAAAATTTATATCATTAATTCCATTCCGCCCAAAGAAAATATTAGGGGTTTTATAATTCCCTAATATTTACCTAATTAATGTAAATTTTTGTATTAACAATCATAATAAAACGCAGGAAAATTTTCAAAAAAAATGTTTCGAAATCAAAACCGAAAACGAATTTAAACAATTAAAAGGAAATGGTAGAATGAATGGTATAATTAATATTTAAATATTAATATAATTAGTATCTAAAAAATGAGTAGTTAAAATCTGCTGGGAAGAAAAAATGCTGAATTGCTTGTGTGTATATGTTTAACAGATATTGTTTTTCAAAATAGAGATGTTTCTTTTAGCAGAATGGCTAAATTCTCAATCCATTCCTAAAACTCTTAAGTCAGTAATTGAACCAAGAGGGACCCCTAATCCCTTTTAACAGTTGTAATTTTTTTCAGCTCTTAAAAGGGATTAGAAATTTCATATGGAACGTAACCCTATAATTTATCTATATATATAAAACAAATTCTGTAACTGACTGACTGATTGACTGACTGACATACAAACCACTGGACCTAAAGGGCTGAAATTTTGCATGGCGATTCTTCTTACAGTGTAGGGGTGCACTAAGAGAGATTTTTGAAAAAATTCTTCTAAGATTTTTTAAAATTAAATTTTTAAGCTGTTTTAGTAACGTTTTTTAAGTTTGCATTAAAAATAATATTTGGAGGGTTATAAAATTTATACCACAAGAAAAATCATAAAAATTCCTTTAAAATGAAATTTTTTTCGAATCTTTAACTCCATTTTCTGATTTTTGGTGAATTTTTAAAGATTAATTTTTAGAATTTAATTTATTAAATCCTGATTAAGTGATTTCTTATTTCTGGTACTTTAAATAAATTTATCGTCACGTACATAACAACTAAATAGACAAAAAAAAAATTTTTCTTGCTAATGTGGCAGACGATTGGACATTATTTTGTCTATAAAAATATCCCTTACGATTTTTTTATAAATATATATATTTTTTTCATAAAGAAAGATCATAAAAAGTGCTTTAAAATGAAATCTTTATCGAACCTTTACCTCGATTTTCTGATTTTTGGTGAATTTTCAAAGAATCATTTTTAGAATTTAATTTATTAAATGCTGATCACGTGATTTCTTTTTCTGATACTTGACAATAAATAATACGTGACGATACGTGACGATAAATAAATTTGTCATCACGTGCATAACAAATAAATAGAGAAAAAATATTTTTCTTTTCTTGCTAATTCGGCAGACGATTGGAAATTACCCAAAAAAATATTAAAATACAGTAAAAGATATGTTACTCGAACTGCACTTTATTACTAGTAATTGTAGTATATTCTTTAGTATGTTCTATTAGGTTTAATTTAAATATTTTCTTCTACATTATTTTGTCTATAAAAATATCCCTTCCAATTTTTTATAAATATATTTTTTCGTTTTTTTTACATCAATTGCATACATTGATTGTTGTATTTATTATAAATATATTTAAACATATTTTTGGCATTAATTGCATACATTGACCGTTGTATTTAATTTGAATGTACTCCGTAGCGAAGTACGGGTTTTCAGCTAGTTTTATTATAAACGGATTCCACTTCGATTCCCAAGCCAGGAACTTTATTTTAAAAATTAATGAAAACATAAAAGTGTTACCGCGTGAACTTCCTTTCTAAATTAATTGTACCTTAACTTGCTACGACAAAACCACGCACTATGTACAACGAAATAGCTTTATTGTAGAAAGTACGATAGAAAGTGTAATAGATTTTTACTTCCTTTCAGGAACTAATAGAAATATGCAAGACTGAAAGTTAGAAGTAAGGTCACGATGGGGAAATAGCTTAAACTCATGGAAGGGTCGATATGAACTTTTTGAGATCCATTGGGCTTATGCAATGTACTGGGACATAGCCACCTATCTATATATATAAAACAGTTCCGTAACTGACTGACTGACTGACTGACTGACATACAACGCACAGACCAAACCGCAGGACATAAAGGGCTGAAATTTTGCATGGCTATTCTTCTTATGGTGATTGAAAAATTCTTCTTATATTTTTTAAATTAAATTTTTAAGCTGTTTTTGTAATTTGTTTTAAGTTTGCATTTTAAATAATGATTTCAGGGTTATAAAATTTATATCACGAGAAAGATCATAAAAAGTGCTTTAAAATGAAATCTTTATCGAACCTTTACCTCGATTTTCTGATTTTTGGTGAATTTTTAAAGATTAATTTTTAGAATTTAATTTATTAAATGCCGATCACGTGATTTCTTTTTCTGGTACTTTAAATAAATTTATCGTCACGTGCATAACAACTAAATAGACAAAATCAATTTTTTTTTCTAATGCAGCAGACGATTGGATATTATCCAAAAAAAATATCCCTTACGATTTTTTTTATAAATAAATATAAATATATATATATATATATATATATATATATATATATTACATCAATTGTATACATTGATCGTCGCATTTATTATAAATATATATATTTATTTTTTTTTGGCATTAATTGCATACGTTGACCGTTGTATTTCATTTGAATGTACTCCGTAGCGAAGCGAGGGTTTTCAGCTAGTAGATAAATAATTAAGTTATCCCCTATAGTACGTAAAAACCCCCTGCCTCAGCCGGCATTTGAGCAAAGCCCCCACACAGAAATACCTTACTTGCTGACCACCATACAGTAAGGCTGGAAACTGAAATCAATATGATGGAATTTGAATCGAAAATTTGTTCTGCCGCACTATAGGGGAACACACATGTCTTTCGAGGATCATTTCAAGAGCCCTACTACCCCCATTAAAATGCCCCACACTAATTCAAAGTTGCTGCACATGAAGGGGATATTTCAGAAAAAATTCCAGATGAAGAAAATTTTACACTCCCCTTAAACCTGTTTTGAAGTCCGGATACATTATTAGATTTCTCGCACATCTGTCGAACTTAATTAGAAACATGAGAAAAGTGTAACTAGACAAATTTTCCCGCCAGTTGGGGTTAGCTATTACTATGGTGTCGCCGTCTCATAAAATGTAAAGAAGGTATTTTAAGTATTTTACGTCTGAGGCATATAAATTTATATTTTTACTCACAGAAATTTTGTTGATTCTCCCCCCCGCAATATGTGACCATATATAAATATTGTTATGCATATAAAATCAACTAAAATTTTTGAAATTTTAATTTAGAAGACAATTAAATTTAAAATTAAAAACCTGTTCAGTTTATGCTGGATCAATGGATCTATTTTCATATTTATTTTTCAGTTTTGTGGATAGAAAATTGTCCAAATTTGTCTGTTTCTTCAGGATTTATAAATATTTAATTTCTAAAATTTTCAATCACTTTAAAGGACAAAAAAAAAACTTATTTTGGGATAATTTTTGCTTCAGAAAAAACAATTTTCATATTTTTTCCCCAAATCTAAATTTCTGAAGACAATTTTTGGCAAATAGAACAAATGAGTACTGTACAAAATTTAATAGAGGTTAAGTAATTTTAGATATATCCTTTTAAAGATTGCAAGGAGTTTTAGGCATATCCTATCAAATATTGCAAGGAATTTTAGATATATCCTATGAAAGATTGAAAGGAATTATAGATATATCTTTCTAAAGATTGCAAGGTATTTTAGATATATGGCTTTAAAGATTGGAAGGAAATCACATATATCCTATTCAAAATTGCAAGGAAATTCAGATATATCCTTTTCAAGTTTTCAGACAATTTTAGGTATATACTATTGAAGGTTCAGAGGGATTCTTGATATATCCTCTTTTAAAATATTGCAAGGAATTTCGGATATGTCCTACTGAAGATGGTAAGGAATTTTAGATATTTTCTTTCAGATCATGAAATTTACTCTCTCTCTCTCTCTCTTTAACACACACACACACACACACACACACACACACACACACACATATATATATATATATATATATATATATATATATATATATATATATATATATATATATATATATATATATATATATATATATATATATATATATATATATATATATACATATATATATATATATATACACATATATATAAATATATATATATATATATATTTATATATATATATTTATTTATTTACAATATACCGGGTGGTTATAATTAAACTTCCCCTATAAACGGCATCCTACAGCGCAAACGGGTGAACGGAATGCAACGAAATTTTGTATATGGGCTATACACGAGATGCGCTCACGGAATTTCGAAAAAAAAAACTAGTTCCAAAATGTCCACCAGAGGGCGCCTTTTCGGGAAAAACATGAAATTCAACACAATAAGCGACCAAAACGGAATACAGAAACACTATTAACATTTATTGACTAGTTTCTGATCACCTTGTAATCGAACCACATTAAGTAACGGTAAGGGAGAAACAAAAACAGTTCAGTTTGCAGAAACAAGAACAGATTAGGACGAAATTGCACAAGAGGAGCAGTTGTTAATCGTTTCCAGGACGATGCAGGGAAGGCTGCTCCACGTGACTACCTTCATTCACCAGCAAAATTTCAAGTCGATGGACAGTGTGGTCAACAGTAGATCGTAACTGATCGGTTGTGAGGTTTCGCACATGAAGCGTTACGGAGTTCTTTAAGTCATTAAACTTCCAGGTTGAACTCCTAATTTCCCCGTCTCTTCAGATCTCTTAATCATGGCCCGGATACCTTTAGTAGACATTGGTCCACGCCGTAGGTTCTTTCTACGACGAAATTCACGAACTGCAGCAGAAGCATTCCCCTTGTTTTCGTAAAACAGCTTCACCAATAACGCACGTTCAACTAAAGAGACCGTCATTAGTACAGCCGGAAGCATCGACTATCTATCTTAACTTGATCTCCTTATAAATCTCTAAGGGCCTGTTCACATAGGAGTTCGTTGCGTTGCGTTAAGGAAAAGATGACGTTGAGACGAAAATAAACCAATCATAGGCGTTAAAAATTTCATTGCTAATCGTTTGGAGGCATATGATTGGTTTTATTTTTGTCTCAACGTCATCTTTTCCTTAACGCAACGCAACGGACTTCTATGTGACAGGCCCTTAAACATGACAACCTCTGCAAACGTTTCATACCCTAACGTGTTTTGCATAAAGCTTCCTCTTCTTCCCGAGCATGCAAATCTCGACATTTTTCTCCTACAACTGACAGCTTTTCCCGGTTTTGCATTTTATTACTCATAATTCTTGTTCTGGATTGTTAATATTGTTTCTGTATTCCGTTTTGGTCGTTTATTGTGTTAAATTTCATGTTTTTCCCGAAAAGGCGCCCTCTGGTGGACATTTTGGAAATAATTTTTTTTTTCGAAATTCCGTGAGCGCATCTCGTGTATAGCCCATATACAAAATTTCGTTGCATTCCGTACACCCGCTTGCGCTGTAGGATGCAGTTTATAGGAGAAGTTTAATTATAACCACCCGGTATTTATATATATATATATATATATATATATATATATATATATATATATATATATATATACAGGGTGTCCATAATTAAAGTCCCACTTTCAAAAGGCTGCAAAAAAAAAAAAAAAACCACTGGTCAGATTGACTTCAAATTTGAACTGAATATACTGGAAGAAAGGGGAAACAATTTGGAATAATAAAAAAAAGTTCCAAAATGTATCAATAGATGGCTCTGTAACATTTTGGAACTTTTTTTTGAGTATATTCAGTTCAAATTTGAAGTCAATCTGACCAGTGGTTCTTTTTTTGCAGCCTTTTGAAAGTGGGGCTTTAATTACGGACACCCTGTATATATATATATATATATATATATATATATATATATATATATATATATATATATATATATATATATATATATATATATATATATATATATATATATATATATATATATATATATATATATATGTGTGTGTGTGTGTGTGTGTGTGTGTGTGTGTGTGTGTAAGTAATAACAATATCCCACCAGTTATTAATCCTATTCCATTAATTCGCTACCTTCAATATTGCTTTCGCTAATGTAATTACTTCTGTTCCTGTGTGATGCCTAGCTGTCGCTGGGCATCTTTGTTCTGGTGTGAAAGTCAAACTGCGAGCTCACTTAGCATTTGGATATGGGGTAGACAGGACACTAAGCACTCTCTCCCGTATTCGCTGTAAATATGTAAATAGCTTTTCTCGTTATCTATCTATTTTATCAAGGTGAAACAACTAAACAACATAACAATAAAAATAGGCAGGAGCCCGAGTAACCAAGTGGTAGTGCGTTGGACTTCGAACTGGGGATTCTCAATTCGATTCCCGACGAACGCTAATAAGTACCTTCGTGATATGAGCACGTTAAATCTGTAGACCAGGGAATCCTTCTATGATGTCAGAGATGGTGGAAGAAGGTGCGATCCCCCGGATGTCGTTCCTGGACGGGTTCGGTCAAAATTGAGGTGGCACGAGGGGGTGGTGTTGATTCACTTATACGGTGCCCCCGCTGAAAGCAACCAACGATTCTCGCGATTAAGGGGGTCCGGGACACATTCAAAAAAATTTATTTATTGAGTTAAAATTTTGAATTTTTTTGTGATGGTTAACCATATAATTTGTAAACAAAATTACTTCATGAAACATCTCAAATTTTTTTTTAAAAAATTTTAATTTTAAAATTAAAAAAAAGTGGGGTAATTTAAAATTGTTATAACTCGAAATATTATTTGTCAAATTTCAATTAATTATCATTTAATTAAACAGAAATACATAAGTTTAAATTTTGATTCAGCATTTTTTGAAATATTAATTTTTTTTAAAAATTAAAAATATTTATATTAAAAATTACAAAAAAATTATGTAACATATTTTTAAAAAATCATATTTTCAAAAGTAAATGTTTTTTTTTTAAACTTGCATGCAAATAAAAGTAAATTAGTTGAAAAAGACATGTTCCAAGTTTCAACCATTTATCTTTAACGGTTCTTGACTTGTAACAATTGAAAAACGAGAAATGGGGAAAGAACCCATCATGCAAGAAAACGAACATACAAGTTTAAACAACGCTTGGCTACTATTAGAGTGTTGCAAAAAAAAATAATAATATCTCCTGTTTTAATTAAGATAGAAATATGATTTAAACGTCATTTTAAGCATAAAAGATCACAGAAATTTTTAATGCAATAAAATTTTTTTTTTCGAAAATTCGAACAATTTTGTGTCCTGGACCTCCCCTTAAAGAGCGAATGTCTTCAATCATATGTTCTCCTCAATGGCAAAGAACAGCAACAACAACGTCCCGAGAAGAATGGACTCAAAGTACAGATATGTATCCTGTTTTACAATACAGGAACGTCATAGATGGCTTGGTAATTTCCTCAGGAACATACCTCAGGTTTTTTTCTTTCTGAACTACACGTTCCAAACTTCCTTAATTAAAAAGTTATTAGTAAACTAAAATTAATTCCTAAATACCTTACAATCTATGAACAGAGAGCTGAAAAGACAGATATTTCTTTAATGAAAAACAAAATAAAATGGAATAAAGATCGAATAATATTTTCTGTCTTCCATCGCATATATGACTTAAATTCATGGACTTTTATAGCCGCAAGAAAAATGGCGCAGTTATTAATTTTATAAAGAAAATGCATCTTATTAAGGCGACAATGGACCATGAAAAACTTTTTTTATTTATTAACTAATTGCTATGAAATTTTGTATACTTATACAGTTTTGTTTACAGATGGAAATTCTAAATTTAAAAAAAAATCAGAATGTAATTAATTAAGATATTAATTAAAATCAGTTTGTTAATTACTCTATTTAAAAATGCGCCATGAACATTAATTTTTGTCTCAGATATCTAATTTTCTCTCTTAAGCTAGTTTTATATAGTTATCATAAAAGTTAGTAGCAATATTTGATTTACAGTCATATTTATAAAAACTAGAAAAGAAATCGATAAAAATAGGCCATTTTATGCAAAATTTTATAAAAAAAATTTTGTTTATTGTAAAAATTTTAAGTTGTCATGCAATAGTATAATGAATTGATTACTAAGTTTTATTCTAACATATATAAATAATTATTTTATGAAATTTTATGAAAATTCAAGAAGAAAAAAATGACGCATGGAACATTTTGAACGTACCGAAACGACATGAAAACTTGTTTTGAGAAAATGGCATTTAAAGATTTAATTTGACTAACATTTCCATTGCTTACGTTTGAAAAAAAATACTTTTAACTCGGTTAAAAATGATCGGATCAACATACTTTTTTTTAATTTGAAGCTGATGAGTTGCAGAATCATTTTCTGAAAGTAAAAAAAATCGTTTTGGGGGCATATTTTTGTCAATCTGAAGATCCATTGTCTTATATATTTAATATAAATAGATAATATTTTGGTATGGCACGCTTTAACTTAATGACATAAGTAATGAATGTAAAACATTTATGCAGCAGGAAATTAAATAAGAAGATATAAGAGATGAAAATGGAAAATTCTGGGGTTTTTTTTCTTGTTAAATATCAGAAAATTTATTTATCGAGTTTTCTAAGTGAAAAAAGATAAGGGAATTTTTAGGACTCTATTCAGTTATGTCTACGTTGAAATAAAATTTAATCTTTTAGTTTTTTATTGACGCTATCTAATGTTGATAACGAATCGCAATTTAGGTGGCTATTTTTTATTTTTAGCTAAAATTTCGTTCTATCTGAAAGAGATAATTTATAATGTTTAATAGTTCAATTAAGGAAACGATGTAATCATTAGAAGCTTAAAAATTTTTGGTTAACTATGCAAATGTGTGATAAGGAAGGAAGGATAAGTTCGCATCACGTGCGTTTTATAGGTCTATTAAAAATTTGAAGACGGTATTAAAAGATAAAGACGATAAAAACTCTGATTCATTAAAAAATAAATTCGACCTAAAAAACTTGGAAAATTGATTTTTTATGGATTCAGATGAAAACTATTTTAATTCTTATATTTTGGTCCAAGCTTGAAGTTTTCAGTTTGGAATAGGATATTTACTTTTCAATTAAAAATTCTCATTTCTCCAAGAACTTGTTTATACATTTTATTATTTCTATATACCTTTATAATTTACAATTCTGTTATTAAAGTACTTAATCTTCCATTTATGCAAAGCTCTTATTTACAAATCCTCATATTTGGACGGTTACTGGAAATAATATGAAAGTTACAATAAGTTTAAGCATTTATTTTTTGTTCATTTGTAGCATTAATGGTTTGTTCATATTTAGTTCTCTTTTGTTTTAGAGCATAATAGTTGAAGTATTGTGTACTTTATGTTTTCGTAAATAAACTGAGTTCTCCCCCCAATAAAAACAGCTTTCCCATTTAAACTGAACTAAAAATTTAAATGACCGTACATTTATGTTTAAATATACAGCTGTTTTACTGTTGTTATTACTCATACCAAAAGTAAAGAATTTCTCCCATTTTTTGTAGATTTTGTATTTTTTTATGGTGTCTTATATTTAGCGTTACACTTTAAATTTAAATATGAACTACATTTGAAATATATCTTTTTGTTAGTGTAATGAGCCTGGAAATTTAAAAAATGACACTGTTTCATATGTATTTCGTCACTTTTTCATATGTATATCGTATTTTGAATTCCTATTCCATGCTTGAGTTATTGTAAATACAGTTTTAAACTACCCCACAGAGGTTAGATTTCCGGTTATTTCTAAAAGTACATTTAAAATGTGTATGAGAGGAATTTCCTATCAAGATCGTTTCTGCCCCATTGCACAAATCTTAGTTAAGAAAGAAAATAATAAGTTCAAAACTGGTGAATAATAATAAGGTGAAAAAAAGTTTAAAATTTTAATAAGTTTATAATAAAACTAGCTGAAAACCCGCGCTTCGCTATGGAGTACATTCAAATTAAATACAACTGTCAATGCGTGCAATTAATGCCAAAATATATATATATATTTATAATAAATACGACGATCAATGTATAGAATATATATATATATATATATATATATATATATATATATATATATATATATATATATATATATATATATATATATATATAAATCGTAAGGAATATTTTTTTTTTGGATAATATCCAATCGTCTGCTGCATTAGAAAGAAAAAGAATATTTTTTTGTCTATTTAGTTGTTATGCACGTGACGATAAATTAATTTAAAGTACCAGAAAAAGAAATCACGTGATCTGCATTTAATAAATTAAATTCTAAAGCTTAATCTTTAAAAATTCACCAAAGATCCGAAAATCGAGGTAAAGGTTCGAAAAAGATCTCATTTTAAAGGAATTTTTATGGCCTTTCTCGTGATATAAATTGTATAACCCTCAAATTATTATTTTAAATGCAAACTTTAAAAAAAAGTAACTAAAACAGCTTAAAAATTTAATTTTAAAAAAATCTAAGAAGAATTTTTCAAAAATCTTTCTTAGTGCACCCCTACACCATAAAAGGAATCGCCATGCAAAATTTCAGCCCTTTAGATCCAGCGGTTTGGCTGTGCGTTGTATGCCAGTGAGTTAGTTACGAAACAGTTTATATACACTCATGGACAAAAAAATTAGCGCACCAAGAAGGAGTCGTCAAAATGAAACGAAATTTTACATACGTAATGACTACTTTGATATAAGTAAATGATAAGAAGATGCAAAGAAAAAGGATAATTTATTTCAGAGAAAAAGGCAAAAGAACGGACTAGTTAATACTCCGTTGGACCCCCTCTAGCGCGATTGCACGATGCGATACGATCGGGCATTGAGTCATACAAGTTCTGTATGATGTCTTGAGACATTTCGTTCCATATTTGCTGTAACCTTGCCTCTAGTTCGTTCAAACTCGTGGGATGCCCAACTCGTCGTCCCAAATGATCCCAGATATGCTCGATTGGAGACAAATCTGGGGATCGGGCAGGCCAAGGAAGGGTAGTAACAGTGCGGAGACAGTCTTGTGACACCCTTGCCGTATGAGTCCGAGCATTGTCTTGTTGAAAAATGGCTCCTTGGAGCCGTTGCATGAGTGGCAACACATGTGGTTGCAGGATTTCATGAACATACCGCTGGGCTGTCATGGTGCCACGGAACAATACTAGGGGTGACCGTGTATTGTAGGCAATGGCACCCCATACCATCACACCAGCTGTGGGAGCTATGTGTCGCTGTACAGCAAAGGCAGGATTGAAGCGTTCACCACGGGCTCTCCACACACGAACACGATTGTCATCACTGCCGAGATTGAATCTGGATTCGTCACTAAAGACGACCTGGTTCCATTCCGCTGCAGTCCAGTTTCTTCGTGCGCGGCAAAACTCCAAACGCAGGCGTCGATGGGTGGGCGTCAAGGGCAGCACACGTAATGGGCGCCGCGATACCAACTGTCCTTCAACCAGGCGCCTTCGTATGGTTCGAGAAGACACAGAGGCCCCGAGTGAAGGTGCTACCTGTGCCTGGATGGCGGCCGATGAAGCAGTTGGCTGTACGCGTGCATTTCTTACGATGTGACGGTCTTCTCGACGACTGGTCTGTCGAGGGCGTCCTGAGCCTGGTCTTCGTGTACATGACATCTCTCGGGTTTACTGGTCCCAACACCTCCTCACAACACAATCAGAGCGGCCTAATTGACGAGCTACTCGCCTAGCTGACCACCCAGCTTCCATCATCCCGACGATTCTCCCCCTCTCAAACTGCGACAACTGCTTATATTGTCTTCGAACACGGCGTAATGGCATGTCTATCTCAGCTCTTCCTTTGTAAATGATTCAGCACACTCAAACAAGCTTTGGTTACCTGTTTTATACTCCACAGAGTACGATGTTCAACGCCCTCTACCGGCTATACGTAATGCGCAATTACGCTGCATTTCTAATCATTTGCATATCTCCCCGACATGTACCTTCATAGCAAGTTTCGTTACGATCCCACAATTATTTCTTGGTGCGCTAAATTTTTTGTCCATGAGTGTATATAGACAAGTTTATAAATTTATAAATTTATAAGAAAAAAATAAGTTTTACTATAAAATTGTCTGCTTTGTTTTAAAAATGGAATTCAAAATTTGTTTCGAAACTAAAGTTTCTTTTCAAAAATATGAATAATTTAATCTTAGTCAGAATTATTTCTCTTGAGATTAAATTTTAAACGGTAGATATCCTGGATTAGTAAAAGTGTCATAAATCCTCTCTCGCCTATCTTATCTCGAAAAATTCTTATGCGTGGAACGGTGGCAATATCTTACTTGAAGTGTAGGTTCATACTTTGAGGAGTTTAGATTATTTGGGGGGGGCTCATTTTAGTTTTCATGGCGACCAAAAGAGCAAAAAAAGTCTATCGTAGTAGAACTGATTATTAAAGAAATTATCGTACTAAAATGAAGGATAACATGGCCTCAAGCTGCTGCCACACTGAACTTCAAAAAATCCGATTTGCATACCAGCGATATAAATCAAAGGAAAACTTTTTATACTTTTAAGTAGATGAAGAATATTTAATCCAAAGTAAAGAAACTTTTAATGACAGTTCTTTATTTTTTTCTCTGGCTTTTACTTGCATAGCTATTAGAGAAACGGAAGCTATGAATTAGCTTTCGCATTCTTGAAATCGCGGAACTGATGCTTTACAACAAAAGAAAAATTTCATCGTAAAGTGACGGAAAACTTGCTGTCACACTGCCACCACTTTGTCACACTGCACCCTTGAGCTTTAAAGCTCAAGGGTGAGATTTTTATATCATACAGAGTGAGCTGATTCGTACTTTTGAATAGATGTGGGATTGTCAGTCCTTCGCAAAGAAATATTTTACGTATTTTCTTTTTAGCTCTTCTTTCCAATCTTACAGCTATTAGGAAAGCAATATATTTTAATTTAAAGCTGTCGGATTGTTATTATAACTACGAAACTAATTCTTAATTAAAAGGAACCTATTATCGTACAACAAAGGAAAACATGCCATTAGGCTTCCATAACGATCTTGAAATCAGGATTTGCTTACCATTGATACTATACAGAATGAAACCTTTTTACTTTTCTTTAAATTACCTTTAGTTTGTTACAAAGAAAAGGACTTTCCTTTTTTAACCCTTCTTTCCCTTTCATAAATATTAGAAAAAATCAGATAATTTGGATCCATTTGAGGCCTCGTTCTTAAAATCGTTAAGCGGATTCAAAAAGAAACAGTCAAGTAAAACAGTGTTTGTCCCCCTACCTTTTGCTTTTAGAAATGGGCTATTATTTTATGTATTGAGGACTGTAAGAAGGGATATTATAGCGTTTTGCTGTTGTTAGGTAGAAGAAGAATAGGGCAGTAAAAAAAAGCTGTCCTCTTACGAATAAACCCTTTTATTGTAGAAAAGGTAAAGGAAGTGCGTGCTATGTCTCCCTTGTTAGCAGAAATTTGTTATTTTTTCGATGGAGGAAGAGAAACTACATCTGATACTCCGAATTACTTAATGCAGTGTACAAAGGCATGATCTGGAGCCAGTTAAGGAATTATAAGATAAATAAACATTGCAAAATTGTATAAGATATTGACTATAGTTCTCACGAAGATGAATTTATCGTTTACTTCTCTCAATATTTACTATTTCTTTTGTGTCGAAATTTCTTTAAGTTATCTTTTTTTATTCTTCTGATACTACGAGAAGTGTTCCTAAAGTAACTTTCGTCATTTTTTTTTTCACACGGAAACTTTATTGTGAAAAAAAAATACACCATGGCATCATGAACTATACACCTTGCAATATTTTTCGACATAGTCGCCACATACATTGAGACACTTGTCGTAGCGTGCAATCAGGTATAAGATATAAACAGACAAAGAACAAGATCAAAACAAAAATGAAAAAATTTGGAAAAAAAGTTATGGCAAGAAGAGTGGGAGAGGAGTATTAAAGGTATATGAAATATATAAAGAGGTTAAAGAAGAGGGTTTAAGTGGAGTTTTTAAGATAAACCAACTTACAACAGGACATGGTTGTATATGGGAATACCAGCACCGATTCCATCAAAAAATGGACCTATGTAGTTGTGGGGAACAGCAAACTGTGGACCATTGTCTATTCAGGTGTCAACAGCTCCAGGAGCTTAGAAAAGACTTGCCAGTGGATGTAGAGACATGGTCGAAAAGTAGATTCTTTGGGGATTATTACTGTAGGCGTTTCGTAAAAAAAGAAGTTAGTATCCTTATGGATGTCCATATTCCTTATTTGCACACTGACTAAGTTGTGTCAGTGTTTATTTTGTTTTCAACTTTCGTTTCCTTTTGTACTTTGTAACAAATATTTATATGTATGTATTGTATTACTGAAGTCTGTGAAAGTAAACTTGAAATTTAAATTGCATATGAGTGTATTGCGTGTAAAGAATGAAAGTCAATAATCAAAGTAATTAATGTTAACAATCAAAGTAATAGCGTTAGTTTGTGTTACACAATATAGAATTGTAAAAATTTTTAAGTATTGAGAAATGTGTTAATAGAAAAAGTGTGTAAATTATAAAATGGTGGTGTTAAAATATTGATAGAGCAGTTGTTAATTGAAATGCAATGCAATGTGTTAATTTATTGTGAAATGTAATAACAGAGTAAATTGTTAATTATAAAGTAAGAGTAATTGTAATTGAAAAGCAATGTAATGTGTTAGAGTTACAGAGAAATGTGATACTCGTGTAGTAAGGTGATAATCATAAAATAAGCTGTTAATGAGTTAATAGTGAAGAAATATGTCAACAATAAAGAAATCTAAGGTGTTAATTTTTAATGTAAGTAAAAGAAAAAATAATAATTCTATGTAAAGTTATTGCACTGACCAAATATAATGTATATTGTGCATTATATATTATACCTAAAGGTAGTGTATGTATTATTATGTATTAGATGTTTTTGTATTGTTATGTTTTGATTATTATGTATTGTTTAGTGTATGCCGTTTTTGTTTAATGGTGTGGTTTAATTTGGCCCACCAAAATGTAGCTAATTTGTTTGTACGGTTTGCTAAGTGAGCACTCCTTGTGTTAAAATTTGTGTTAAAATTTGATAAGAAATGTATAATCGAATTTAAATAAGATATAATAAGGACAAATTTATGAGTCCAGTTGGAACACGGTAAAATAGAAATTAGTCTTGAAGCTGTCGTTAGCACTGAAGGTTTCAGAAATTTAAGAAATTTTTACGTTTTAGCACCTAATTAATAAATAAATAAATTATTATTTAGGGAATTAAAATTGTTGCCCCTGAAATAGATTTAAAAAAACAAAAAAGGGATTTGATATTAAGAATTGAAGTTTTTAAGATACAGGTCGTCGCTTTTTGCGAGGAGGATGCTCCAGTATTGCCATCCTCTACGAAGCGCCTCCCCCTAGCGCCATCTCGAAATCCCCCTGTTCCCCCCTAACACCAACTTGAGATCACCCTAGATCTTCCGAAAAAAATTCTGGTTCCAAACAGGCATCCTGTTTGAGAGATAAATTGAAATAAATAGAAAATACACACTTACATAATGAAATGGAGGTTTATTTACATTTGTCATATGTTTGGAACTTATAATCTAATAAAAAAACGCGTCTCGATTGTACATTACTGTCGATTTTTCTAATTTTTTTTAATGAACTTTAAATCGCCCCATAAAAATGTCCCCCCTAGAGAATTCCCCTAAAAAAGGGTAACTTCTAAAAAAATGCGACAAAAAAATGTACCCTCTAGAAAATGCCCCTAAAAAATGTGGCCCCTAAAAACACCGCTTTTCGTCTAACTTACCCCCAAATTTAGGGGGAAAACCCCCAAGTTGGCAACACTGGGATGCTCTTTTATAAACGCCGTTTAAGCTCATGCTGTGGTCGACAGAGCATCTCGAATTACGTAGCGTGCAATCTGTTTGAAGAAACCACTGCGGTGGCCTGTGATGCAAGGTACTGTCGCACAGCCTGCTCTACCCAGCATTGTTTAGGAAGTGACGTCCCGAGAGTGCGGCGGACAGGTGGAAATCCGATGGGGCAAGATCGGGTGATCAAATCTCTCCCATCCGAAGCGACGAATCTGATCTTGTGTGAGCCTTGCTGTTTATGGTTTTGCGCTGTCGTCCAACAGCACAATGCCTTTACTGAAGAGCCCTGGTCTTTTTCGTCGAATGGCGGACCTGAGTTTGGTGAGGGTGTCGCAGTAGATGGTCATTTGATAGAAAGGGACGAGAATCATACGTTTCGCGTCCCTGAACATTGTGGCCATAACCTTTGCTGCGGAGGGTGACACTTTGAGTTTTTACCATGTTTTTCAATTCCTACTATTAGTTCACACTCCTCTATATATATCTTGTTCAAATTGTCAATCGTTAATAAAAGTACTTTTTATTCATCCGCTCAAGTTCAAATACATTTTTTTAAACTTGTAGTGGATGACACTTGATGTTAATACAGTTTTTTCAAATATTAATACATTAATTAAATTTAATTAATCGATTTTAGTTTTAGACCTAGAGCGTCTCTTGCTCTTGAATAGTAATTTCCCTCTTGTTACTGTGTAAACGGTAGCACTGCGGTATCGCGGGCTTCTCCCGTCCTGTAGGTTGCGAGATCGAAACCCCAACCTGACAAACTTTTTCTCTCTCTGTCCCCCCCCTCCTAATCTCGCACAGTAGGCAAGGATCTGGCAGGCAATCCTTTTTTTCAATTCCTACTATTATAGTTCACACACAAATTTTTCTTTATTGATCTAAGTAGGAATTGACTTTAAATTTTTTTTTATATATTACTTGTTATTAACTCATTTTCTTGTTTGTGTGTGTGTTTGTCCGGTACAAATGGTGCAATCGATTTTTAACTAACTTCCCGAGTAGCTAGACATTTGAAACTTTTAGAATAGCTCAGAACACGATGACAATGCATTATTTTAATACTTTTAGCCATCTTTAAGCAGCATTGAATTCTTTTACAGTTAATTTTGTTTTGTAGGCTGGTGAAGCCATCTATCGCCCGGGACGGGAACGAAAAGTTAAACGCAAGTTAACTTCCTATTAACTTCATTTTCTTTCAAGTTGATGGGAAAATTCCTCAAAAACAATTTTTAAAAAGTATTTATTAATACATAGAATTGTCAAGTTTATATGATTCGACAGAAAATTTAAAAACATGGTATATAAAAAGTTGTTTTTATCTTGTAATTATTTCCTCACTGGTGACTGGGATGCTTCCACGTCATTGAGACGGCCTTGGTTTCTGGGGTAAAGTGGTGCACCCATGTCGCACTTCCATTGGCGACCACGTTGTCAGTACACGTCTGTCTGCGATCGTGATTTGTACTCGAATTACCTCGGGCACGCCGGCCTGCTAATACTCTCTCTTCTTTGGCGTTCTACGCATGCGTCAATCCACCTCCGCTGACGCTCCTTAAGTAGTTGAACCAGCAAAGGGTGTGGATTCTTATGGCGATTGTTTGTTTCACCTGGTGTACCATCTTCTCTTTGAAAAAAAAGAATGACAAAACTTACTTTCGGAACCTTCCTCGGATATATTTATTCTGCAAATGTCCTATCAATTGTCAGTCTGTATCCCTGTTGCATCTAATTCATGTCATAAATCTATAAATTCACATTTAATTTCATTACATGCGTCTCGTGTGATTTTTACCATGTTTTTATTAACTCGCTTTCTTGTTTGTTTTTTTTTTGTTTGTGTGTGTGTGTGTTTGTACAGTACAAATCTTGCAATCGATTTTTAACTAACTTCCCGACTAGCTAGACATTTGAAACTTTTAGAATAGCTCAGAACACGATGACAATGTATTCTTTTAATACTTTTAGCCATATTTAAGCAGGATTGAATTCGTTTTGAGTTAATTTTGTTCTGTAGAATGGTGCAGTCATCTATCGGCCGGGACGGGAACGAAAAGTTCAACGCAAGTCACGCTCGCAATTCCTGAGCTAAACGATTGATTACGCAATTGATCATTTTCTTTCAAGTTGATGGGATAATTCATCAAAAAAAATTTTAAAAAGTATTTATTAATACATAGAATTGTCGAGTTTACATGATTCAACAGAAAATTGAAAAACATGTCATATAAAAAGTTATTTTTATCTTGTAATTATTACTCTGCTCCCCATTAGCAAGTTTCAAAACGTATTATACTTCTAATATATTGTCGTCACTATTTTAGACTGAATTATGTCCCACATAAAACACTTCAGCACGTTAGAATTATTTTGCCATTGACAAATAAAATATTAAAAATGATATCTGCTGTCTTTTAGATTTATTTTTTCTCCATAGTTAGTAATGGCCCCATAATTATTCTAAAATAACGGCTTGACAAAAATATAAATGATAGTGTCTCAGATATTTCTTTCGAAAAGAAATGCCCGGTTGTGAAAGGATATAAGGTACTTCATATTGCCTACAAATGGAAAATTATAGGGTTTTGATTTACTTTGAAAATGATTGAGTGTTTCACCGTGTCAGTTCGTATGCTATTAGTTTAAACTTTCTGTGTTGTTGCAGTCGACGTAACAGGCAAGACAGAAAGATATAATTGCAGATAAGAGATAAAACTGCCACATTAGGGCAACTGGCGGGGAAAATTGATAAGAAATTTTCACGCCAACAGACAGCTATAAAGAAAACTGACACTGCTTTCTGCAATAAACAAAAAAGCCTTATGTTATACTAGCTGAAAAAATGTACTTCGTTACGGAGTACATTCAAATTACGGTCAATGTATGCAATTAAGGCCAAAAATATGTATAAAATTATTTATAATAAATACAACGATCAATGTATGCAATTGATGTAAAAAAACGAAAAAATATATGTATAAAAAATCGTAACGGATATTTTTATAGACAAAATAATGTAGAAGAAAATATTCAAATTAAATCTAATAGAACATACAAAAGAATATAGTACAGTTAGTATAGTACAGTTTGAGTAACATATCTTTTACTGTATTTTAACATTTTTTTGCATAATGTCCAATCGTCTGCCGCATTAGTAAGAAAAAAAATTTTTTTTGTCTATTTCGTTGTTATGCACGTGACGATAAATTTATTTAAAGTACTAGAAAAAGAAATTACGTGATCAGCATTTCAAAAATTAAATTCTAAACATTAATCTTTAAAAATTCACCAAAAATCAGGAAATGGAGGTAAAGATTCGAAAAAGATTTCATTTAAAGGAATTTTTTATGATCTTTCTCGTGATATAAATTTTATAACCCTCGGATTATTATTTTAAATGCAAACTTAAAAAAAGTTTATAAAACAGCTTAAAAATTTAATCTTAAAAATTCTAAGAAGATTTATTTAAAAATCTTTGTTAGTGCACCCCTACACTATAAGAAGAATCGCCATGCAAAATTTCAGCCCTTTAGCTCCAGTGGTTTGGTCTGTGTGTTGTCTGTCAGTCAGTCAGTTACGGAACTGTTTTATATATATAGATAATGTTTGATACGTGATATACTCGTATTTTCTCTCAACATAGTGATTCCTATACGGAAAGTAAATATCTTGGCATCCCCTTTTTTATATTATAAATATTCAGATAGCAATTAGCAAACAACAATAATAAAAAGCAGCTACGGAAAAAGTCTTATGTTTTATAATAATACAATCTTATATAATTTATCGTGACAGATGATGTGTGGATACTCTATTTTTAATTACGCTATAGTTTTTCTATCCAACTGATTATATTATTTCCTTCCTGAAAAAAAACACTGATTGATTATTTATCCACGGATACAAATGAAGTCACTGGTAGTAAGCTATACAGTAAGTTAAAGCTAAGTATATAAAGTAAGCTTACTTTATATATTTATTAGCTAAGTACTCTTTTCCAAGTAGGAAGATAGATAGGACTTAATGAAGTTGACAAACTGTTCTGGACTAGCTACGAATATTTTGAGGCGATGAAGTGTTTCGTCAATGTTAGAGAAGCCTCACCGAATCCTATAGGGGTTCATTCAAGGTATTCTAAGTAAAATTCTGGCTAGTAGGAAAAAAAATATTGGCGTGAGCTGGAGTTAGGTGGTATGATAATGCTACTTTACTACGATAATTTGTTTGACAAGCTTTGGGTAAAAATATAACAGGGATATTTTGCAGGTGTCTAAATTTTAAGAATTCAGATTTAGTAAATCTATTATATATTAAAATTTTAGTACACATATTATTATTATTATTTTTATAGCACTAGGCCTCAAAGTATATGGATACATAAAAAATGAGTGTATTAAAACAACAACTCGAAATTGCCTGAAAATTTTTAGTCCGTAAAAAGACTTCACTGTAAAAAGACATTATAATTTTGACCTTAATATTATGAGGGTTACGAAACTTTTGAAATAGCTTTTTTTAGCCACTTGGTGTAACGTTGGTAAAAGCCTACCAAATTGGATAAAATATCCAGTTTTACCAAACATTAAACTTCTTCATTTTAGTTTATTTAATTCTCTCATATTAGATTCTATCAGTGCTAGATCTACGAAATAATATGTTTGACTCAAAATAAGCTCTAAAACACCATTTAAAATATAAATTGTCTTCTATAGAATTTACTAAAAGGGCAATGTGATTCTGGAGGTACTCGTTCCTCTTTTGTCAGAAGGTTATAACATAAGAATGTACGGTTCTGTACAGAGAGAAAAAAGTAACAGGTATCCAACGAAAAATCTCTCTGTTGACTGCAAGGTAGTACTGCTAAAACTGTGGAAATTTAAATCAAATGAAAAAGCTTTGATGTAAAACAATATTACCGTAGTTTCAAAGCTAAATTATAAATAATATCTTATTACACGATTATTACGTTTTTACCGAGCGTGTCCAATTTTTAAAACCCTATAATAATAAGAAACTTTTGTTTTCAATCGTAAATTTATCTTTTTTGGTTATGGGCACCCTAAATGATATAATGTCCCCTTTTTGTCTATTAATGTTTTATAGGTGCTGATCCTTTTATACATAAAACATTTTAATACCTTATTAAACATATAAATATCTGTAATGTTTTCTAAATTTTCAAAGAGCAAACACTAATGGAAAAGATTTGTCAACAACTGCATGAATTTACTTGTGAAACAATAATTAATAGCATTAGAAAGAATTTTTATGTTGGGGAAATATAACAGCAATTATTTTAGAAGAGTAAAAATTCTAATAGATAATTATTTAACATCGTTTAATAGTGGTAAAAAAAGTAATTCTTATTTACTAGTTAATTTCTTTAACTAACCAAATTCATTATTTTTTTCCATTAACATTTCATTAACATGAATGCTTTCACTGCATGCAAACAGAAGTTTGTTTATTTAAGACTAACTGATGTTTAAATCAAAACTTTCTTTTATTTAATAAAACTTTCAGAGTAAATATAGCGATAGAGTAGAACTATGAAAAGATTGTGAAGTACTCTTTCGTATTAATTAACTTAAATTTGAAATCTCAGAAACATTACTGATTTATTTACCTTACAATAAATTATTTAAGCTTATATCCTTTTCACCTTTTCTTATAAAAAAAAAATACAAGTCCATTAAGCATAACAAGAAGATGATTACTCGAGGCACTTATACATATTTGTTACTTTTTTCCCCTGGTAAATTGCGGAAAATACTTTCAAAAATAGTATCTAAAATTTTCAGATATGATTTCTTCAACTAAATTACATCTAAATAGATATATATTGTATTTATAATTAATATTTATATATATATATATATATATATATATATATATACTAGCGGCCCGTCCCGACTTTGTCCGGGGTTGAACAAAATATTATACCAATAAATTTCCAGTTGATAGCCAATAAATTGTAAATCTTTTTTTACCTTAAAAATAACCTTAATAATACCTTAAATTAATATTACGTTAGTTAATAATTAAAGTTAATTTTTTAAAAGAAAAAGGCGTGCCGGAGAACGGCTAGATTCGAACCGCTAACGTCAGAACAGAAACCCACCGCGATAGCACCACGCTAAGGATCGTTGAAGGATTCGGCACAAAAAACGGTTGAGGACAGTAGCGGTAACAATGGATATTGTTAGTATTAAGCCCCATACTTTATTTCTACTGATCAGATTTACATACTATAAAGCCTATGTCCATCTGGAATAATGTACCTTTCAAACAGTGAAAGAATTTTTCAAATAGGTGCAGTGATTCTGGAGATTACCCTCCACGTACAAAATCGCTCTCTTTCTTTAAAATTAAGTATATATATATATATATATATATATATATATATATATATATATATATATATATATATATATATATATATATATATATATATATATATATAGCAGTTTTGTTCTTTCATCATTATTCTCTGTATGAATAAGTGCGCAAATTTTGCTCTTAATCAGCAGATGGCTTAATCAGCAGTGTGTCGCAAAGCCTTAGCATAATAAACTAACTACGTTCCATTCATAAATTTTATGGTCTTAGTATATATGAAAAATTCCTTGATTATGCACCTCTATGAATAAATTAATATATGTTGCTTGATTTTCATATTTCATTAATTCTTGTTGTTTGTGGGTAGTTAAAAGTAATAATAAGTAAAATTATTTCACTCTGCAAGTTAATATTTGAGTTCATAATGGTCTTTCGTTTTTGCAGTTTAATGAATCAAAGTAATACAGATAATGCGACTCATTACCTACCGTTTCGAAGGAGGCAAACGTTATAACTTTCAAAAAGTACTAAATTTGTTGGTTTATATTAATATCGATCTTGTCATGCATCTTGCTTTCATAAATTATTAGTTTATGCTTTTAAATATCTGTTATGCATATAAAGTGTAAATTATTGTTTTTTAAACTGTCTTCCATCTAACAAAATGTTGAAAGAAATTTTAGAGGCTATGTATCTGGAGTTGATGAACAGCATTAGGAAAAACAAATCATTGTTATTGGCAAAATACATTGATTATTTCTTTCAGTTAATAATAATAAAATAAATCAGATATCAACAACCGTTTTGACACATTGCGTATTCGTCGCAAGATATTTTATTTAAAAACTAACAGGAATCACTGGCTTTGGATCATCTTAACTTCATCAACTCATAAGTAAACGCTGTTTTCATAACGTAGGATGTGAAATTAACAGTTAAAAAGATGAAATATGAGGATTTGCTTGAATCCTATCCAGTTCAAAATAAATGCAGATTTTTATGTAAAGGATAATGTGGCCAATAATTTCTCAAATATGATTTCATCATTCCTCCTATAACTTTCATTACACTGAGAAACCTTTCTTTATCATAGTTGAAATCATTCATTGTAAAGTCATTAAGATTCAATATTTGTGAAGTCTTAGCACAGACTTTAATACGATATTTTCATTTCGTGGCGGAAAAAAAATTGTTTGAGAATCAGTCGTATAAAATACCTTTAACGAAAAATTAATTCCGTTTCTTTACTGATAATCTGTGAATTATCACACCCAAAGGTTGCAATTGAAACACCTGAATAGTGTTTCAAGGCTGAAGCATTTGGGTTACAAGGTTGAAGAACTGTTCACCCACACCCTTCTCTGTAAACTGAATCACTTTCATCGTCAGATTCCATTCCGCATGATTTCTGTCCTTTTGATGCTGTAACACCAAAATTGTAATTTTAAGCAATTTTTAAAAAAAAATATTTTCAGATTTACTATCTCTTCAGACTCACCACTGTATATTGTAGCGTCGTAAATGGAGCTATCAAAGAAAGTATCGGCTTGTAATTAATAGGAAAAATTGAAGACGTGACATTTTAGAAAATTAAAATGTGATAAAGGCTTAACAGAGAGAAAAATAATTAATATCAACGAACCCTGTCCGACACAACCAGCAATACTATCATGACATTATAATCCTTTCTGTGCTTTAAGAATTACGTAGATTGATGCATGGGCAAAGCGATGCCTGCCCAGCTATGCTTGCTCGTGAAACTACGAGTTTACCCGTGACCAGTTAACACACTAAAATATCAGTAGTCACTAATGTCATCTGGCTAGATGACGAGTCACCGTAATCTAGAGTAGTTTCTTTTTAAAAACTGTCGTATTTATTCATCAGCAGTTCACCGCATGAAGAAGCCTTCTCTCTACATACGAACTTGCACTCTAGTCGAATTTTAAAAATTAACTATCCCCAATTCCAAAATAGATTTTTTTTTGTTCTCGAAGGGAAAATGACAACGTTTATTTTGTCGAATAAAAGAAAAGGGAATAATTATAATTTGCTTATTTATTTATTTATTTTAACTTTTGTTATAGAAACATATTTTGAATTTTACGTAGTTTGCCATACTATGGCACTCGTTAAAGCAATTACAAGCACATATGCTTCCGCTAGGCTATTGGGGACAAGCATCGCACTATTCGCTAGCTATACCTTCAATAACTTGTGCTTCTCGTTCGCTTTGTATTATTTCACTTTCGTCACTGTTGTTTAAATTTTATGTTCATCTACTATAGCGTTATAAATGTTCAAAGCCGATATCGAACGTCTGAACTGGATCACGTCAACTCATAGACTCGCGTACCAAAAGCAAATGTTTTAATCGTTAGACCATATTGTCCTTGATACTTTTAATACCCTTTGCCTGTTTATCTATCGTATAACAAAAGATGACCCTTAAGATGGATTTCTCATGTGTTTGCTCTCTACAGAAAATGTTCTTTACAGTTTATCTATATATATATATAAAACAGTTCCGTAACTGACTCATTCATTCATTCACTGACTGACTGACATACAACGCACAGACCAAACCGCTGGACCTAAAGGGCTGAAATTTTGCATAGTGATTCTTCTAATAGTGTAGGGGTGCACTAAGAAAGATTTTTCAAAAATTCTTCTTAGAATTTTTAAAATTAAATTTTTAAGCTGTTTTTTAAACTTTTTTTACGTTTGCATTTAAAATAATACATTGAGGGTTAAAAAATTTATATCACGAGAAAGATCATAAAAATTCCTTGATTTTTGGTGAATTTTTAAAGATTAATTTTTAGAATTTAATTTATTAAATGTTGATCACGTGATTTCTTTTTCTGGTACTTTCAATAAATTTATCGTCACGTGCGTAACAACTAAATAGACAAAAAAAATATTTTTTTCTCTTTCTAATGCAGCAGACGATTGGATATTATCCAAAAAAAATGCATATCCCTTACGATTTTTTTATAAATATATATATATATATATATATAGATAGATAGATAGATATTTTACATCAATTGTATACATTGATCATCGCATTTATTATAAATATATATATTTATTTTTTGGCATAAATTGCATACGTTGACCGTTGTATTTAATTTGAATGTACTCCGTAGCGAAGCGCGGGTTTTCAGCTAGTATAGAATATAGAAACACAATATGGTAATGAGTTTATTGATACCTGAATTCGTGAGGTCGGGTTTTCTTGATTAACTTCCTTTATAAAACTGCGTATTTATAAATTATATTTAATGTACATTCGTCAAAAACTGAATTTAACTGAGTTTTTTTCCATGAAATATATTCAGTTGTAATATATTTTTCTATTAGATAAGTATTAGAATATGCTAGACTGAAATTTTACTAGCTTGACATTCATTTATACCATTTGCCGTTTTAATCTTTCTATTTATATCCATGATTTTAGTCATTCTTCATAGATATAAGGAATTATATATATAATATAAGGAATTAGCTTGTTATATGAAATGAACTGAAATATTTGATCTATAGTGAAATATTAGATCTGTGGCTTGGTATAAAAAGTACCTAAGTCAGTTTTCTCCAAGATGATTTTGTTTGCTTATATTTCTTTAAAAAAATATCATTTCTTTAAAAAAATTATAACCAAGTCTGTCTGATGCTTTAAAAGAGTTTTCTAAATCGTTGTACAGACTTGGGTACTTCTTACATTGAAAATAATATTTTTCAAAGAGACATAAGCCAACAAAGTCATCTTGGAAAAATCTGGCTTAGGCACTTCTTGTACCAAGCCACAGATATTAGGAATTAGATTACGCTTATCCAAGTAAATTTACAGTATTGAATTAATCGTTTCAGTTCTCTTGTTATGCGATTTTGGTCGAAAGTTTTAGATGAAGTGTTTGGTGAAAGTTTTCCATATTTTACATCAAAATATAGCAGCATAGCAAAATATATCAGCTAGCAAAGTAGATAATAGAAAGATCAATTTATCAAATTAAATAACGAAAATGCCAGAGGTATAAAAAGGAACTATATTTTATATTAAACGCTCTTTCTAAACTCCCATAGGGCGGATAATCTAGTAATATCTTCTCAGAACCAGAAAATTCAATATTTAAATAGTAAAACTGTGCTGGAATCCTTAAAATCAGATATTTAACTGTATTATTTCAGAGAACGATGCTAAAAATTCTTTTAATGCATAAGGTTATTAAATCAGCATTAGACTTCAGAACATAAGCTTTTTAATCTAGCTTACTTCAACAGCTGGGGTGTCTAGTAATACAATCCGACGTTATTTACTGTGAGACTTAATAACACAATCAGAAATATTTTCTAATCATTGTAAGTCCTTAAACAAAAATTTTCAATTAAGTATTTTTACATATAAAAAATTACTTTATTTTATTTAAATAAAAATTCATTTTTAAAAATTTAAATAACAATTCCTTTTTACGGAAAAACTAACCAATATTTTTTCTGGGGGGGGGGGATTTTGGTATATCTGTAATATCTCATTAATATCTCATTTGGTATATCTGTAATATCTCATTAAATCTGCCATATTAAGCCTTATCTATACACATAATCTCAAATTGAGTATTTTTAAGGTTAATATCTGTGAAAGATCGATTGATCTTCTAAAGACTATCTCTTACGCAAACTTTTGACTCCTCTGTGGAAATTTATCAGAACTGAATGAGTCTGATTTCAATCTTCTCTGCTTTGGTGTCAGCAGTTTCAAATCTTTCCCCCTCGTTTTGTAATGGATAGGATGTATTAAATTTCATATAATATCGTAGCTAATGGTTGAAATATAAAAAACAGCCTTCACTGAGCAAAATTAAGGGGACACAGAAAATTTGTATGATATATGCTATATAACTTACAACAAATTTGTGGATAAAAAATGTGTAGTGAAAATGAACACCTCTTCAGTTTTACAACAAATTAAAAAGGTTGGTATGATTGTCGTAATCTATATATATAAAACGCGTAGGTATGTGGCACAAAAATCGAAGATATTTCTACACTCCGAATGGCAACGGCTGCAACTACCAGATGTAAACATTAGCGACCGTCTGCAATTTGCAACCGCGTGTCAACATGGATTTACGCACTGAAAAATAGGAATGCTCGAAAGCGAGCTGCACGATCAAGTGAAAATTGGGAACAATCTCAAAAAAGAAAGCGAAGAAGAAATAATTCATTAAGAGAGAGGCGTGAAAGAGAGAGCATAAATGATCGCGAGGTTAGGCTAAACCATCGCCGGCATAGCAACCGACAGCCAGTAATAGTTAATTTTGTACTTTTTTTTTAGTACTTGCTGAATTTTTACTCCATTTTATAGTTGAAGAAATTTTCCTAACAATTTATTATTTAATATGATTAAGTGTAGATGTCTAAATTTTGAACAATAGTACATACAGAGAGTGATGTAATCCGCACTATATTTTAGTACTTGCTGAATTCTTACTCCATTTTTAAAGTTAAAAAATTTTTCCCCAACAATTTCTTATTTGATATAATCATAAATAAATTTTAGATATATTAATTTTGAAAAATAGCACATACAAAGAGGGATGTAATTTTTAAAATCATTGTTGTTGGGTTCTCAGTCTTATCTTTAACTTTGATCTGAATGGAAATTCATATTTTTTAATCACGATGTTTCAAAATCAGCCTTATGAAGAATACCCCTTAACAACGTATATTTATGATGACAGGTAATGGTAACACTCCTTACATATGTTATTTTCAGTAGGGTTGTTATGCAAAAGCGACCACGCTGGTCGCGCAGCGGCTAGTAAATCGGAATTTGAGAAAAGTTCATTGCGACAATATTGCCGCTTAAAGCCTTTCCCGTCAAAGACTCTGTTGCTGAATGGCCAACGCACTGGACTGCTGAGCAAGAGGTCCCCGGTTCGAAGCTCTACATTATTTTAATTTAATTTAATTCTAATTCTATTTCTGTTAGTTCTAGAAGTTGCTAGAACATTCTTTAATTTCCTGGAACGGCGTTCCAGAATATTCTGTTGATGGATAAAAGAGCAAGTAGCTCAACCTGTGAGTTCAGTTCTGAGTTCTATCAGCTAAGTGTTGTGTGCTAATAAACAGCGTTGTATTCCCTCTACGTGTGTGTTCAATCCATACGACTACCATCTACGCGACATCTTTGGTGGAGGCGCCGGGTACTCAGTTCAGTCTGGAAGCAGAAGAAATACGAAGAAGCCGTAGACTTTTAAATCTTCCTCCGGAATACGGTCTTTACGTAGCCGCTCCACGAAAGTTATTCCCGGCAATGCCTGAAGGAGAAGTCAAGCCACAAACCGTCCTGCTGTCTCCAGCACTAATTAGGGAACCGAGAAAGCCGACAATTTTTAGAGGCGATCCTGGACAAGATCCAACCAAGTGGTTAAAAGAATACCTTAGAGTATCAAAATTTAATCAATGGGATGATACTCTATGTCTTGCGAACGTCTACGTTTTCCTTGATGGGACCGCCAAAATATGGTTTGAAAATAACGAAGATCTCCTGAATTCATGGGACGACTTCGAAAGAGAACTGAAAAAACTTTTGGTGACTCTCAGCTATATATACGGCGAGCTAAGGATTGCTTAAAATGCCGAGCGCAGAGAGCTGGGGAAGCTACACAATCTTATATCCAAGACGTTTTAGGACTCTGCAACCAAATTGACCCGGCCATGTCAGAAGACGATAAAGTGTCCCACTTAATGAAGGGCATCGCAGAAGAGGTGTACCAGGCCTTATTAACTAAGGAGATAAAAACGACAGTCGATTTCAGTAAATGGTGTCAGTACATTGAGGAAATGCAGCAAAAGCGAATAGGACGTCAGAAATTCAGTCGCTTGCCGAATGTTGTCCCAATTGCCTCCGTCGACGAGGAACAGGATCTAACCTCACTGATCCGTAAAATTGTCCGTGAAGAGATACAGCGATTAACTACACCCCAAATTGAAGAGCCCCAAACAGGCGTACAAACCATAGAAGCAATTGTGCGAGATGAGGTTGAGAAATCTTTGGCTCCCATATCTAGTGGAAACTTCAGAAGGTCGACTCCCACATACAACCGCAGCATCCACTCGACGTATAACAGGCCGGAGCCGGCACAGGAACAATTACCCCGAAAAACCGACGTGTGGCGTACGACCGACAATCGTCCCGTTTGCTTTCACTGTGGCCGCCCCGGACATGTTGTTCGCTATTGCCGGGATAGAAGAGCAATTTTTAATGCTTACAGAGCTGATAGAGGAAACACAGCCCAGCGACGCATGATCTCCCAGAACACCGCCGACGAATCCAGCCGAACGTTTGAAAGAAGTCTGTCGCCTAGCCCTAACCGAGGTCGATCGCCTACTCGTCGCTTCAGATTTCCATCGCCGTATAGACGTTCCAGTGTCTCACCTGGCCGAAGAAATGAGGAAAACTAAGCAGTGCGACCTTCCTTGGAGGTGAGGCCGCTGAAAAACAAAATCCTCCCGCTGCCGCAAAGATGACGAAGAATTATCTAGAACTAAACATTGACAGTCAAGCAGTACGTGCACTCGTGGACTCCGGCGCATCATTTTCTGTCATCTCAGACCAGTATAGACGTCAGCTGCGAAAGATTATGTTCCCAATCAACGGAAGCATAATCCTCAAGGTCGCCGACGGAAGTCACGTCCGTCCAATAGGGACATGTGTTCTTCGCTTAAACGTCAATGGTCTAATACGTCCCTTTGAGTTTACAGTTATGCCGAACTGCAGTCACAATGTTATACTTGGTTGGGATTTTCTCGAAGCCTCGAGAGCAGTCGTCGACTGTGGCCGATCGGAACTAGTGTTTGACGAAATGATGTCAGATCCTGAATCTGCTGAGACATGGCGAGTGAACACCCTTCAAGACTGCGTCGTACCGCCGCACTCTATTTCTAAAGTAATAGTCACGAATCCCAAAATTAATGCGATCACAGACGTCATAGTGGAGGGAAATCGACTACTGCTGCTGGACAAAGAAGTTGCGGTGCCCTCAACGATCCTGACGTTTTACGACGGTACAGCCGAACTCTGGGTCACGAATGCTCAACCAGAAGCTAGGTTCATTCCCAAAGGCATGTGTGTGGGCTATGCAGAGACTCTAGACGAGAGGTATCTGAACTGCATCTCCAGTGCGCATATCTGCTCAGCCGCCAAGTTGAAATCGAGCCCTTCTCCGGTCGACTATTCCCAAATGCTAGCCCAAGATCTCACGGTAGAACGAAAACAGCGACTCTTAGAATTACTTTCTGATTTTCCTGAAATTTTTTATCAATCAAGAAAAGCCGGAACAAAAGTAAATGTTTAACATCGTATAATCACTGGCAATCATCTACCGATTAGCCAAAGGGCTTACAGAGTATCTCCTGCGGAGCGTCGAATTATTCAAGAGGAAGTAGAAAAGATGCTAGGCAGAGATGTTATTCAACCATCGGAGAGCCCATGGTCGTCCCCAGTTGTCCTCGTGAAGAAAAAGGAAGGAAGTTGGCGATTTTGTGTCGATTATCGTCGGCTCAACAAAATTACGAAAAAAGATGCCTACCCTCTGCCACGTATTGACGACACATTAGACAGCTTAAAATCAACCAAGTTCTTTTCGCCGATCGATCTCTATTCTGGCTACTGGCAGATTGAAGTGGACGAGGCAGATCGCGAAAAGACAGCTTTTATCACACCAGAAGGACTTTACGAGTTCAAGGTCATGCCCTTTGGTCTGTGCAATGCGCCGGCAACCTTTGAAAGAATGATGGATAACTTGCTACGACACCTAAAATGGACCATGTGTCTCTGTTATCTAGACGACATTGTCGTGTTTTCTGAGACCTTCGACGACCATTTTAAACGTCTGAACGTCGTACTTAAATGCATCCAAGAAGCTGGGCTTGTCCTAAATCCAAAAAAATGGCTCTTCGGGGCTGAACAAATTAAGATTTTGGGACATCTAGTATCGGAAGGAGGTGTCCGCCCCGATCCAGATAAAGTAAAAGCCGTGAAGTGTTTTCCCACACCCAAAAGTGTGCACGACGTCAGATGTTTCCTAGGACTCTGTTCTTATTACCGCTGCTTCATCAAGGATTTTTGCCATCAAGCTCAACCCTTCCAAATGTTGCTGAAAGGTGACTCTAAATTTCGTTGGGGACGTGAGCAGTCGGATGCTTTCGACCGGCTAAAGGAAGCACTGATATCTGACCCTATACTGGGACTTTACGACGAAAACGCCGAAACAGAATTGCGAACGGACGCCAGCGGCTATGGTATTGGAGCAGTCTTGGTTCAGATACAGCATGGAAAAGAAACAGTTATTGCCTATGCTTCGCGGACACTAACCAAAGCAGAGAAAAATTATTCCACGACTGAAAGAGAATGCCTTGCCGCCGTATGGGCTGTTCACAAGTTTAGACCATACCTCTTCGGCAAACACTTTTCAATCGTAACAGACCACCATTCGCTGTGTTGGCTAACTAATCTAAAGGATCCCTCAGGAAGACTTGCAAGGTGGGCCTTGCGACTACAAGAGTATGACATCTCGATTGTTTACAAGAGCGGAAAAAACACAAGGACGCTGATAGTTTGTCCCGAAATCCATTGGAAGAAGACAATATACCATCGGAAGTCATCGCCGCTATAGATTTTGCTAACGTTGCTGACGAACAAAGAAAAGATCCAAGACTTGCGGAGTTAATACGGACTCTAGGAAATGGCGAAACAGTGAAAGGAGAATTTGAGCTGATTGAAGACGTACTATGTAAAAAGAGTTTCGATCCAACCGGCAAGAAATGGCTTCCTGTCATTCCAAAGCATCTACGTCAAGACATTCTTCAATGTTTCCATGACGCACCCACGGCCGGACATCTAGGATTCGTCAAAACGTACGACAGAATAAGGAAGCGGTTTCACTGGCCAGGGCTCTACCGAAATGTGCGACGATATGTCATGCACTGCCGGGAATGCCAGCGTAGGAAAGCCGTTCCACAGAAGCCACCGGGTCATCTAATGCCTATACCGCCTGCTGTTGCGCCATTTAATCGCATTGGGATAGATCTCCTTGGGCGTTTTCCAAATTCGACCACTGGAAATAAATGGATCGTAGTTTGCACCGACTATTTGAGTCGCTATGCTATTACAAAAGCCCTAAAAACTGCTGAAGCTGCGGAATTAGCGAGGTTCCTCGTCGAAGATATACTTCTAAAACATGGAGCGCCCCGAGTTATCATCACCGATCGAGGGCAAGTGTTTCAATCAAGACTTGTTTCAGATATCATCCGGTTGTGTAACATTAGTCATCGAATGACGACAGCCTACCATCCCCAGACCAATGGCCTTACTGAGCGATTCAACAAAACACTAGGCGACATGTTATCCATGTACGTAGACGTAGAACAGAGAAACTGGGACGAGATACTGCCGTTTGTGACCTTCGCTTACAACACCGCCAAACAGGATGTAACCGGATTCACACCTTTCTATTTACTTCATGACCGAGAAGCCGAAACAACGCTCGACACTCTTTTCCCCTTCTGCCCTGACGTGGAGAACGACTATACTAAACATCTTGTCGTGAAAACCGAAGAGGCAAGGCAGTTAGCCAGACTACGAACCCTAGAGGCGCAAGAAAAGGACCGTCGGCGTTATAATTTCAAGCACAGGGTGGTGTCCTATTCACCTGGAGATTTAGTATGGATTTTCACGCCTGTTCGGAAAGTAGGCTTGTCCGAGAAACTGCTTAAAAAATACTTCGGACCATACCAGGTGTTACGACGATTATCTGACGTAACCTACGAAGTCCAAGACTATGAGCCAACATCAAGACGCCGGAAAACGATAGACACCGTCCATGTTCTTAGAATGAAGCCTTACTACGACCCTGAATTACGAGCACAACATCCGAATGGTGATTCTTCAACATCTGAAGACGGCCATTGTGAAGAGGATCCGCCTACCAATGTAAAGAATGATTACACCGGACCACAGACACGTTCCAGATCAAAAGTTGCTAGTAGTTAGGCAACCTAGGACAGCGGGACGCTGTTCTTCTAAGGAGGGAGCAATGCCGCTTAAAGCCTTTCCCGTCAAAGACTGTGTTGCTGAATGGCCAACTCACCGGACTGCTGAGCAAGAGGTCCCCGGTTCGAAGCTCTACATTATTTTAATTTAATTTAATTTAATTTAATTCTAATTCTATTTCTGTTAGTTCTAAAAGTTGCTAGAACATTCTTTAATTTCCTGGAACGGCGTTCCAGAATATTCTGTTGATGGATAAAAGAGCAAGTAGCTCAACCTGTGAGTTCAGTTCTGAGTTCTATCAGCTAAGTGTTGTGTGCTAATAAACAGCGTTGTATTCCCTCTACGTGTGTGTTCAATCCATACGACTACCATCTACGCGACAATATTTCGAAACGTTTAGCCCCCCCCCTTTTAAATTCATTGTGGAACTGAAGAAGGACTCGTTATGTAATATTTGCTATAGTAATATATATATGAATATATTAATATAATACTATTTGCTAGAATATAATAAAATTTAGCAATATATACACTAGGAAAAATATTAATATAACCCTATTCTTATATAAACATTGAGTTATAGAAGTAGACGTCTTGTTTATAATGAGATATTTCGAGGAAAATATCCCATAATATGGAGCTTATAATAGTTGCGCATTACGCAAACTTGTGGTGAAATACTCAGCTGGGATTTGAATAGTAAGTGACATTTCATAAGCTTGTAACAAAACGGCTGAATAAATGTCTGTTATGCATCGTAAGATATTAAGACTAGTTTATGCATCGCTACCTCAAATGAATATTTCAGATGTTGTTCACATATCATATATTTATGAGCCTCAAGTTTTAACTACTATGTTTATTACTGACGAAAATGCAACTAATTCCTGAAATTAATTGCATTTCAAATTAAGCAGTGGTTGAAATTATCATGCACATGAGGGACATTGCTTCCCGTGTTTAGGATTCTAACTCTCGTGTTGTTTCTGGATTGTTATATCAAAGGAACATAGTTTTAAAAATTTTCAGTAAATATATAGTAACACGTATTAAAGAAATATGAATTCCGAATTCGGTGTGACATAGTAATTTCAAGAGTATTTGTATATTGTATACGAAAATATGCACAAAACTAATATGACACACCATAAGGAAAACAAAATGCAATACTTTAAATTCTTTACTAATATGCATGATCTAAAAATTAGCGCAAGAGGCTAAACAGTACAGTATACTACGATTATTTAAAATTTTAATATCGTAAATCTTCAACCTACATTACGTGATAAAAATTAAAGCTCTAGAAAGGAAAAATGGGTAGACACCACCTTTAGGGTGTTCTATCCACGAAACTATTATATGATTTCGCGGATTTTCAGTACTCATGTTAAAGCATGGCGTATTATTCTTTCAGTATTTTTACAATCACGGATTAGAAAATGCAATTTTTTAAATTCTATTCCTTGCCATCGTAAACAGAACTTAAATATCATTGCTTGTGCTTTCAAAAATCTCTGTAATTTAACTTTGAAAAATTATTTTGTAGCGATAGACACCAATAAATCCCGTATAAAAAATGATAAAGTAAAAGTGTTGGGACGACTTTTGTCTATTGTAGAAAGGGATGTATATGCCTTTCCAGTCCCCCCCCTGTCTTCCGTTTTTAGGAATGGCTTTGTTGCAGTGTGTGGTGACTGATCTCCACCGGTCTGGAACTTCTTTTGCCGTCTTGGCCGTTTTCTTGACGGACCCTACTGATGGGTGGAGGTTGGCGGGACCTTGGCGGGTCAGTACTTCAGATCATCATGTCCCAGTCACTAGGGGTTATGAGTGTGGGCCCACGTTTTCTTGACAAGCTTGATTATATTGGCGGTTTTCCGAAGGCACACATTTTCTGGCAACCCCTACTTGAGAAAGGCTGACCACAGCCAAAAGAGTTGAGTTAGTTGTGAGTTTTTATTTAATGTGACTTTGTGACAGGGAAAGGAAGTCTGTTCGCTGGTTTTGCATGTCATAATAAAGTATTGAAAACGACTTCCACGTGGTATTTTGTGCTCCGTAGTCCAGGTTGTACTGCAGCGCGGGGTCTCCTTTCTGTTGAACAAAACGCCAGAGAGGAGGAGTATCGGCTGAACAAAAATTTGAAAATTTGAAAACTACGGGCTCATTATTTATAGCTTATCTTTTTATGCAAAAAAACATAATTCAGAAATATGAATTTCCTAATCTGTAAATAGAAAAATACTGAGAGAAAAATTTTGTATTTTTTATGGGGTGTCTAGAGTTGAAAGTTTACAATGTCAACTGGTGCTTCAAATTGAAAGTTGGAAGACTCTTGTTGAAAGAAGTACTATTCAGAAGGTTGAAAAAAACATTTAAGAATCCCTATTTCATTCATTAGTTTTATTCGATAATTATTGGATAAAACTACATTAGTTTTATTCGATAATTATCACAATGGAAAGTGAAGTGGAGAAAATGGAAGAAATGAGAGTTCTTACAGAAGATTTGGTAAAATTAAAATACCAACGCTTAGCGAACACTATAGGCACGTCTAAATTGACGGTGGAAGTTAATCGACAAGTTAACGAGGATATACTCGAGCTGGTCAATTCGATTGGCGAGCAACAGATAATCATACAGTTTTTGAAAGGACAACTAAGCATATTGGAAAAACAGGAGACTAAGAGTTACGCCGAAGTGGCAAAGATAAAACCGGCAGCCAAGAAAGAGATTGCCATAAAGTCTAAGAAAAGGGGGAGATATCAAGTGGAAATAATACCCACAACCTATCAGGAATCAGAAGTGACCAAGAAGGAGGTGAAAGAAGATATGAAACCTGAAGAGCTGGGAATTGGCATAAATACGTTCAGGAAAATTAGTAAAGGAGGTGTGTTGGTTGAAATGGAAACTAAGAAGGAGTTGGAAACCTTTTTAGGTGGATTCCATGATACCATCGAGTTGAGTGCTATCGATGAAACTAAGAAGCCTAGAAAGAAAGATCCTTATATTATTTTTGATGTTGAAGAGGACTTTGAAAAAAGAGAAATGAAGGAAATAGTAGAGAAGCAGAATGATGAGTCGGCAGGTAGTGACATAGAAGTAATGACGAAGTTTAGATCGAAACATGGACACAACTTGGTACTTCGCCTTGAAAGTGAAGCTTATCGTAAAATTGAGAATAAGAAGAGACTAAAGATCGGCTGGGGCCAATATGGTTGGAAAGATTATAGAAAACCAGCAGTTTGCTATAACTACTGGGGCCTGGGACACTTAGCACGACACTGTAAAAAGGACGAGAGTATGCAAGTTGTGTTCTGAAAAGGAACACGGTGAGAAGCCGTGTAGCAGAGAACTAACATGTGGGAACTGCGAGCGGTATCAGAAAAGGACTGGTATCATTTTGGATTTGAGTCATCTGCCTACAGACAAGGTCTGTGGCAGATACAGAACTGCAGATGAAAGAATAATAGGGGATACGGATTATGGTCCTGTGAGACATAAGCGTTGAACTTTTGATATTTTTTCTTAAGCTGTAAGTATTTCTTTTGTTGTTTTTTCAATTGCTATATTTATTATATTTGTTATGTTGAGTTTGATCTACCAAGTGGGTATAGTTTGTAATGATAATGTCTCCTGCTTATGTTGATTGTGTTTATGTTGTCTGCACGAGTTGTGCAGAATTTTGTAAACTATTTTGTTGAGTTAATAAAGCAGCCTTCCTCTCGGGGGAGGAGTCGACATATTTGGTGTTATGGTGTTATGGCTGGTTAATTGAAATATAGTTTAATTATTTGAAATATAATGTGAAATAGTTATTGGCTCCTGGATGTCTTGGTTCGTGGGCTGAGAGCGGACGGTATTACATGGCATTGTGACTATGACCTAGGATGCAGCGAAGTGTCACTAGGACACGAAGCTGAGGTCTGGACCAAGGGTCGGGGCCGACAGAACTGGCAAAAAGCGGGTTGCCGTCGTGGCGGCTGTCATTAGTAGCAGCTTTTGGGCTGATACGCGAAAGCGTGGGGAGCCGTGGTGTTTCTTGAATCTTATTCGACAATTAAAGAAGTACTGAAATAAAACCCAATCTTGGATGAAAAGGAACAATTTTAAGGTGTCTGAAATAAAGTCAGAGGTACAAAAAAAGGGTAATTAAATACATATGAACGCTAAAAAATAATACCAAAAACTTGGATACGAGGCAAATTTTGAAAATTGGATTTTCGTAAGTAAAGAAATTTTTAATGTCCCAGTAGGGTTTAATGCGCATATTGGTACTATTCATCTGTGAACGGCCTGCTTGAATACCTTATAAAGCTGCCAATCAACTTTAATGGTTATATGAGTATCCTATTTAATATTTAACTGTATGACAGACATACAGTTAAATATAAAATACAGATGTCAGAAATAAATAATAATTCTTCGAATGAATATAGTTATGACTAGTAAAAAAGGAATGTAATATATTTTTCAGGTGAAAAGTTGAAATACCACGTAATCATTTTTATTATAAAGTAATTTAGACAGTACTTAGTGTATGCGAACGTTTGGAGCACCTTTTTTTGAAAAACTGTACTTGTGAAAATTTCTGTCTTATTTTCGAAGAAATATAACACCAGAACTCGAAAATGATGAAAAATTAGACAATAACTATGCAAATTTTTACAAAATTGAGGAAATTGGGTAGAAATTTAGCAAATTTTTACAAAAACGGTTCTAGCTTGAAAAAAATATTAAACCTATAACATTAATTTTTTTGTCATATGTACGTAATGGATAGCTTAAAATCTAATAAAAATACAAGTCATTATAATATAATGACTTGTATTATGCAATTACATGTAAAATTTTAGTGATTTTTCTATATTTTACATGATTTATATTTCAAGATTCTTTTATAAATGCAGCTATAAATCAACAAATAATATACCTAGAACCAAATCTGTTGTTCATTACATTCTTAGTATTATGAAAAACTTACGTGAAAAATTTCATAGACATATCATGGTTAGATTTTGAGTTATCACAAGAGTCGTTTACATTTTTGATGAAAGTTCTTCAGAAAACACAATTAAAGTTTTCAACTTGTATTGAAATTCATAGCTGCTGCTGATCTTTAAATCGATCTCATTTCGCTTCTTATGATAGTACAGAAAAAACAAAAGCAGATTTAGAAACAAAAATTTATATTCTTAAAAAAAAGGTATAAAAAACAATTTCGGAATTTTCGTCAAAATCGATGTTTTAAAGGCATTCGGATACCTATTAAAACCTCCGATTATGTGATTATTCATGATAAGTTGGGCTTGCTTTGGATTACTAGTTTTCCAGTTTTCGATGCAAAAATCTATGTTATGTGACTTCGATACTAATAATTTACAGATTGAAACTGTCATGTCGGGCTATGTGCGACAGAAAATATTTACATATGATTTTTACCTTTCTAGTAATGGTATACAGCATATCGTATAGAGGTATTCTTTTAAGAGGAATTGTTGAGAAAAACATTCGTTCAGACCTCTAGTGGTATAACATAAAAGGTTGAACAGTATAACTGGTCAAAAAGAAATAATAAGGATAGTATCTTACAGTGGTAAAGATATAGAAACAAAAATTTATAATCTTAAAGAAAGGTATAAAAACAATTTCGTAATTTTCGTCAAAATCGATGTTTTAAAGGCATTCGGATACCTATTAAAACCTCCGATTATGTGATTATTCATGGTAACTTGGGCTTGCTTTGGATTACTAGTTTTCCAGTTTTCGATGCACAAATCTATGTTATGTGACTTCGATATTAATAATTTACAGATTGAAACTGTCATGTCGGGCTCTGTGCGACAGAAAATATTTACATATGATTTTTACCTTTCTAGTAATGGTATACGGCATATCGTATAGACCTCTAGTGGTATAACATAAAAGGTTGAACAGTATAACTGGTCAAAAAGAAATAATAAGGATAGTGTCTTACAGTGGTAAAAGTTTTATTAGATTATACATTGTGAGATCGTTCAGTACCATGACATGTTATTTAAATGGTAAAAATATAAAACTGCAATGCCGTAGCTGCTGGGTTCAATTGATTTCTCGGCAATAGTTCTTTTTAATGAATGAAAACGTGTAATTTGGTATAGCATGGTAATAAGGCCTTTAAATGTTCTCAATTTCCCTTAATCTTTTTGTATGATTACCATTGTAGAGACATTAAAAATTACATTTTAAATGCATAATCATAACATATTGAAAATATTTTTTTTAAAAAATCTTTAAAATCTGTTATTTTGCCAATGAGTATACGAGTAAAATATTTAAGTTGCTGGAGAAAGAGTTTTGTCAATTATTTTAAGCGATAAATTCAATTCTTAGGAATAATAAGAACAGGAAAAGTAAAATGAAAATATCTTTAAGTTCCTGGAGTATAATTAGTAAATACGACATTTACCTCCTGAGGTAATTAAATTTTATCGATCGTTAAAAAGTTTGCACAAACTTGTCTTTATCAGTTGCGTAAATATGTGCAACTTCTTTTAAAAATCTGTACATTTCACACGTAAAAGCTATGGCCGTAATTATAATTAAGCAAGGTGGTTTCTGTGCATATGACAGCATTAAAAATTATTTTTCTTAAAATCGTCATGTTCTTAAACATCGTGTGATAAATAACTTTCGTTAATTTAAACATCAGACATAGACATTACACAAAAATCCAACTGCGTTGATTAATATGCATATTTTCGAAATGTTCAATAATAAAAAAACGAAGGCTAAAACATAAATCCTCTCTATATGTCATGCAATCTTCGTCTAGCAGTTAATGTTTTTTAATCTTACACATATTTCGTATGTGGCATGAAAATCTGAAAAATTGCTTTTTTAATGAAAATGCTATCTGATACCATATGTAGCTTTTGCATGTTTATAAGGAATAAACTGTTGTGAAATATTCATACCAAGTTTTCATGACCTTACTTGAAAATATGGTAAAACATATAAGTTTTAAAAGGCCTGATAATTTGCAGTCGAAATTCCAGGAAATCCCGATATCACCGAATCCATTATAACAAAAACATTTGCAATTATTTAATAAGCTGAATATAATACTTATTTTAAGAAAAAACATAATAACATAGAAGACAAAGCAATATTCTTGCTTTGAAAACAAACATCTCGGAAAGTGTTTTTTTTTTTTTTACTTTCAGTTGCTATAATAAAATTTTCAAAGCAATCTTATTAAAAATCTTAGTATTTACGCATGAAATTTCAGAAGTAAAAAGTAAATTTACTCTAAAGTTTCATAAAATTTGTACGCAAAACCAGGATTTTTACACACTACCAGTTCTTTTAAAATCTCCTGATTTTCATTATGAAACATGACAAATACCTAGGAATTAAGGGAACGGTGGACCTTTATTTGAGCAAATCTCGTCATTGTAATACTGAATGTGTTATTGTAAAAAATATATATATTTCTGTAGATTATAAGTACCAAAATAATTTTTTTCAAGTAAAAAATCATTTATGAAGCTTATACAAAGTAATTTATAATGGGTAAGTGTAGTAATAAATTTTAAATCTGTTTTTTTTTTTTTCAAAACAGGTTTTTCGAGGTTTTTAGATTTTTCAAAGGCTCCATGCTACTTAATTTTTGTTCAAAATTCATGAAATTGATAAGGAAGAATCCTGATGCTGTTTACAAAATAATTGGGTATACATTTGACAATTCGACTTCATTAAGGTAGTTAAATTTGATTTATAACTTTTTAAAAGGCAAAATTTTTATGAAAATCGGGACGGAATTCAGAAAAAATATCTCTCAAAAATTAACTATTCAAGGGATTAAATAATTGATACCCAGATTTCTTTGTTATACAGTTTAAAGAGATTAAAATGCAAAATCGAGGAAATATCTCAAAAATTAAGTAGCAAGGAGCATTTTAAAATTTTGTTTATAAATTTAAAAATTTTTAAAAAATCTTAAAATTATAATGAGATTGGAAATTTCTTTTAAGGTATTCTATTTATTT
This sequence comes from Dolomedes plantarius, assembly GCA_907164885.2. Lineage (NCBI taxonomy): Eukaryota > Metazoa > Arthropoda > Arachnida > Araneae > Dolomedidae > Dolomedes > Dolomedes plantarius. The sequence continues at coordinate 21,213,596 of OU015493.1, read as the reverse complement.
ATAGTGAAATGTGTATATGTACAAAATTTCGTATCTCTATGATGAAAAGTAAAAAAAGTAAATGTTAATGTCCACCGTTCCCTTAATACTAAAATTGAATATAACACAAGCCAACAAAATTTAACTTTTTTTCTGTGACATTGATGAAAACAGTTCATCTTTATATTTTCAAGGGTGCTGAACACGGAAATGATAATGAAAATGCAAGTTTAGCTCTAGTTTTTTAGTTATTGAAGCTTTTCAGAATTGCCCTTAAAAGCTTATGCATGTATTTACCTTATAGTTCTCCCTCGGAGGAAGGCCACTGATGCCGCAATCGCTTTGCCTGCCTTTTGTATTCTGTTGCTGGTGATTTCCTGATGAGCGTCCAGCAGTAATCTGCTAACATTGATTCACTTCACTTTCCCTGGTATCTTTCTTCCATGTCCGAAATTTCTTGGTGGAAGCGTTCGCCATGTTCGTCGCTAACAGCACCACAGTTTTCGGGGGGAGAAGTCCAAGTGTGAATGTAACAAGGGTAACTTTAAAAGACATGTTACACCCCAGTCTATCGTAGCATTGCAGAAGATTTTCCACAAGATCCTTATAGTTTTCTGCCTTATTGTACCGTGGAATTTGTCGCTACAGTTAAGTTGTGCCTATTTTGCCCCAATTTAAATGTAAAATTTATTTAATGCCATGAAATATTTGAATTCAACTACTTTTCGAGCTACTTTTCGAGCTAAATAGTTAACGTTAACAAATGCGTTTCTTATCCTAGCCTTAAATTCTGGGTGGTCTTCCAGTAACGTCATTTTTGCTTAATCATTCATATCTGTTCGTGAATTGAAACAGTTCGATATTGTTAAAGAAACCATTACGGTTCTATTTCCCAGGCTTCTTTTAAATTACGGTTTCCTGTTTACTGGCTAACAAGAAACGTGCCATCTATCAAAATCCCATTCGAGAGACGTCTGTGAAGTTAGCCCCCCGACATTGAGATATCCAATTTTTGAAAACGGCATTCGTTTGAGAGTCGTTTGAGCGTGTTTGAGCGCCAAAAATTTTCGTTTGAGCGCAATTTTTAAAAAAGTTATGAGCATTTCATTTTTTGGCGGGAAAAACACCTAGCCCCCCCCCCCCCCCCGACATTGAGATATTTAAATTTTGAAAACGGCATTCGTTTGAGCGTCGTTTGAGCGTGTTTGAGCGCCAAAAATTTTCGTTTGAGCGCAATTTTTAAAAAAGTTATGAGCATTTCATTTTTTGCCGGGAAAAACACCTAGCCCCCCCGACATTGAGATATTTAAATTTTGAAAACGGCATTCGTTTGAGCGTCGTTTGAGCGTGTTTGAGCGCCAAAAATTTTCGTTTGAGCGCATTTTTTAAAAAAGTTATGAGCATTTAATTTTTTGGCGGGAAAAACACGTAGCCCTCCCCTCCCCTCACATTGAGATATTCAGAGAACGGGAAAAACAGAGCGGCATGAAATTTCGTGTAGGGGAAATGGCGAAAAAAAAGGGGGGGGGAGGAAATTTGGTGTTTGCGAAACGGAAGGGACACCTCCAAATATGGCGGGTCCCATGGATAAGACATTGAAAGAGGTGCCAAAATGAGGCAGAGTAAAAATACGAAATTATCAACAAATAACGATAAAATATATTAGTAACTAATAATAGCAAATAGTTTCAAACTAGTTGATATAGTTTAGGCCTCAGACAACAGTGTTTAATGCATTTATGAAATTTTTCAATACATTCAAAAATTCATTGATTCGTTCTTAATATTTATTATACTTTAAAAAAAGATGAACTTGAAAGAAAGTTTTCGTATCTCTGTCCTGTATATATTTATTTACCTTTTTCTTTTTTCCTATATATACCTAAAATTAAATACCCGTGCTTCACAACAGAATACATTACTACCACCAATCATGTAATCGGGTTCCATTAATTTAAATTAACTTCAGTAGTAAAGTGTTGTCATTTCTTTTGAGGAGTTAACCCTATAATTTAATGACGATCCAACATTAAATAAGGGTTTTTAGATTTATATTTATTTCTTAATTTTGAGGGCCTTATGGCCCTTCTGGATTTTTTAGCTTTCTTAGTACCTAGGGCCTTAGATGAGCCACTATGCAAAATTTCAGCTTCTTAGGTCTTATGGTTCCAGAGATACAGTGATCAGTCAGTCCGTGTTTAATTTTGAGGGTCCCTTTTCACATATTAAAAGTGTAGATTTTTTTAAAAATATTTCTTAAATGTTATTGTTAGGGAGAGCGGAAGTGCATCCACTATACAAATTTTCAACTTCCTAGAACTCATGGTTCGAGAGATACGGTGATCAGTGAGTGAGTGGTATTTGGATTTTATATACAGGGTGTCCGGGCTAAAAGTATTTTTTATATAGAGAATGAAAAACGCTACCCAAGGACTTTTTAAATCTTCAAATTCCAATAAATACATCAAGAAAAATATAGGAGAAGTTAAATTACGGCAACAATTCTGTCAGCTGTAAATTACTTTCTACTACGTCATGCAATTGCTTGATGCACTTCCATAATTTGAACTTTTACAACTTTCTAACACTGTAACACAATTATTGTAAATATGGTAAAAGCAAAGATTATTTTAATGAGGAAGGATATGTCAAACTGTCTGCCAGACCATAAATGTTGTGCCAGTGACGTCTAGTTAACTGTACCTTTTCTAAACACTATATAAACGCCGGTAAGTTTATCGCAATATACTGTTGAATACATTTCTTTTCTTATATCGACTATTTTTATTTAGCAACTGATTGCATTCACATAGTTATCTTATACAATGTTTGACCAGAAATCTTATGGTATATTTTGGATTTTAAAATTATATTTTTTCCTTCGATACATATACATATCGAACTATTAGATTTATGAATCTAAACTATACAAATATCAAAATATTAACTTCATTTACCTAAAATATATAAATATAAAAATATTACAATTTAAGATAGAAGATGATTAATGTAAAATAAATTAGCCACTTTTGAACAAAAATGACTGACTATCAGCTGTGCTGAAATGCATCAATTTACAAAATTCCTCATAACCAATTCTGAATATATATATATATATATACATAAATAAATTGCTTAAAACACAAAAACAATAATCGTAACCATCTCTACGTTATAAACACATTATGAAAGTGCTATACGCACATAAATGATTAGAAAAATAAAACTGTGATTGCCGTGACACTCAAAATATGTATGTACAAAAATTAAGTATAAAACTTGATGCACACTTGAATACTACAATAAAATATGACTGCATTAAGAATCCCAATTTCAGAATTATAATATACAATAAATAAAATGTTTTGTTTCTCGTATAGAACGGAGCAAAGATTAACATTATAATAGAATTATTAAGAGTTTGCATAAGTTGCATATCATGAATTATCGTAAAAAGTTAAATATGGTAATTACAGTGGCGTAGCGAGCATAACTGGCGCCCGGGGCACATTACCTTTTTGGCGCCCGTCATGGTCTTGGGGACCAAAGGGTCCAATGGTCTTAGGTTGCATTTGGCGCCCCTCTGCAAGTGGCGCCCGGGGCATGATAGACCACCTTGCCCCCCTCTCGCTATGCCACTGGGTAATTTAAATATTCCACATTGAAGTCAGGTAATTAAAAACAAATGGTTCCAATAGTTAGTTGATCGTTAAAACGTTTCCAATTTTAAGATTATGTTGACAGCAAATATAGCTCAAACACGCTCAAACGAATGCCGTTTTCAAAAATCGAATAACTCAATGTTTGGGGGGGGGGGGCTAGGAGTTTTTGCCCGCTAAAAATTAAAATGCTCATAACTCTTTTACAAATGGCACTCAAACGAAAATTTTTGGCGCTCAAACACGCTCAAACGAATGCCGTTTTCAAAAATCGAATAACTCAATGTTTGGGGAGGGGGGGGGGGCTAGGAGTTTTTGCCCGCTAAAAATTAAAATGCTCATAACTCTTTTACAAATGGCACTCAAACGAAAATTTTTGGCGCTCAAACACGCTCAAACGAATGCCGTTCTCAAAATTTGAATATCTCTTAGGCCCTAGGTACTAAGAAAGTTAAAAAATCCAGAAGGGTCATAAGGCCCTCAAAATTAAGAAATAAATATAAATCTAAAAACCCTTATTTAATGTTGGATCGTCATTAAATTATAGGGTTAACTCCTCAGAAGAAATGACAACACTTTACTACTGAAGTTAATTTAAATTAATGGAATCCGATTACATGATTGGTGGTAGTAATGCATTCCGTTGTGAAGCACGGGTATTTAGTTTTAGGTATATATACAGGAAAAAAGAAAAAGGTAAGTAAATATATACAGGACAGAGATAGGAAAACTTTCGTGCGATACGAAAACTTTTCGTCGAATGGTACGCGCAGACACTGGATGATGCGTTACAGACTGCATGTGCTGTGCTATGCTTCGTGATGTGACTGAGCGATCCGTCACTGCCATGCGTACAATTTACCTGTCATCACGTGAAGTGGTGCGCTGAGGTGGATGCGATCGAACACGCCGGTCCGTCGTACCCTCCTGCATCCAACGATCACATATCCGCATTACAGTTGTTTGGTTTCGTCCAACACGACTACCGATTTCCCTGAAAGATAATCCACAATCGCGGTAGGCCACTATCCTTCCTCTGTCGAACTCGGATACTCGATTAAAAGATGATCGCTGTTTTCGACGAGACATAATTGATCGTTTTTTTTGAAAAAACCACAAGAAAAACACAATTGCCGAACTTGAAATCGTCGAAAGCTCCAAGTCTTAAATAACGCTTTGAAGTGGCGCCACAGGCGCGCGTGATGTGCGTCTGCGCTGAAATTCTAATCATTTGCATATCTCACCTCCGCTAATACATGTGTAAATTTCATGTTATTTGCATGTTTCCTTCAGGGTGTTGCATTTACAGTGGCCAGCAGTGTATATAGGAAAAAAGAAAAAGGTAAGTAAATATATACAGGACAGAGATACGAAAACTTTCTTTCAAGTTCATTTTTTTTAAAGTATAAGAAATATTAAGAACGAATCAATGAATTTTTGAATGTATTGAAAAATTTCATAAATGCATTAAACACTGTTGTCTGAGGTCTAAACTATATCAACGAGTTTGAAACTATTTGCTATTATTAGTTACTATTATATTTTATCGTTATTTGTTGATAATTTCGTATTTTTACTCTGCCTCATTTTGGCGCCTCTTTCAATGTCTTATCCATGGGACCCGCCATATTTGGAGGTGTCCCTTCCGTTTCGCCGACAACAAATTTCCTCCCCCCCCCTTTTTTTTCGCCATTTCCCCGACACGAAATTTCATGCCGCTCTGTTTTTCCCGTTCTCTGAATATCTCAATGTGAGGGGAGGGGAGGGGAGGGCTACGTGTTTTTCCCGCCAAAAAATGAAATGCTCATAACTCTTTTAAAAATGGCGCTCAAACGAAAATATTTGGCGCTCAAACGACGCTCAAACGAATGCCGTTTTCAAAATTTAAATATCTCAATGTCGGGGGGCTAGGTGTTTTTCCCGGCAAAAAATGAAATGCTCATAACTTTTTTAAAAATTGCGCTCAAACGAAAATTTTTGGCGCTCAAACACGCTCAAACGACGCTCAAACGAATGCCGTTTTTAAAATTTGGATATCTCAATGTCGGGGGGCCAACTTCACAGACGTATTCGAGAGATGTATTTTTTTACGCGGCGCTTCAGGGAACGTTTGTCAATTATTACTACAAAAGTGCGTCGGCAGATAAGGTCGGAAAGGAACTCACGTTAATTGGTTCAAGGTAGTTTCTGAGAAAACCGTTTTGGCGCAAAATCGCCAAATTTTGGTGAATTTCGAAAGTCGCCAGGTCTCACCTGATCAGCCAATTACCGCTTTTAAAATCTACCGCGCCTTTACGTCAAAAGCACATGCCTGCAACTTTCCTACTGTTATCGCCCTTTCCGCTTAAACTTGTCCGCTTAACCTTTGCCACTTAAACTTGTCATAGTTTAGAGTGCATAACAGTTGCTTTATGTTCTAATACGTTTCCTTCATGTAAGCTGTGTAACCAATCGGAACAGATGGAAACATATTTGCATAATGCAGAAGGACAGCTTTTAGACTTAACTTTGATAAATCGATGAACAGTCTCCATTCATCAATTTTGTAGTAAATTTTCATACCTGCCATGAGACCGTCTATGTTACTACAAAATACCAAATAATTTTCACTGTTGAAAAACTGAAGGAAGGGAGTATGGCGGTCACGGAACGCAGTCATATTTAGACGCCAAAATTTCGGCATTACCTTTAGGTAATTGTAGATCTCTTACCAGATCATTTAACTCGCATTGTATTATTTTATGTCGCTGCGTGTTTTCGTAAGAGGATAACGTCATGTTTTTTACTATCCGCGGAATTTCGAAAGCAATTTCGGGAAGGCTGAAAGGAAATGCTTATCATTAACTGATACGACCCCCCCTCCTCATATATCGAAAACTAGAGCTAATCGGGGATTTTCATGGTCGTTTTCGTGATCAGCGGGATTGATTTGGTACAGAACAACTCATTTTGTTCTTGGTACATTTTCACTGTTGGTTAGAGCAGAGCTCCGCAACCTTTTATCTTCCTCGGCACAATAACGTTTTTTTCGATAATTCCGCGGCACACCACAGGAAAAAGCTTGCAAATATATAAATTACAATAAATAATGATTGACGTATATGTTTTTATTAGATAAAAAACACAACAAAATAGCTCTATGTATCAAGATAATTATAATCATTTAAGTTTTATATAAATCATTTTGAACTGTACACCAACATAAGAACAAAAATATAAAATTATAGTTTACAAGTAACAAAATTTTCTCTTTACATTTTTATATTGAAATTTGTTTTTTGGTCTTTACTTAAGCCTAATAAATCAAAGTTAATTTAAACATAACTAATTTATTAATGAGATATTTGAGATTGTTTTGATAAAAGTGCGTTTTATATTTGCACGTTTTATATTTGGCTCTATAATAGAAAGAGCTACAGTTCATGGTCAGGCCCTTCAAATATGATCGTTTGTCATTTTCAATTAGAACCAGAGTCGAAAAACTTTGTTCGCATAAGTATGTCGTAGAAAATGGGAGTAAAATTGCAATAGCCTTGTCAGAAATTGGTGGATATTCTTTCTTAACTGAAATCTAGAAATATGACGCTCGAGCATACATACAATGTATGGCTAACAACATGTTTTTGTTTTGTGTATAATTTCTACCCAGAAAAATTACATATTAACAAAAAGTTAGAGGAATATTTTACTTAGAAAGTTTTTATTTAATGTGATGGTTAATTTTTTATTATCATAATCGATAAAATCACCGCGGCACAGTCAAGATCACCTCACGGCACACTAGTGTGCCACGGCACGGCGGTTGCGGAGCACTGGGCTAGTGTAATTTATTCGTAAAACTTTTTTTTTCGATTAATCCATTTTTCTCGGGGTTTTCAAGTGAAAAAAGACAAATTTTGAAATAATTTTCAAGCAAACAATTTCTACGTAAATAATTTGATATTTTTCAATCCTCACTTTCTTTAAAATCTCAGCATTTTTATAAGAAATGGAATAAATTCTAAACAATTTAATATAAATTGCAGAAAATAATTTATTCACAAAAACTTTTAATTTTCAAGGCTCAGTTTCTTAGAAAATTTCAAAATTTTTATACGAAATATAAAGTAATTTACTCTATCAAAGCCCAAAGTTTATCCATGGAAACTGTCATGTATATTTTCTATTTTTTCACGGTATCAATGATTTTCCCCTGAAGTATGGCAAATAATTAAAGCTTCAGAACATTCTCTTTCAATTTCCGGATTCTTCATCTTGTCAAGATTTTTTATGAAGTATAACAAACTCATTTTATTTATGGTGTATAATAGTAAATGAAGTTTCTTTATTTAATTTTTTTGTCAAAGAACTCTATGCAACGGTAAGAAAAAATTTAATAATTGTTTGCATCAGGGTCTAAAATTTAAAATGAAAACCTTTTTAAATTCGAAGGGAAATATTCAAGCGGGTGCACAGATTATTTGAGCAAGATGAACAATGCACAGAAATATTTCATTATATTATATTATATACAAATTTTAATGATTTAAAATTGGCGCTTTTGCTTTTTAATAACGTCAATTTTTTTAATGAAAATTTTAATAATTTAACGATTGAAACTGTCATGTCTAGCACTGCTACAGAATATATATATATATATATATATATATATATATATATATATATATATATATATATATGTCGACCGTAAGGCTACGCCCGTCATCTTACAAATTAAGGCAGTCATGGTTTATCCGAGGTGTAGCAAAAAGTAATCCAATCAATAAGTGAGCAGGCATCAGTTCAATTTAATCCAATTTATTTCTTCATTCGAACACAACCACTGATCCAAAGTTCATCCAATTTAAATGTTCGCCATTTACATTTTGGAGACCACGGTGACACACCTCCGACCCCAATAAATTTCTCCCCCGCTCCGCATGTCATGGTCAAATTCTGCACGTGTACTCTCTCGGCACATACGCAGAGCCCCCAAAAAGACTCCCGAAGGTGTCCGTCATGTAACTCCTGTACTTGATTCTAAAAATAATTCTCTCAATGTGATTACCTTTCATTGCAAATCGAAAGTCACTCTCAAAGCCGGGGAAAAAACCAACTATATTTATCGCGCGTCTGGAAATCTGAATTACTTTGGCTTTCCTGCGCCATGAAAATAATTTAAACTCGAAGCCCCCTTAAATTTACATTGATTATTCCCTTCCCAACTTAAGTTCTGACACACACACACACACACACACACACACACACACACATATATATATATATATATATATATATATATATATATATATATATATATATATATATATATATATATATATATATATATATATATATATATATATACAGTGGAATCTCGATCTATCGTTTTCGAAGGGACCGATTGAAATGAACGATAAGTGCGGGAAAACGATAGATGCGGAAACATAACAAAGCAATATAATCGTTGGGACTGGATAAAATGAACGACACATACGGAAAAACAATGGATCCGGAAACGATCGATCGAGATTCCACTGTATATATGAGATGTCTCGAATCGTCATCTCCTGAATATTTCCCAATCGTGGCAGTAACAAAAGGATTCCAAATCGTAACGAACAATTGAAGTTTATTATACGAAAGCAGCCACACATCTTATTCACTTCGAGTCAGCCCAGCATCTGCGTAGCGCGCGAATGTAGAATTAGGTCAAAGACAGGTTGCCAGAAATTGGCGGAGAGTGTTATTATTGGCAAAGGCGGAGCATCTCGCCAAGGCGTCGGAAAGGTTACCAGATGAGAAAGAAAGTTCAGAAAGGGCGATTAACGGTTATTAATAATATTATCACATATATATAAGTTGCATTGGCCCATGGCATACCTTGCAGAGGCATTCCTTCAGGAGGAATCGTTGAGAAAAAAGTGTTTTCAATTATAATTTTTGCATGATTACCCTTGGTGAGACATTTAAAATTTCATTTTAAATGCATAATCATTGAAAACACAAAAACGTTTTTTATATCCATTATTTTGCCAATAAATATTGAGCTAAATGTTTATTTAACTAAAGAATTTTGTTATCTATTTTACGTGATAAATTCAGTTCTTACGAATAATCAAAACATGAGTAGCAATATAAAAATATCATAAGAAGGCCTTGAACTATAGTTACTTTTTACAACATTCACTTTCTATAAGGTAATAAAATTTTATCGATGTTTAAAAAGTTTTCATAAACTTGTGTTTATCAGTTGTGTAAATAAGTTTAACTGCCGATAACTATTCACTTCACAAGTGAAAGACATGGACGAAATTCTATTTATGAAAGGCGATTTATGTGCAAGTAAATTTCATCAGAAATTATTAAATATTATTTCCTGGAACTCACCAGTTCCACGAAAATGTTTACTATACTTTAAAGTTAATTTCTTTAGCAGTAAAATCATTCAGGTTAATTATTATCGCTACGTAATGTATTAGCTTAATATCCGAGTAAATGTTTTACATAACCGTTCCATACCTGCATTATTTATTGTCATGAAATTTAGTTATTCTTAGACCAAAAACATCATGCATCCGTCTTAGGAAGTTTGCGTGCGATTAATGAAAAGTGAGGAGAGTCTGACCTATCGAAAAAATGATCGATGTTCTGGTCACAATAATATATAAAAAATGAAATTTTGCTGAAAAACTTATCTCAAAACTAAACATCCATTTGGTTACTCTCTATTCGTATTTTAAGAGAAATTCAAGATTGATTTAGGTTGATTCAAGGTAGATTTTATTATTGTACCGAAATGAATATGCAAAATGAATGCGTATGTCTTTATTTTTTAACAAAGTTTGTGTTGCAAAATACTTTAGTTTTACGAATATACTCAATTTGATACTTTATTGATCTTTAGGTTTAATATTTTGTTCGCAGTTGAATGTTGCTACTGCGTTAGACGTTATAATTTCTTTAAATCAGAAGTGACCAAGTTATGGATTATGTTTTGTTTATAATCCGTTTGTTTATGATTATCATTTTGCCGTCTCAACCTTTGTTATGTCTGATGCTTTCAGCTCAACTGCCATATTTAATTAATGTAAAGAAGGGGTTCCTCAAAGTGACAACTAGAATCGTGTGACATGAAATTCGCTATACGAAGTTTTTAAATTTTATCAAAATTTTGTTTGTTTTGTCTTATTGCTACCTTTTCAGGTTTGGGCTTGACTACATCATTTTTCATTCAATCATTATTTTAGAAGATACAAAATTTCTGGAAATTTCTCTCATAATGATTAGTTATTATCATATTATTAATACTTTTACTTTAGCTGTTATAAGTGTTGTTATAATTGTATGTTTATGGACATATTTTTGGATGTTCCTATCACTGAATGACAGAGAATTATTATTATTATTAAATTTATGTAGTATTTTCTAGTACTTTGAACATCTGTTTAGAATCGAGGTACTATTTAATTTCCAAAACATTTTACTATTTTAGAAAGTCAAATCAAATATCATTTCTCAACCTTTCTTTCATATATATATATATATATATATATATATATATATATGAAACAATATCATTCCACCTTCATTAATTAAACGCCTATTCAAAATTTTCCCGTGCTGCTTAAATAAAGTATCGCCCCTTAATCCAAATTCTGACTTAAAGATAACCGAAATAATCAACTAAATTATCCGCTAATACACGGGTAAAGAGTATGTTGTTTACAAAAGCAGAGTGATGCAACCCTTCTAGAAATTAACACGAGATCACCTAATCTGAAGTGCGAGGTCAGATGATCTCAGTTAACCAATTAAAAGTTTCGGCGCTCCGGCATTTTCGAGGCGAATAAGTGTTTTTCTGCGCCTTTTTGTGTTCTGCACTGTCCCGTCAACATGACTATTTAGAGCACTGCGTTCCTTTGTCGTTTCTTGTGCTGCTCCAATGGGTCCGGAATGTTTGATTGTGAGATTAGGTGATAAATGTGCCCAAATGTGATTTTATGATAAACTGATGTATCGCCAAGCAACGTATGTTCCAGAAATAAAGCCGATTTTTCAATGAGTGGTTATAACTATTCACTCTGGCCTGACTCTTTTTCATGCGTGCCTTCCCCGGCAGTTCGACTACAAAAAAGCTCAACGATATCTCTAAATGCCTGTTATCACACACACACACACATATATATAAATATATATATATATATATATATATATATATATATAGGAGGATCCAGTGGAATCTCGATCGATCGTTTTCCGAATCATCGTTTTCCCGTATGTGTCGTTTATTTCACCCAGTCCCAACGATCATATTGCTTTGTTATATTCCCGGATCTATCGTTCGGTTCAGTCGGTCCCTTGGAAAACAATAGATCAAGATTCCACTGTATATTATATATATATATATATATATATATATATATATATATATATATATATATATATATATATATACTGCTCAAAGCAATTAGGGGAACACATGGTTTTAACGAAATTACGCAAATACTTACACCGATAAGTAACATAAAATAAATCATCCATAATTTAAAGCCTAGCGGGAAACAAAAGAACAGAACTCCATATACAAATCAAAGTTCATGACGTCAAAAACCAGAAAAAGAACATAAGGGCGGAAATTGGGATGTTGCAGAAACGTCTGTTTCACCGCCTTAACTGTGAAATTCGATTGCTCAGTTATTCTTTTTGAGAAAAGGTGACATGAAAATGTCTCAACAACGTGATTTGCCGGAATCCATGGCATGGCGTATTATAGGCAGACTTGAATGCGGGCAAACACAACGTAGTGTCGCGGACGCTGTTGGAGTCGCCAGAAGTGTCGTTGCAAGACTGTGGAATCGATTCCCAGAAACAGGGAATGATAGGCGTCGATCAGGGCAAGGTCGGCCACGCGCCACTACAGCAACTGATGACCGCTATATACTGTTAACGGCTCGTCGAAACAGAACAGACAATGCTACTCAGCTGCAAAGACAGTTGCTCTTGGTAATAGGACGAAGGGTGTCCAGCCAAACAGTACGTAATAGGCTTCATCAGGGAGGTCTCTATGCACGTAGGCCAATGGTCTGCATTCCGTTGACCTCACGCCACCGTGCGGCCCGAAGAAGATGGGCTGCTGAACATCGAGATTGGGAGCAACATGATTGGAGCCAAGTGCTGTTTACAGACGAGTCCCGATTCAGTCTGGAGTGTGACACTCGACGTGTTTTGGTAGGGAGGGAAAGAGGCACTCGAAATAACCCCACATTTGTTCGTGAAAGGTCACAATACAGACGAGCTGGTTTTATGGTATGGGGTGGAATTAGCATAGGTGGACGTACGGACCTGCATATCAATCGGAATGGTACTTTGACGGCCCGAAGGTATGCAGACTAGATACTGAGACCTCATGTCATACCCTACGCTGCAGCCAGTGGAGATTCCTTTGTTTTCCAGCATGATAATACCAGACCGCATACAGCTCGCCTTGTGGAGAACATGCTTGAAGCTGAAAAAATACAGCGTATGGAACGGCCAGCGTGGTCTCTTGACCGGAATCCAATCGAGCATGTTTGGGACATGCTCGGACGACGCATTGCTGCGAGACCAAGTCCTCCTTTTACTCTCCAAGACTTGCACTTCTTGAGGAGTGGAACAGAATTCCCCAAAGTCTTATCGATAACATCATCGCATCCATGGAAAACAGGTGTGCAGCTGTTCGAAGAGACCACACGCCATATTAAAAATCTTGCATCATTTCTAAACAATACTTTTTTTTTATCGTTTACATGTAACAAAATTGTTGCCCTAAATCATCTTTTCGTGTTTTTTTCATATTTTCAAAGAATTAAAGCTTAATTCCAATTTTTTTACGTCTTTTTTTCTGTATTGCGCATTGATACGCATGTACTATCCATTTTATGACAATACGTGGCTGTCTCGCACGGTTTTCTTAACTTCTTTGCTTGCTTCCCTAATTTGTTTGAGCAGTGTATATGTGTATATATATATATATATATATATATATATATATATATATATATATATATATATATATATATATATATATATATATATATATATACATATATATATATATATATATATATATATATATACATATATATATATATATATATATATATATATATATATATATATATATACATATATACATATATATATATATATATATACATATATATATATATATATATATATATATATATATATATATATACATATATATATATATATATATATATATATATATATATATATATATATATATATATATATATATATATATATAAAGATATAGATATAGATATAGTAGTAATAAATAAGCCTTATGTTTATAGCGAATTATCAACTAACAAACAATCAAAATCGGTGCTCTTTCCCCAGAGTCTTGGTTATATTAAACTGAAATTTGTAAGCACTTAGAATCATGTGGGCATAGAGTGGTGTGAGTGTCAAAATGCGTAGCTATAAAAAATTCTAACACCTTGTATCAAACTTGGAAATATTAATTTTAAATGCTCCAGAAAACTCTCTCTGTTAGCCTTAGCAGTGACCATGTAAAGTCACGCTGCCAGGCTGTGTTGTCGCTACGTGTTGCTTCTTCATTCCCTCTCCGCTATAGGTACGTGGTTGTAGAACATGGTCTACTCTGCTCAAAAGTGTCTTATTACATAGATACACGCACACACAGAAAAAGATAAAGAAAGAATTCAAATATAGTGCATCACAGAAATACGGACTGTAAGAATATGCTCGCCATGCTTACATGGTGAAATAATTCATACAAGGTACAAGCATAAAAACCCATAATTTTTAAAAAAAATCAATGTTTAGTACAAAATATGAACATACTGATGTAGCAAGAAGTACCCTAAGATGGGATTACTTTGTGACAAATTTTTTCCTGTGCCGGCCGATCAGTTTAAAAAGCAGCTCAAATCGAACAATTGCAAAACAATGGTACATCCTTTTCTTACGTAGTAATGTGTTCGCTAACCCGGATCTTTAATTTCCATTAAGGAGTTAAAGTTAAAATGTGCCACAAAGTTGCCAGGCCGAGTGGGGCTACTATGTGACATCTGTGCTTTCGCCTTGAAATCCAAGAGGAAAAGTTACTTGACACAAAGTTAGACGGTAAAACGCTTATATAAACTTGATACACAACTACATATACCTATTACAAAAATTGGATAGCTTTATCTATATACTAGCGGCCCGTCCCGACTTTGTCCGGGTTGAACAAAATATTATACCAATAAATTTCCAGTTGATAGCCAATAAATTGTAAATCTTTTTTTACCTTAATAATAACCTAAATAATACCTTAAATTAATTTTATGTTAGTTAATAATTAAAATAAATTTTTTAAAGAAAAAGGCGTGCCGGAGAACGACTAGGTTCGAACCGCTAGCGTCAGAACAGAAGCCCACCTCGATAGCACCACGATAAGGATCGTTGAAATCTTCGGAACAAAAAGCGGTAGAAGACAGTAGCGGAAACAATGGAGATTGTTAGGATTAAGCCCCTAACTTTATTTCTACTGATCAGATATACATAATATATAGCCTATGTCCATCTGGAATAATGTACCTTTCAAACAGTGAAAGAATTTTTCAAATAGGTACAGTGGTTCTGAAGATTACCCTCCACGTACAAAATCGCTCTCTCTATATATATAAGTATAGATAGCACCACGCTAAGGATCGTTGAAGACTTCGGCACAAAAAGCAGTAGAGGACAGTAGCGGTAACAATGGAGATTGTTAGGATTAAGCCCCTAACTTTATGTCCGAGGATGATGCTGAGATTAGGGAGTTATTTTGATTCGCATATATGGTGTTCCCACAGTAAAGAAGCCAGCGAGATCACGGTGTGGTTAGGCGAATGTCATAATAGAAGAAGTACCTGTCACATTAGAAACAGCAGGATGTTTGTCAATTATTTAGCAGAATGGTAAGATGGGCAGGGACAAATTTAGAATGGTGTTTAATATCAAAATACTCCAGATGCATTTATTACAGTAGATGTCCCTCTATAGTATTAAAGTTTTGGTTCTTTTGTTGTTGCTGTTGTTGTAGTTGTTCTTGTCTCTAATGCCCCCTGGCTGGACGTTTTTGACCAGGTCCATATACGCTGCGGGCTGAAGTGTGCGGCTCCGGTTTTATATATTACAAGTATCGGAGTCCGTCTTAGCTTGCTGCCACCTCAATTTCGACTGAGCGACTCCAGGGGCAACATCTGAAGGGATCGCACCTTCTCCCACCCTCTCTGACCACACAGAGCAGGGGTGTCAAACTTGCGGCCCGGCCAATATATTGGAATATAAATAATATCCCTCCAATATATTGGCCAATATATTGGAGAAGAGATGTCAAGTGTCAGGACGTAAACATTAAATTTTCCTGTTCTCTTATATATGTTTATTACAATGTATTATTTAAAATAAACCTACGTTTCTATTAATATTGATTTTTTTTTGCGGCCCAACTATAGTTAAACCTTGTTTGTTTGGCCCAAGTTAGCCTTTGAGTTTGACACCCCTGTCATAGAGGGACTTTCCTGTCTACGGCAGATATTCGGCGTAGACACGGCGGTATTTAAAGTCGTGCGTCTGGATTCGATCCAAGCACCCTCATTACCGAATGCCATAGCTCTAACACAGGGCTACCTCGAGCCCTTTGGTTCCTTTTTACTTTAAAAATGAAATATTTTTATTTTATAAATTTTAAAAAAGTATGTGCCATGTAAAAATAATAACAAACCATGTAGTATCTTGAAATTGGATGCAGAACTACAAATCAATTTTTCTTTACATGTTTGCTGTTCTGTAAGTCCTTGCTGTTATGTGACCCAGGCAGCTGTTTTCCCTGTCAAAACTACAACTTTTCTATTTATTAGAATATAAATTTAAATTTTTTTCGAGAATAATTTAGCTATTCATATTTATTCCAGCAGCGCAGAGTGCAGCAAATCCTGTTTAAAGACATGACACGCGATAAAGTGATAAAATTTAAGGAAATATTACCATTTTCTACTTGAAAAGGCATAAACCACTCAGTATACTTCGAAGGGAAACTAGTTTAACTATCCACGATGAATTCTTTCCATGCTCAGTTTCTACTATCCACGTTGAATTCTTTACATGCTTAAAGGCAGACTCCCATTTCAGTTGTAGAATTCAATTTTCACATTCCAATAGAGCTGCGTTTCTAAAGGATGATGATTCGTGGAATGTGTTTTTACATTCCCAAACCTAGGCAAAGTTAGAAAAGGAAATTTTATCGAAATCAAATTGTTTTGGTCCTGATATAGATTTTTAGCAACAAGTGTTGTTTTACTTTTACACAACAGTCTACCGAAGAAATAAATAATAAATTTTGTAATTTTTACAATTATATACGCATAAACACATGGATTTTGGTATGATATGTGTGTTTCTTGGTTACACCCCAAAAGCTTTTTTACACATTAGTATCTGCATGTCATCTGTTTGTTCTTTCTGAATATAGGAAAATTTAGCACCCGTATGTGGGTACTGATATGAATTGAAAAAATTTAATCCTGGTGAATTAGCAATATTATTCTTATAGAAATGCTTAAAACAATTTATACAAAGCATACCCTCCCACGGGTAAGTGTGCTATCATTATATTTATGATGCCTCTGAAGACTTATGTGCATTTTACGGTAATTAAAACTTACGAATCTTAAATTTTCATGTTCGTGTGTACCGGAACATGAAAGTACCACTACTGATGGCGAATTGGGCTGCACTATTATTGTTGTCTTTACAACCTTATAAATTAAGATTCATTTGCTTGGAAAGCTACAATCATATGTTGCTACACGAAGGCTAACAGACCGGCAGGAAGATTCCAGTTGTTTATGAAAAACCTATTGCTGTGAATGAAGACTGTAAATAAGCACTATTTCCGCTCGGCCATCATCCACTTATGAAGACGGTCCTTTTCTTTCTATTTCAGTAAATGGAAAATACAATACTGTTTCAGTAATAGACATGAACCGACATACGTACGTTAGAGCTGATGATCCTTCTGAGTCTGTCGAAACAACGCACCAGCCAATGCCGGGAAATTCTAAATCTTCGAGGACAACTCTTGAAATAATACAAAAGGACTGACGGGGGATTGCTGTGGCAGACGACAGTACATGCAGTTTATCGGCAATATTCAGACTTCTACATCGTGTGCAGATATATCGCCTGTGACGGAACTGGATGGTGTCAGTTAATCTCCGTCTTCCGAAAGTGCCGAGTAGAATTTAAAGGGCGGTTGAAATTAGACAGATGGTGCTTAGGTTTTTGTAAGTTTAACTTCTGCAGCTTCGGAGTTATCCTCTTATTTTTATGCTCACAGAACTGGGCCTTGAACTTTTATGCTGCAAATATTTGATAAATAAATTTGTTGAGGTTTAAAGCGAGTTCAATTTTCTTCAGTCCTCCAGCTGATCTTGCGGACATTCTGTAAGGTGGCTGAAACTGGCTCCAAGCCTTTGAAGACACAACAGAATCGAATTCAATATTAATAAACAATTATAAAATTTTATTTCCACCTTTGGCTTTCTTTCCCATTTCTTTTGCCTCTAGAGAGTATCGGAAAGGTCTCTTCAAATTAGAATGTTGCCAAGGTCTATGATATTTGCGATTCTTTTAATAGAACAGTCAGGAAAACTCTAGAATCAGTATGAGGGATGAGCATTTGCCAGGCGACCCATGACAATAGCCACACAATGAGGCCAGTTACCCAAAAATACGTACTGGGTCCCTCTTTTTATTTGGGGTGTGTAATCTTTCCAATGACCCATGGTTGTTTGTTTTTTAAATCGCATATTTAGAATAAAGGAAGAAAGTTACTGGGGCTGGAGGCCGAGAGACAGAGAATTTTTTTTTTACAAATTTCCTAATTTTCACTTATTTGCTTGAATCGGTATTGTCCTCTTTTTCATTTCTGACTCTTAAAATGTCTGACCATCTAAAATAGCTCTTGTGGGTAGGGATTCGGTCGAATCTAAACCTATTTCTCAAACTAATCCAATATTCCCTGAAACGACTTCAGCTGTTCAGAAAAGTGTATTTTTCTCAAATACTATTTATTTCAAATGTAAATTAAGACTATTTTTCTACGAATCCAAAGGAATGCAGCTGTAAAACTAACCAACGGGTCACAAGGTAGTAGACATTATACGCTACACCTCTACACTGTATCTCAAAACGATGAGGTTATTTTTTTTAATTTCTCCCATTTAAAGACCTGTCATTGATAATCATTTTAGTGTAGGTGACATCAATAGCGCATCTTGTTTCCGCAATAGTGCATTTGGCACATTTCGCATTTGTCAAACGTATCGGAGAGTCAATTGGATCACGATTTGCAACTCCAGGAGCTTGATTCCAAAAAATTAAAACTAACTATGAAGTACTTATTACTTACTTGATACTCACGTAAAACGCATAACAGGAACACAACTTTTTAATATCTCCAATAAACAATAAAACTGGTGTGACGAATTAAAATAATTCGCACAATTAAAATAGGAATTCGCCACGGCTCGCCAGTTTGATGACACGAGACAGCCCCAAGACCGGAAATTCGAAATAATCGCAGCTTGCGGTTCATCAAATAAAAAGGCTCAAAAATGACATCACCGTTGAAGAACCAATGAGAGACGAGTTCTGTGGATGAAGCGCCAAGTCCAAAATTAAACGACAGATCTAAAAACCGTTAGTTAGTGATCTGCTGAGCGGAGAGAACTACTCCGACCGTCCCTGGGTCGACATAGCTATAATGCGGATTTGTGAAGTCAGCGGTCTTAATCGAGATTTTTCGGCTTCAGTTAGAAAGCTTGGTTTTCTATTTTTTTGAAGGTATCCCAAGACGAGATATCTGCCCCGACCGTCCTGGTTATAGAGACTTACCTCGCAGTCATCCGTTCTGCCGATAAAGTAATCGAGGGCCCTGCCGGACTCGATATTGATGTGAGAAGTGAGTTAACTCCTCTGACAGCTCATCCTAAAGGACTCAGAGACTATCTAACTCTTCCTTGTTCGTGGAACCTATTTACGGTGCATCACTCATAAATTTTTCTTCAACTATTTTTTAAATAAAGTAACTATTTTAAATTACTTTGCTGTAACTTTAGTTGAGTCGATCGCTACCTCGATCAATACGTCACACTGGCAACTAGTTCCACACTAATTAATAGTTTTCGTCAGGCCGAGGATCGTTAAGTGGGATTGTTTTTATGGGAAATACAGAAAGTTCTTACAACACCTATGTTTAAATACATTTAGGAATTGTCCTCAGAGACTCGTAGAGACTATGAAACCTGATGCTGATTGGACTTGTGAAAAACTATTAATTAAGTAATAACTATTTACCACCCTCATTTCTTGGATTTTGTTTCAACTATTTCACAGAAATGTGTGGGAATTGGTGGTAAAACCATTGGTGATTAGTGTTAAACTCAGCCCAGAAGATAGTGAGTGAGTCTGTTAAAGTTAACCATTTGCTGTATGACATGATCTTAAATCCATCTAACTTCTATAGTAAAAATCTATTTCTATGGGTGCATTTCTCAAAGGTAAGTCTGGATAAAGTTTTCAATCTTGAGATGCGTTCGTAACAAAGACCGGGAAGCCGGTTTTCTAAAGCCTTGTCTTTATTCGCACATTTTTTCCAAAGACCTTCATAAGACGCATATGTTTGATGTCTTATGAAGATCTTTAATGGGAGTTGCTTCTTTGAATTTTCTCATATTTTCTTTTCAGGAACTTCGTCCTAAAGATAGTCATCAGCAAAATGCAAGGAATTTTACGAGTCTGCAACATATCATAGAATAGAATAACATCCTTGGTTTGGCACTTTGGCATCCTCACTATGGTCAGTATGTTAATTTGTTACGGAATTGTCGATGCATAGTTTTATAGAGGAACTGTTAATATGCATATTATTTTACACTTTAAAGCTAAGATGAAGTGGATTTCATTCGAAAAGTTTTTGATTTCGTAAATTCGTGTAAGAAACGTAAAAAAATTCCGTAAGCCCTCACAATAGTTATATAGACGTACATACTTGAAAACAAATCAGGGATTTTAGACTAATAACTTTATTAAGTTTCATTGAAACAAACTTTAAATTACTGACACTTTGGTTTATTTTTTTAAATCATTTATGATAAAACAAATCCTTCGTATTGAATCTTTTATGAGTTTGCATATATAAAAAGATATCACCTGAAGGAACTGAAGATTTTGATGAGCGAAGATGAGACAATTTACAAAAACCTCCTCCCTTTGATCATATAAAAGAAAGAAAATGGATATACTTTCAAAGTGAAATGAATCTATTCATCCTACTCACGTATGAATCTTTAGAGGAATCGAAGATACGAAGCCCTATGCGAAAACCTTCCTTTCACCATAGTATATAAGAAAGAAAGAAATGGAAATACATTCAAAGTACTTAGTGAAATGAATGTATTCATCAAACTCCCATCTGAAATCTTTCGACCATATAGCGACAAGCAGTGGATATAAAATCTAAAATGCATTGGCAAGAATGACGATCCGTTGGGAGAGTCACTGCTTCATTCTCAAAAAACTGGCGAAATCGAAGATGGATTTCAGACACATCAAACTGAGTTTCAGTACGCATGTTGTGGAGGTTTCAACAAGACAGATTTTAAAATGGAAATAAGGTTCTGAACGATTTTTGGCGCATTCAAACAGTTGGGGTGATTATAAGCGTAAGATTTAGACGACAAGCGTTCAATTCCTAAAAGTTTCTTGAGATTTCCTTAAGATATAAATATTCTATTAAATGTATCCTAAATGTATCCTATTAAATCTATCCTTAATACAGGGTTCCCACCTATATCCGTTACACACTCCTTAACTTCTAAACGTGACAGCTTAGGCTTTAAAGTTGGTGTCTAGGTATAGTAAAAAGGCTATGCGCTACTCGATGAGACAACTTCCAACGCCATCTATCGGGAAATTTCGGAATTACCGCTTTTATCTAAAAACCGGTACGAGATACGGGAAAAAAGTCAATTACAAAGTTGTTTACCATCATCGATTTAGTAAGAAAACACACCTTGCGCATATAAATACTTAAAACAGAGTGTAAAAAATAAACATTTGTTTGGTCATGATTTCGAAAATTGTCATGTCATAAAGAGTGGTGTCATGTCATGGAAGAAAGAAACTGAGAAACTTCCCTATCTTCAGGATCATTTATTTATGTTGCTGAGAATGCTCTCCAATCGCCACTATACACATTTTCACCTGGACTGAATTTCTCGCCGCAAATTGTGCAACATGGCAGGTGTTACGGAGTCACAAGCATGAGTAATGCGTCCTCGAATATCCTGCAATGTTGGCGGAGGAGTCTCATATACCTGCCCTTTTATGTGCCCCCATAAGATGAAGTCCAATGGGGTTAAGTCGGGTGAGCGCGGGGGCCACTCTACGAAACCACTCTACCCGATGACTTGATTCTTGAATGTCTCCATTAGGTACTGCTTAACGTTTAATGTCTTATGCGGAAGGGTGCCGTCATGTTGGAATCATACATTTCTTCGTTGGTGCAACAGTAAATTCTCGATAAAGTCCGTTATTGCATCCTTCAGAAGCTCCAAGTACCCTGCAGAAGCTCCAAGTTCTCCCGTTACTGTTCCCTCGTAAAATACTGGTCCAATGAGCCTGTCATGAAAAATTCCGCACCAACCATTTACCGACGAGCGTACTTGATGTTGAACTTCGACAGAATATCTCAGATTTTCCATCGACCATGTATGGACGTTCTGTCTATTCCATATTCCGTTACGCGAAAAACATGCCTCATCTGACCACATTATGTCTGCTAGGAATGTTGAGAGGACCTCTAAGTTAGTCATTACAAAGTTTCACCACGTGTAATGTCTCTCAGCATCTCTTGACAGCGATCCCTGCACGGGTGTGGATAAGTATGGATGAGCACCTAAATCATTGAGGATTTTCCAAACGCGGCTTTTTGAGAGGCTACAATTGTCACTCATCCTTTTTGTGCTCCTGAGGATGGGCGAGAGCGTATGCTAGCACATCTTCCGGTTGCACTTTGCATCCTACATCACGAGGTCTATGAACTCGAGGTCGGCTGGGCACGCAGCCCGTCTCTCTTAAACGTTTTACAACTTTTACGATGGTCTGCCGTGTAGGATGCAGGCCTGCAGGAAAGCTTTCACTATACAGCCTTGCAGATGCTTTTGCCTTACGCCCACATTCACCGTAAATTAACAACATCTCGCAATACTCTGTAATGCCAAATTTTGCCATAACCCTCAGTTTTAACGTACAACCCAGAAAAACATCCTTTTTATACTACACTAGTCTCTGGTGAACAGCTATGACGTTCCATCCTTATTTGCATAATTCATGAAATCCGTGTGATTTTTATACCAGACATGGTTGTTTAAAGTTTTCATAGTTGTCACTGTCCAGAAAGTTTTCATAGTTTGTAGATACATTCAGTAAAACTCGCAACTGGTGGGGACAGAACCATGGTCCTCATGAATGCGATTGTCCCTTGCGATTTCCCTGCGCCACAACACAGGCTGGTATTCAGTGCTTGAAGTGGTCTTTTCGAGCTTCGCTCGCGTTTCACGACGCCATAGTGTTGAAAATCGTGACCAAACAAATGTTCAATTTTCACATTCTGTTTTGAGTATTAAAGTGCGCAAGGTGTCTTTTCTTACTAAATCGATGATACTGAACAACTTTGTAAGTGACTTTTTTCCCGTATCTCGTACCTTTTTTGAGATAAAAATGCTAATTCCAAAATTTGCTGATAGATGATGTTGTAAGTTGCCTCATTTAGTACCGTGTAGCCTTTCTACTATATCTAGACACCAACTTTATGGCCTACGCTGTCACCATTTAGAAGTTAAGGGGGGTGTAACGGATATAGGTGGTAACCCTGTATATAAATATCCTATTTAATGTATTTTTATTCCCTTAAGAAAAGAAATGAATGAGAAAAAACAATGTTCAGAAGCATCCTGAAACGCAGATTGACGCAAGCGTACACATACATGCATGACGCATGCGTAAGTATACATGACTGACGTACGCATACACTTATTTATTTATTTATTTATTTGTATTTTAAAAATATTAAGTTAAAAGAACAACATATTTCGGAATATGATACTTCTTTGCAATTCTTAAATTGCTTTTATGTCTATCTGTTGTTGAAATCAATAAGAAAAAGAAGAATTGATTCAGATTGGAAGGTTATAATGTTCTAATAATTTTTCTCCTTTATTTGTCACGTATTTTCGAACCCTTTCCATTATTTTCATTACGTCATGGTTTCTACTCCTTTCTCTTACTCTGTTGGCAATTTTGTCCTTCACAGTTTCTCTATTTTGGACTGCCAATAATCCCTGGGTACTTCATTCTGCCTTCCTTTGCTATATGCTCGCAAAACATCCGCATATGGGCCGTTGAAAATCGTATGCCTCTCACCAAACAACGTTCCATGATCAAAAAATTGTTGTGTAGTGCGCGATGTCTCGGTTGTGCATTATAGACCCCATTTTCTTCCCGACTGTGATCACCAATGTGCACGTGAACATTTTTGAGCAGTTCGTGAATTAACTGGATGATCGTAAGTAAACTGAAAGAAGATGGAGCAACGTGCCAAACATTGGCAAGGGGAATGACCGAAATTGAGCTCTTCTTCGACAACAGAGTAATTTCAAATGGGCTTTGGCTGCCGCAGTTTCCGGATCTCACACCATCAGAATTCTTCCTTAGGGGTATGGGCAAAGGAGATATCTATTGGAAGAAGCCTCGCACTGTGGAAGATTCGAAGCAAAACACCCAACGTGAAACCCCTTCTATTCGCCTCGATATCTTTGTCAATATGTTCAGTAGCATGGAGCGCCTCGTCGAAGCGTGTCTGGCAGAAAACGGAGATCACTTCTAGTATTCTTCATCGTATGTAATACAATCGATTACACGTACGTCAAGGTATGTAACGTACTTTTTTTTCATCCAGATTTTTTTATCCTAGCAAGAGTTATTAGAGAATTTTCGGAGCCTCATTCAAGGGAATCACCACATATATGAGACGGTGAAAGGCAAAGTCGTGTAAGTCAGTAGGTCAAGTGGTGTAAGTCAAAAGCGTTTTACTGCAAAAACTGCAAAAATTCCACTTTAAACTTAACAAATTATAATTCATAATAATTATTATAATATTGCAAATAATAATTATTTGCAATTCCACTATAAATTGAACATGGAGATTATATTTTTGCCCTCAAATAAAAAAAAATTGAAAATGTGACTTTCACCGCCTCATATAATACTTTCCTAACGTGTTTATTTAGATTTCTTAATAAAGAATTTGTACGGTCCTTTCTAGAGATGAAAGTTAATCTTTCCACGTACCCTCAACAGATAAGAACTGGGAGAATTTATCGATTTTTTATCTATGTCTTGTAGCTTTTGACAACATAGAACTGATATAATGCGTATCTAATGCTGGTGTTTGAAAAAAAAGCTTTATTCTCTTCTTTGTCTGCAGAAGTTTGGAACATGACATGCAATCCCGATATTAAGTATAATATTGCATAGTTAGTATACTATTAAGTATATTATTAGATGTCGTGTTACCCTCCCCGTATGTTGAGTAAAGTTTCTGGGTATTTGATTAAAATGACGACTTATTTAATCTGATTCTTAAATTATAATTAACACATATTCGTCAGTTGAAAACATGTCTAAATTAGTAGATCTATTTTTCCTCAAAGAAACCTCATGTCAACATTGACTTTCCATTCCGCGTGAGATCTCTTTTTTAGATGCGGTTTTGAACTCTTATAGGCATTTGATGCAACTAAATAGTTTATTGTTTCACCGATATCTAGCCTCTACCTAAATTTGCAGTAAGGGAGAATCATTTGCATAAAAGTTGGGAATTTCGGGTCAAAATAACAAATATCTCCAACTACGTCACCCACAATTCATGTCGCAACGACATTACGTCACGTGTTATCTGTAGATTATACTGAATTCATGCTCATTTCAATAGGGCAACAACATTTAATTCTCATTCATAAGTTAAGAAGAATTCAGTCTAATTTCAATGGTTCAATGATAGCGTCCTCCACTATTGATACTCGTAGATTTTTCGGAATGAAGGTTAATTTCAATAGTGAAACAAAATTAAGGCTTATTTTATTAAAACTTCAATCCATTCGTATTCATAATTGAAAAATCGGAATATATTATTCCCTTTTTTCAAAGTACCATTACAGAATTTATCCAAGAATGCTTTTGTTTAGAACATGTATATGGTGGTAATGTCAACTATCAAAATATTCTGACAGTTTCCTTGTCTTTACTTAGGCATACTTTCCCATTTCCAAATTAACTGAAGATATTCAGAAAATAAAATAAATTTATGTTAACAAAAGCTTTCTCTTTTAGACGCCAGATGACACTATTGATACTCGTAGATTTTTCGGAATGAAGGTTAATTTCAATAGTGAAACAAAATTAAGGCTTATTTTATTAAAACTTCAATCCATTCGTATTCATAATTGAAAAATCGGAATATATTATTCCTTTTTTTCAAAGTACCATTACAGAATTAATCCAAGAATGCTTTTGTTTAGAACATGTATACGGTGGTAATGTCAACTATCAAAATATTCTGACAGTTTCCTTGTCTTTACTTAGGCATACTTTCCCATTTCCAAATTAACTGAAGATATTCAGAAAATAAAATAAATTTATGTTAACAAAAGCTTTCTCTTTTAGACGCCAGATGACACTATTGATACTCGTAGATTTTTCGGAATGAAGGTTAATTTCAATAGTGAAACAAAATTAAGGCTTATTTTATTAAAACTTCAATCCATTCGTATTCATAATTGAAAAATCGGAATATATTATTCCTTTTTTTCAAAGTACCATTACAGAATTAATCCAAGAATGCTTTTGTTTAGAACATGTATACGGTGGTAATGTCAACTATCAAAATATTCTGACAGTTTCCTTGTCTTTACTTAGGCATACTTTCCCATTTCCAAATTAACTGAAGATATTCAGAAAATAAAATAAATTTATGTTAACTAAAGCTTTCTCTTTTAGACGCCAGATGACACTATTGATACTCGTAGATTTTTCGGAATGAAGGTTAATTTCAATAGTGAAACAAAATTAAGGCTTATTTTATTAAAACTTCAATCCATTCGTATTCATAATTGAAAAATCGGAATATATTATTCCCTTTTTTCAAAGTACCATTACAGAATTTATCCAAGAATGCTTTTGTTTAGAACATGTATATGGTGGTAATGTCAACTATCAAAATATTCTGACAGTTTCCTTGTCTTTACTTAGGCATACTTTCCCATTTCCAAATTAACTGAAGATATTCAGAAAATAAAATAAATTTATGTTAACAAAAGCTTTCTCTTTTAGACGCCAGATGACACTATTGATACTCGTAGATTTTTCGGAATGAAGGTTAATTTCAATAGTGAAACAAAATTAAGGCTTATTTTATTAAAACTTCAATCCATTCGTATTCATAATTGAAAAATCGGAATATATTATTCCTTTTTTTCAAAGTACCATTACAGAATTAATCCAAGAATGCTTTTGTTTAGAACATGTATACGGTGGTAATGTCAACTATCAAAATATTCTGACAGTTTCCTTGTCTTTACTTAGGCATACTTTCCCATTTCCAAATTAACTGAAGATATTCAGAAAATAAAATAAATTTATGTTAACAAAAGCTTTCTCTTTTAGACGCCAGATGACACTATTGATACTCGTAGATTTTTCGGAATGAAGGTTAATTTCAATAGTGAAACAAAATTAAGGCTTATTTTATTAAAACTTCAATCCATTCGTATTCATAATTGAAAAATCGGAATATATTATTCCTTTTTTTCAAAGTACCATTACAGAATTAATCCAAGAATGCTTTTGTTTAGAACATGTATACGGTGGTAATGTCAACTATCAAAATATTCTGACAGTTTCCTTGTCTTTACTTAGGCATACTTTCCCATTTCCAAATTAACTGAAGATATTCAGAAAATAAAATAAATTTATGTTAACAAAAGCTTTCTCTTTTAAACGCCAGATGACATCAGTAAAATTAAAACTGAAAAGCAATTTTTCGTCTAAATTTAA
The DNA here is from genome assembly GCA_907164885.2 of Dolomedes plantarius. Classification (NCBI taxonomy): domain Eukaryota; kingdom Metazoa; phylum Arthropoda; class Arachnida; order Araneae; family Dolomedidae; genus Dolomedes; species Dolomedes plantarius. Next base: position 21,185,742 of record OU015493.1, on the reverse strand, counting down.
TGAAATACATCAATGAACAAATTCCTAACTGCTTGTAACTCGGCAATTATGGCTCGATTTTAATGTAACTTTTTTTTAATCAGCTACTATTCAGTTCAGGAGTATGCTTTATTGGAAATATGCATCAGTTATTCGATACTACATTAAAGTAAAAAAAAAATCATAGTTCTAGTATTAAATGAACTTTTTAGGATAATTCGTGCTCCGTTTTTCAAGACTGATTTCAAACTCCATAAGTTTTATAGATATTTAGTAAAGCACTTATAGTGCCATATTTTTTAATAAATAATATAAGACAAATAGGCCTTTATGGCCTTTTTTTAAACAACTGTCAAAAGATAATGGAGACTGATTATTGATGACTCTAGCGTGTCTTAAATTTAATACAATTTAAAAGAAGGCATACAATTTTGTAAATAGGTTAAAGTTCCTCACTTCGACATCTATAGAAGTTTAGATCATTTACAAACAATTATAAGAAGATAGAAGTCATAGAATATGCGCAGCATAAAAGCACCATCGTAAAATATTTGTTACATAAAGGCGAAAATAAATTTCAAAGAGATTTCCTTATCTCTGGCTAAATCGTTATATATATGGAGTCTTGAGATTTAACATCTATATTCATTTTGTTTCGAAAATCTGGCAACTTTATCCTCCTTATTCAGAAAGTATTTTTTCTCTCCTCTATAGAGAAAGCATAAAAAACCCTGTAACGTTTTATCGCCAATTAAATCACTTTACTAATGACTGATAATATCCCCTGTCTGCCTCTGACCATCTTAACCTTTTAATGATTAACGAGAAAGTCATAAAACTTTGTTAAGTCTAAAAATAGCTTGATGATATTCTCTTACAATATTTTCCCTTTAATTGCAGCAGTTAAAGGAGTTCTGCTTGTTTATCAAAGGGCTGAAAAAAATAATACCGTTGAAAAATAAACACGACACGTCCTCTTTTTATTGACTTTATTCAACTGCGTGGTTTGTTCCGATGCAAATAAAATAAAGCAATTAAATAATACCACTTATTAGGCGCAAAATGCCATATTCTTTCTTTAAAAATCTTAGTAAAGAACGATTTGCTTACATTTCCCTTTATATGAACCCCAAAAGTCTAAATAAAAAATTCGAATGAACCACAGTTCGAATTATCCGGAAAATTATGCAAAATGGATAGACATGGCTATCTTTTAATAATGGTTTAGATGTTCCCGTTAGATATTTGGATACATGTTGCAGTCAATATGTAGTTTAACAAGAAAAATTTTTGCATTCTTTAAAATTAGCGGAAGGTAACCATGGCTACGTAGCAGATCCTCCAAACTCATGAGGTTGTCAGATCATATTTTTGGCTATCATATTCATTCCAAAGATAAATATGAAGTTCTATCGTGCTATTTGTACGTGTATAAAATTATAGGATACTTGCTAGATACGTTAAAATTTTATCCTGCTTTAATTGTCATGCATTTAAAGCAGAATAATATTTTCTGTAAGTGTTTCATGAAACATGAGCAAGAGTATTTTACTAGCACCAAAATGTCACTGTTATCAAATTTCCTTTTTTTCATTTCCTATTTTTTGTTCTTCTTCCCTACTTTCTTTCAAATAAAAGCCACTTAATAGTGGTTTTGTTACAGTAAGATGTTTGAAGAGCGAATTTTATTGAAATAAATGTATAACGTTTTGAGTTGTATGTATTATGGCAAATTAGTAGCTGTCGACTTGACGCCGAAAATTGGATCTAAAATCAAAATTCGGTTGTCTCTAGGTTACAAATTTTTCCATGTAGCATTTTCTCGAAATGGAGGATTTTGCATGAACATGAAATGAGGGGTGTTTCCGCAAGTAGCCTTTTAGAATTGATAGAAACTCTTTCAAATGATAATAACGACAAGTTCACCGTGTCAGAATGTTATATAGTCAAGTCTCCTATAGCGCGGTTTTTTTTATAACGCAATTTCCATATAACGCGGAGCGAAAATTGCGACAGCTCTCCTATAACGTGGTCTCCTTATAACGCGTTTTTCGTACAAGAACATTCCAGCAAGTCAAATGGTTTCAAAAATTGAACTATGGCAGAACTTATTGGATGTGTTAAACTTTCGAAGTTGACATATTCCCCTGTTTCTCAGTTCCAGTTATCAGGGAATTTCCATAAAAATGAGGAAACATTACTCTCAAAGCATTACTCTCATTTAATTTAAAGCATTACTCTCATTTAATTTATTCTAAGATTGTCTTTAAATGTGTTCAGACGTATGTGTAATGAAAATTCTTTTGACTTGTTTAATTTCGGTTATTGGAATTGTACAACATTAGAGAACATCTAGGTAAATTTTCCTATTTAAAATTTTTAAAAAAAATTCCGCGTTATATAGAAATCGCATTATAAAAACACCGCGTTGTAGGAGACTTAACTATATGTAAAAATCTGCATATTCATTGCCAGTTATATTATAAAATTTTATTTATTAACGGTATCAATCACAACTTGATGTTTTGAAAATGCAGTTTTTATATAGGTCTGAATAGGTCTGATTTAAGTACAATTTATCCGACTGAATAGATCGGATTAAGTACAATTTTTTTTTGTTTTCCGAGATTCCGTATAATGAGGTACGAATTCATTTAATTTGTATCAATTCTGAGTTTCTTATAACGCTGTTTTCATATAACACGGTATAAATTAATCTGATTTGTCTTATATCTATGTTTCTTATAAAGCAGTTTCCCTTCGAGAACGCATTCCCTGATTTGAATTAATTCTGAGTTTCTTATAACGCGTTTTCCATGTAACGCGGCAGTGGTTTCCATATAACGCGGTATAAATGAATTGATTTGTCTTATTTCTATGTTTCTTATAACGCAGTTTTCATAGAACGCATTTCCTGATTTGAATTAATTCTGAGTTTCTAATAACACGGTTTCCATATAACGCGGTACGAATTAATCGCATCATAGGAGACTTTAGTGTAATGGCTCAGCGATTTTGAGCAAAAGAACTAATGCTAACTAGCAAAAGAGAAAATAGTTAAAAAAATGTGCTAATAAATAAAAAAAGTAATTAAAATTGATATTTAGAATCGTTAATAAATGGAATCTACATAAGAATTGAATGCACCAAAAGAAAAAAACCATGAGAGAAACATTTCTGTAAGAATCAAGAACTTTTTCAATCTTCTCTTAGTAGAGAAACCAATTGGCATATCCATTTAAGTCAGTGGTTTTCATCTGGGTTTCTCAGATTTAATGAAGGGAAGCCTAATTTCTCTTTCCACGAGGGTTAACTGAGGTAAGGAAAAAGTATGTTGAGACTAATTTTTTATCAACTAATAACTTAAAACAATAAAATATCGGAAGTTAATAACGTCGAACTGTTGTAATGTTTTATATTAATGCACTAAACTAAAAGAAAAACCCTTTTAAATATGAGACTACAGCAGTTAGAGTTAAATGAATTAAGGAAAAATAAATTTGAAATTTAAATATCTTTAAAAAGATGCATTTTGTATTAATTTAAAAAATGTATATCATCATGTTTCAAAGAAGTTTTTCAGGTAATAATGTTGATATTCTCTACACATTTATATGAAGAGGGCTTTCCTGCATTAAAAGGAAAAAAAGGAAGGGAATGTAATCAATTAAGGAAGAGAGAAGACTGTCTCTTTCTAATATTTCCCTTAATTTAAGAAAAAATTATGGGTCGCATCACACTACAAAATCACTTTAAATATATAATTTATAAATTATAATCATAAATTATGAATTTTGTTAGGGATTGTAACAAAATTCAATGTAACAATCAAAATGTAACAATCAAAAATGTAACATCGGGATGTAACAATCAAAAATTAAACAATTATCAAAATAAAAAATTTAAAAATATCAAAAGGAAACTCAAAAATTAAAGTTATTTAATTCCTTTTATGTAATTTCATTGAATATGATTTAGATTAGTTTATAGTCTTTAAAATCATTTATAATTTAAGAAAGCAAATTATATGTGTAATGGTCTTATGTGATGCATACAGTGGTTAGTACCGTGGTCTAAGTTGTCAATTTGAGGTGAAATACCAATCATTAATTATGCACTCACTATCTACTTGTTCGACCACGCTGTTCGTATCTGCGTTGTGTTTATGAAAAATTACACATTATCTGATTGATAAATTACAGATGGATTTATTAAAAACATAACACTCATACACATTATGTAAATCAGTACATTATGTTTAGTATGTAAGTTTTACACTTAATTCATTTATGAACATTATTACACAATTCACCTTCTCTTATTCGTAAACCTTCTATGTTAATAATCTACTTTCAATTAGTTAATTACGAGGTATTCCCTCTAATAAACAATTATCAAATTTTGCTTAATACATTTATTCATCATCATTACTCCTTAATAGTTATCATTAAAATTACATTAACCATTCACATAACACGTTCATACATCGATTATTTATTTAAGGGGTGAGCTACCCATATAACCATTTTATAATATCAATTCATGTAACTCTTATACACTAACTATCATTATCTGAATCAAGGATGAGAGGCATTTTTTATACACGTTAAATATATATCAACTATAGACAGCATTATACCTTCACTGACGATTGTTTCCAATCTTTTGTCCTTGGGCACACTTCGAATGGCAATCACTGGCAGGTGGGGTTATTCGTAGCTCTTTCTGTGACATTCTGCACGCTCCTTCAAAAACGCGTTCCATTGTCCGTCTCGTTGGCTAGATGTCGTATCTCGCTAATAACTCCTTGGGATGTGGGGCACTTCTTTCGTCCTGTTGTCGGTTCGGGCCTTATTCAGGGGAGTTCTGCTGGCTGGGGTTTAATTTCGTCTTTCGTAGCTCTTTCAAATTGACCATCATCTAGAGGGGTTTCTCTGCTTATTGTGGACTCGAGGCATTCGGGTTAATAACTTCCCGTCACTCCCATCAATGGCTGGCTGGTTCCCGTCCACAGTACTAGTGCTCTCTGCATAAAAAAATGTCTAATGCCGCTGCTTCGCTGCCAGCTCGCGAGTCGTCATTTCATAATTCTCTAGCATGAATGAATCTTTTTCTTGCGTGTCTATTTTTTAGTCCACTACCTTCTTCCCCCCTTTCATTTTGGATCCGCCTCATTCCTTCGTTTTTTATTGGTCAGATATATTTTATTCCTACTCTATTGGGCTACTCATTTCTTTCCAGAATCTTCTTTTTTTCCGCCTTTGTCGTAGGTGGGGCCACTCGCCTCCCATCATCATTATTCCCACGGCCATATTCCCATCTTCTCGAATATCATCTGTTTCCGATTTTCCATCACTTAGCCCAAACCATCACTATTCAACGCATTTTCCTCGTTAGTGTGCTTTCCCCTCTTCCTATATCTTTCCCATCTGCATCTGGTCTAAGCATACCCCACATTGTACACTTCCTTTGGCGTCTTCTTTTTCATCCTTAATGGCACTTAAACATCCTGTTTCTTTTCTAAACTATGTCCACGTCCCTCGCTTATTTATCACTCGTCATTGCTTCTCTTAACTCGATCACTTCTTAATTGATTCCTTCATCTGTGCTTAATGTTGCGGTGCTTTTGAACCGTAACAATATGTATACAAAGTACATATTATAAAAAAAAGGATGCTCCACGAAAAATTTACGGTGTACCACTATTATAAAAACGTTGAAAAACACTGGTTTAGAATACCGAAGAAGGTTTATGTTGAAGCAACAAAATAGCTCTCGCTACTGATCAAAAGTAGTTAAACGACAGAAACTATTGAGAGTTCAGTGCCCGATTATTCAATCTAAGGCAACCTAGTGGCTGCGCGTCGGTCCGAAATTCCGACAAGCATCTCTGATCGACTTTGTGTCTACGCCGATCATGGGCATGTTAAATCCGCAGGCCGGAAAATTCCTCCATGTTATATATGGGGGGAGCAGGGTATGAACCCACTAGATATTGCCCCTTGGGGTGCGCAGTCAAAAATGATGGTGCACCAGGGAGTGGTGTTGGTCGACCTATACGGTACCCCGTTACCAACAACCGAAAATTCTCACGGTAACAATGAGCTAATGTCGAAAAGGCAATGTGTCTCCCGCGTTGGAAAAAAGCTTTGAAGGTTTTATGCTATATAAAATCTTCAAAACTTTTATATAACATAAAAGCTTCCCCCTCAAGGTTGACCTATGCGGTACCCCATTACCAACAACCGAATAATTTCACGGTAACACTGAGCTAATGTCGAAAAGGCAATGTGACTCCCGCGCTGGAAAAAAGCTTTGAAGCTTTTATGTTATAAAAAAGTTTTGAAATTTTTATATAACATAAAAGCTTCTCCCTCAAGATTGACCTATACGGTACGCCGTTACAAACAACCGAAAATTCTCACGGTAACACTGAGCTAATATCGAAAAGGCAATGTGGCTCCCACGTTAGAAAAAAGCTTTGAAGCTTTTATTCTATATAAAGGCTTCAAAACTTTCACATAACATAAAAGCTTCCCCCTCAAGTCCTGAAGGCTGCCTCACCGCGATAAGCGGGTGCCCCTGGGCGGAATGGGTGAAGTATAGTACGTGAGTGTATACTCCTGGTGTGGTATACTCGTGAGTGTATACTCCTGGTAAGGGTCACCCAAGGCGTGAAGTCCATTCCGCTATGCCCAGCTAAAATCTGTAGGCTTAGGAGCTAATTCAGACTTCTACCATTGGTGCTCCGGTCTCTGAGGATAACAGAAGCTGCCCTTTTTCCCTATCTATGAATACGACATTCTTGAGAGTGTGCGGTATCATGGACCTACTCTAGCTCGGCTGGGTGATAGGCAACAACAACAATGTTATATTGTGTTAGAAATAGATGAGGAAACAAATCCCCAAAATTATTCCATGAGCACCAAAACATCCTTCTGTGCTATTTAAAATATCTGTAATAAAGTTTTTATGCCCCTTTACGACTTTTTTGCGAATAATGAGATAATGCCTGAAATATCACACCTCCATTCAAAAGATTCATTACTGAGACTACAAAGACTTACAAATTTCCACACGAGCAAAGTGCCTCCGGTAAAAAATAAAACATTTCTTCTGTGTTTAGAATAATTAAGGCTGTAATTTCATTATAGCGTAAAAAGAAGGGGAAAAAAATCAATAGGATATAAAAGAGGACGTTAAGGGAGGAGATTTTATTATATATAAAAAGTATATCAGTACCCTGTGTGCCTGAACAGAAAAATTTTGAATTATTTGTTCCAAATGCACTTATACCAACGCAAATGAATTTCCTTTGATTTTTACCACTATGTAATATATTTGCAAGTAAATAAGAAATTTCTCGAAAAATTTATATATTTGTATAAACACACACCCGATTCTCTTTTTGCACGGGGTATACGTTCCAGACACTACTGTAAAAAAACCGTTTAAAAAAGATACATTGAACATATACTAATTGAAGATAGGTTTCAATCAAACATACTTAATAAGAAGATGTTAATTTTCATATAAAATATGGATTCGATCGACTGAACTTTAATAAATATGTAAGAGCAATCTGAAAAGAGGGTTCTTCCATCTGCGATGTTTTCTTCTATAGCTGTCAATAATGTTTTTGCTGTACAATCGGAAACGACAAAAAAAACAATCGTTTGTTTCCCGACATAAACTACAAAAACCAACTGAGGGGGGAAAACACGGCCGACATTGTTCTTTCTTCGCGTGAAAAGACTTTCGTCTATTTCAACGAATTTTTTATTTCTATTTTGGTCCCCCTATTTTCTGTTTTTGTAGCGACAACAAAGCATTGACGCAAATTTCCCTCATATAGTTATTCCAGTGGTGACTCACCGAAAGCCCAAATTCCGAATATTAAAAACAAAACAAATATATTTCTGAAAAAAGGTGCTTTAACGATTAATATAAAAAATACAGCATGTTTTATTAATATAATAAATAATACAAAACAATAACCAACAGCAGATATAAATGCTTGTAGTGTTATTTCTTCGCTAATATAGTCACTTTACTTTTTCATTACTTTTCAAATGTTTTTTCACTCTAGGTGGTTTATTGCCTGCATCCAATAATGCCATTTGATTCTCAGAGTTCTCATGTTGGATTTTTACTTGATTTATGAATTCATAAATATTAACATGCGATTTTCCAACTGCACTGTTTAAGGCATGATGCCAACCTTCAATATGATTCGTAGTGCGGGCATCGAAGTTACTATGCTGGTTCCATACTCATGGCGTAAAAGAGCCTGAAAATTAAAATATTTGTGATCCTTATTGTATGTAGGTGTGAAAATAAATTATACAAGTTTAGAATTACCCCCCCACTTATACTTATAATTATTTATATTTACCACCTGTCAACTGCAGCTGCAAATTCAGGATTCGGGCTTACGGGGATTCGGTCTTCCGGTAGGTAATCATTCCAGTCCACAGTCGTGTTGTGGTTTATTTAGAGCTGGAGTTAGTAAAATTCACTGGACGTCAACTCTTGGCACCACATGTATATATCTTAAAGCTGTAAAAAAAGGGATACGCGATCCATCAAACTATGTTTGCGTTCGCAATCCTTCATTTTCCCAGTATGATCGTAGTCTGCATTGCCATTTTGGTGTGGTATTAGAATCCAAGTATAACTTCATAGGATGATTATTGGAGCAAAGTATTTCTTTGTGGATAATTCCATAGTCTTGGAACAATTTGATAGACGTCTCTTTATTATTAGGTAATTGCCAAATTGTAAAGGCAATGTGAGCCTTTGCGTTCAAAAGGTAAGCAAACAGTCAAAATATTTTAATGAATTTAATATAAATGAAAGAATTTTCTATGTATGGTTGTTGTTGTTGACGCTCTTTTTAGCGCGATTCTGCGCCATTTGGCGAATTCAATGGACGTCAACCAATTCAATGGCTGCTCGCGAAGTTTTTTGCTTGGGAGTTACCGAAAATGGTAGAAAATAGAATGTGATTTAAAAATGTGGACGGATGTTTTGGTGCGTTCCACAGTTGTATTCAATAATGAAGTTTTTTGTAGTGTAGTGTTTCGAGGTGTTGGTGAATTTAATAAATGTTTGTTAGTAGAATTACAGTCTGCTTATTATCGATTATAAATTTTAAAACTAACGTCAACGGTTGTCATGAACTCGAAGAAGAAAAAATCTTTAAAGGTTGTAGTTAGAATGAGCTATCGCTAAGATTTGGCAGGTTTTTGCGTGGGGCCCCCTCTAACGGAAAAGTACCTTGAAATGTTTATCATGAAAATGTTTAAAAGAATGTGATTTTTAATTTTAGGTTTTTGGTTTAACTGCTTAAAAGATCATCAAGAAATCAGAATACTCTTTCCTCAATACAATTAACAAGAAAAAAATAGTTTCGACACCCATGTAGAATCTTCAACTTAAAATATCCCAAAAGTCCTGTTATCTTAAAACTCATTTTTCGACTTACTTTGCCTTTGACCCAACCAGATAATACACGTTCTCTTTTGTTGTCACACTTTTATTTTAATTGAAAAATGTTTATATAAGGATCCTAATCTTTTTCTATAAGCACATCATAATCGGGTCAGTAAATTGTTTTATAAGTACCTAAATTTACATTCGATTAGCAATATGAAAGATTGAAAATGGTCTTTAGCTGTCCCCCCTATTATAAGTACTTTTGATGTAGCGTACTTTAATTATATGGAACTTATGACTACGCAGCCTCAGGTGAGAAAGAAAAACTCAGACGATGGGTGCCTAAGAGGATTAGATCAGTGTGGTCCAACCCTTAGTTACCCGAGGGACAATAAAACTTTAGTATAGGAATGTGAGAGCCACAGACATTCCAGAAAGAACACGAACTACAAATTGTATTCAAAAACTTTTATTAAAATTTACACTGCTGGCCACCCAAATTGCAACACCAAGAAAGACAAGAGATATCACAGCAAAATTTATTTTGTAGATAACATGTTGACCAAGTATCAAATGATTAAATTTATAGACTTCTGTGAAGTGTGGTTCCTGCCAAAATCAGTAGCCAGAGTAGCCGCCATTGTTGGAGATCACCGCTGCCACACGCCTCGGCATTGATTCAAAGAGACTTTGGATGAGTTCTTGGGGTACAGCAGACCAAGCAGCTTCCACATGTTGCCAAAGTTGATCTGCTGTGGCAGCTGGGGATGGAATCTGGGTCAATCGTAGAGCAACCATGGACCACATGTTTTCTATCGGCGAAAGATCCGGAGAGCGAGGCGGCCAGGGAAGCAATTCAATCTGGCGATTGACGAAGAACCGTTGGACAATGCGTGCCACGTGTGGTCGCGCATTATCCTGTTGAAATATGGCTGTGGGCAAGCCCTCAAGGTAAGGAAGGACAACTGGCTCCAACACCTCGGAGATGTAGCGCTGGCTGTTTAAAGTACCGGCAATGCGTACTAGAGGTGTGCGAGAGTGATATCCAATACCGCCCCATACCACAATACCAGGTGCAGGATCAGTGTGGCGGTGCATAACGCAGCTGTTCAGGGCGCAGCTGTTCACGGTCAAACTCTCTTCACGGTGTCTCCAGACTCGAATGCGACCATCGTGGTGTTGCAGACAGAAGCGTGACTCGTCAGTAAAGACAATTTCATTCCATTTTGCCGTCCACATCCTTCTGTCATCGCACCTTTGGCAGCGGAGACGTATGTGGTTCTGCGTCAAGGGTAGACAGAGCAATGGACGTCTTGCGGAGCACCACTCTGCTGTAAACGGCTTCGAATGGTACGAGCAGACACTGGATGATGCGTTACAAACTGCATGTGCTGTGCTATGGTTCGTGATGTGACTGAGCGATCCGTCACTGCCATGCGCACAATTTGCCTGTCATCACGTAAAGTGGTGCGCTGAGGTGGATGCGATCGAACACGCCGGTCCGTCGTACCCTCCTGCATCCAACGATCACATATCCGCATTACAGTTGTTTGGTTTCGTCCAACACGACTACCGATTTCCCTGAAAGATAATCCACAATCTCGGTAGGCCACTATCCTTCCTCTGTCGAACTCGGATACTTCATCAAAAGATGATCGCTGTTTTCGACGAGGCATAATTGATCGTTTTTTTTAAAAAAAACCACAAGAAAAACACAATTGCCGAACTTGAAATCGTCGAAATCTCCAAGCCTTAAATAGCGCTTTGAAGTGGCGCCACAGGCGCGCGTGATGTGCGTCTGCGCTGAAATTCTAATCATTTGCATATCTCACCTCCGCTAATGCATGTTGTAAACTTCATGTTATTTGCATGTTTCCTTCAGGGTGTTGCATTTACAGTGGCCAGCAGTGTATATTAAAAGAAGTTTAATGTGCTAGTTTAATATACCACTTCATTTTACAGCCGAGAAATCAATGTGATGACAGGCACTGCTTTCCTGATACAAGATTATCAATGTCCACTGTAAGTTCAGTAAGGCAAAGTCTCAGGCTCGATTCCAGCGAAGCACTTTCAATTCGATTTCTCGTTTTTGATTTAATTTGTTTCAGAGCAGAAAAAGCACTTTCGCACACTTATGTACTGCCAAACAGCGATAACATTTGCAGAGAGAATTTAATCAGTTTAGGAAAACTTCCTTAGAAATCAGTTTCCAGAATTTTTCAGGGACTTCACACTTTTTAGTCTGGTAGAATGGGCCTGCATGACGATCACAAGTTTCCATTTGAAGGTCGCAGGTCACCTCACTCACTTCAATATCCATGGGGTTGTTGAACAGTGCAAGTTTTGGTTTTATGGAGTCAAAATCAACTAGTAGACACGCCATGGATTATAATTGTCGAAGAGTGCAGCTTCAATATGGCCGTTACTTAAATTTTAAGTAACGGCATTACATTTAAGTCTTACGTTTAAGTGATTACATTTTAAGTCTTAAAAATTTAAAGCAGTAAGAAGGGTAAACGGTTTTTTTTCCAAATGCTAAATTAAAATTTTTTTCCAGTAAGAAGGGCAAGGGCCAACAAAAATGAATTGGTTGGCCGCATGAGGTCCGCGGGCAGCGGGTTGGACCACACTTGTTTATATAATAGCAGGGACAGAACCTGCACTCCCATATACTTTTGGCATCTTGGTATTCCTGCGTATTTAAGTGCAGCTTTTCAACATCTGATTCCATTTAAAATGCTGAAAAAATGCTCAACAATAGACAACACAACATTTCAATAGAAATTTCAACAAATTTAATACTTGGTCGTACTAACTGAAAATAAATATACCAGAGGACTTTCCTCGATAAAAAAAAGAATGTTACAAGTTCGTAAAAAATGAGCTAGTAGCACCGTGATTTGAATATTGTATAAAAACTAATTTTATATCCGAGTTGAGGGATATAACGCATGCGTCAGTCAAAACTTCGTACCATGTTTCGCAAACTGGATTGCGAGAAAGTCGCATGCAGCTTCTAGTGTCGCAGGTCATCACATGCTCATATCACAAGTTGCACAGGATCCAGGCATAGGAAGAGACATTGAATAGTTGAATACTTAAGTTCTCAATCCTATCATAAAAATAAGCGCACTGACTACATTATGACGTGCTTAATAATTTGTAAATCATCCCTTTCAGATTAGGATCTTAATAAGATAATTTATACGAAACGCAATAAAAATTAAGAGGATAAACGAAAATGTGTATAAAATTTACGTCACAATTGCAAGAATATTACTATTCTATAGAAAAGTTATAACCATATATTGTCCTATCCAGTTTACATAAAATATCCTAAAAGATGGACTAATTTTAAACTTTGTTCCACTCTCTCCCTAAATTTTAGAAGCTTTTTTTTCTTTGAAGATGTATATTTTGCTTGAAAATTATTTTTTTGATTCTAGCTTCATTGTGAAAATAAGATAGCTACGTGAAAGCAATGATCAAGCAGATGTCTGACCAACTGAAACTGAGACGTCTTTATTTTTGCCCTCTTTGGATTTATTTGAGTTAAAAATGTCTGAAACCCTCAAAAAAGCGAAATCTAATCTTTTCTCGAAAACTCAATTATTCCTTGGGTTATCAAAAGAAAAGGGACAAATAATGGTTCACCCAAATAAAAGAATTTTTGAAAAACCTTTTAATTCCAAGAGAGGAAAATTTAATTCCATTGAGAAAACTAAATTTCATATTTAACTGCGGGAAAATAGGTCGTCCAGTTACATTAAATTTCTATAAAGAGTGAATATTTACTCATGAAAAATCTGCATATATTAAAACATGCGAATCAAAGATAAGGTGTTACCAAAACTTATAGAAAATTATTAAATAACAGGGAAGGATAATACACTCTGTCACAAAAAAATATATGCACCCAGAAGGGAACGAGCTACTGTATCACGAAACTTAACGTGTATGTAGTGTATGTGGAGATAAGCAAATAATTACAAATTCAGAAGTGCAGACCGTTTTGTTAAGATATGGCACGAAAAAGGTTTCAAATCAGTAAGTAGTAATTCCACCTCTGGCAGCTATACAAGCCGAAACACGGCGTGGCATCAGATCAATGAGGTCACCTATGATCTCCTGCGGCAGATCATGCCATAATCTTTGCAACTGGACAGTAAATTCACCAGTATTCCAGGACGGCTGCAGCTGCCTTTCAAGCACGTCCCAGACGTGCTCTGTTGGCGAGAGGTCTGTTATATGAGGCCTACTATACGCCCCCTCTCAAAGTACGACAATTGTTCGTACTGTCACCGGTTACGTCTCAGAGGCATCTCTAGTCACAATACCGTCCATCAAAGTCGACAGATTTGTTTGAATAACCCTATGGCACGAGCAATCATGCTTTTAAACTCTCCCAGCTGCGGATCTAATACGCGCATATCGCGCTTATCCTTGTCTCAATGGCGTGGAAATTTCAATCATTTGTATATCTCTTACAAGACTACATTCCTGCCAAGTTTCGTGATAGTAGCTCAATTTCTTCTGGGTTTTTGTGACAGATTGTATATGAAATAAAGATATATCAACGCTTACTGACAAGGATTTCTAACGAGCGAAAACATGCTAACTAACAAGACAAAATTGATAAAATTATTACATAATACAAAATTTAATCTTTTAAATTGCTTATAAGTGCATTTATTAAAATTGTTTAAAAATATAATACATGCAGTTTAAATTAACTTACAAAAGGAAACATAAACTTGCATTAGAAATCGCTTATTTTTTACAAGTAGTGACTAACTTTATACTGATATCTGCTGACATAGAGCAGCATAGAACTTAAAGATAAAATAATTTAATGCTAAATTTTTAAAGATAGTTTTTAAAGGATTAATTAAATTCAAATTTAATATGATTTAATTGATGTTATTTTCTTTATATCTGTAGAGAAAAGCATCGTTAAATTAAACACTAATCAGTGCAAGAATCAAAGATCTGCTTAAGTGTTAAAGCTGCTGTGTTCTAACCCTATTGGATTCGTTCACCTCAATGTTAACCTATGGAGAAAATTTATCCAAGGATTGCCGACTTGGATTTAAAGATTTTTTTAAGAAAAATAGTATTCCTTAATAGAGAAAAAAAATTATACCTTGTTGCATTTTTCATTTTTATTAAAAAATGCAAAGAATATTTTAAAATTTAAATTTTACGGAGGGCAAAATCTGGTATAGTGTGTTTTAAACGCTTATCAACTCCTTTGTGGGCGAAATTGATAAAATAAATCCTGTTGCAAGGTGCAGAAAAGTTCAGGTTCCCTGAAAGTACCATTTTTATTTGATTATCAGGATTTATGTAGCTGGAAATAGTAGACACATTTTCTCCATAGGTTAACATTGAGGTGAGCGAATCCAATAGGGTTAGTACACAGCAGCTTTAAAATACAAAGCTTATTGCCATGCCATAATATATTACGTAAAATATACGGAAAACATGTAACAATATAATTTAAATGAAAGCAAGAATTGCGATGATTAATTTAATAAAATATTGATATTATCATATTAATTTTGACTTACAAGTTTAGGATATCAATTATTTATGCCTGGTACTTCATGTCATCGCTCAAACAAATTTCATCCATGTAACTCTAGTCTTTGGTATTGCAACTTCAAAGAAAAAGTATATCATCAATTGTTGCATAAAACGATTGAATAACAGAAAGGAAACGCTTCAGTTTTGAGGAAAAATCAACACTTCAAAACTTTCCCAAATTTTGAATCTTCGTTAGTTTGATTGCTGTGATACTGGTATCGTTATTTATTTAATTTTATACGGCCACTAAATTCCTGGTATCCTGATGGGTTAAGATATGCAATTTTGTCAAATGAAACAAACCTCGAAATTTCTTTACACATCAATTTATTCCATTCTAATTTTCAGGCCTTAGACTTGAAATAAGATCTTATGAAGAACTAGCTGAAAACCCGAACTTCGCTACGGAGTACATTCAAATTAAATACAACGGTCAATGTATACAAATAATGCCAAACAAAAATGTATATATATATATATATATATTTATTTATTTATAATAAATACGATGATCAATATATACAATTGATGTAAAAAAATATATTTATAAAAAATCGGAAGGGATATTTTTATAGACAAAATAATGTAGAAGAAAATATTCAAATTAAATCTAATAGAATACTAAAGAATATAGTACAGTTAATATAGTACAGTTTGAGGAATATCTCTTTTACTGTATTTTAATATTTTTTTGGATAATGTCCAATCGTCTGCCGCATTAGCAAGAGAAAAATATTTTTTTGTCTATTTAGTTGTTATGCACGTGAGGATAAGTACCAGAAAAAGAAATCACGTGATCGGCATTTAATAAACTAAATTCTAAAATTTATTCTTTAAAAATTCACCAAAAATCAGAAAATGGAGGTAAAGATTCGAAAAAGCTTTCATTTTAAAGGAATTTTTAGGATCTTGCTCGTGATATAAATTTTATAACGCTCAAACTATTATTTTAAATGCAAACTTTAAAAAAGTTACAAAAGCAGCTTAAAAATTTAATTTAAAAAATCTGAGAACAATTTTTCAAAAATCTTTCTTAGTGCACCCCTACACTATAAGAAGAATCGCCATGCAAAATTTCAGCCCTTTAGGTCCAGCTGTTTGGTCCGTGCGTTGTATGTCAGTCAGTCAGTCAGTTACGGAACTGTTTTATATACAGTGGCTCCCAAAAGTGTTCGTACACTTACGAATTTCAATGAAATAGGGGTCTATCCATTAATTAAAATGGATATTTCAGAATGGGTATTTAATAATAAGATCTATAATCTATTCTTAACAAAACTACATGAAATATTTTGAAAACATAGTAAAACTATTTTTAAGAAACCAGCAATCAAAAAGTAAAAAACTATCTCACAAAAGTCATCGTACACTGAAATATTTTCGGATAAATTCATAAATAAAATTATAGTCTGGCGCTTTATTTTTATTTTTCGATTGTGGGGGCATTTAAAATATCGTTTGGCTTTAATTTTTGCTTGCCTACTCCGTAATATTCTATTTATTATTTAAAAATGGCTCGTAGTCGTAAAGAAACAACAAGCAGCATTCGAAAATTGATTATTTTTCATCATAGTAGTGGTAAATCAGTTCGGAATATTGGTAAATTACTTAATTTATCCCATTCTACTGTGCAGTATGTGAAAAAAACGCTTTAAAGAAGAAAATTGGATCGAAAACAAGGTAAGAAAAGGACATCCGGCAAAGTTAACAAAACGTGATCAGAGATTTATAATTAGAAAATGTGAAAAATTCACGTTTGAGTGCTGTAAAAGTTTCTGCAGAATTCAATGAAACATTTTCTACTTCAATTTCACCTGAAAATTTTTGACGAGTTCTCAGAACAGCTGGATTACATGGGCGGTTCTGCCAATAGAAAATTTTTTGTGAGTGAGAAAAACAGAAAGTTTAGGCTTCCCTTCGCACTATCAATGATAAATAATCCCCAAACCTATTGGAATAATGTCTTATTTGCCGATGAACATTTTTGGTGCTCATGGGCGTAAAATTGTATGGAGAAGAAAAAAGATGAACTTAATCCCAAGAATTTAGTAGGAACAGTTAAGCATGCCGGTGGAGGTATCCTTGTGTGGGGGTGCATGTCAGCATCAGGACTAGGAAATTTGGTATTTATTGATGGCATAATGAATCATGCTGTTTTTATAAATATTTTAAGAGACAATTTAAGATTATCAGCTCAAAATTTGGGTATTGGAAACAACTTTGTTTTTTTATCAGGATAACGATCCTAAGCACACGACTCACAACGTTCGCATCTGGTGTCTCTATAATTATCGACAAGTTTTGAAAACACCACCTCAATCGCCAGATATAAACCCAATAGAGCATATTTGGAGAGAATTAGAGGTTCGAGTACGAAAACACGACATTCACACGAAAAGCGAACTAAAAACAATTATGTTGAAATAATGGATGAACATTGATGCAAAAATTACAAAAGAACTAAAGCAATCTATTCCTAGACGTTTAAAAGCTATTGTGGATGCTAAAGGATATTCTACTACATATTAATTTAACGAAAAAATAGAATATTTGCTAATATGTAGAGATTTTTTACAAGTGTACGATGACTTTTGTGAGATAAAGTTTTTGTTGCTTTTGGATTATTGGTTTCTTAAAAATAAAGTTTTACTATGTTTTGAAAATATTTCATGTAGTTTTGTTAAGAATAGATTATAGATCTTATTATTAAATACCCATTCTGAAAAATTGATTTTAATCAATGGATAGAGCCCTATTTTATTGAAAATCGTAAGTGTACGAACACTTTTGGGAGCCACTGTATATAGATATTGATCATAAATCTTCGTTGTCACTCCCTAATGTTTATGAGTAAGACCAAATTATAATTGAATTTAAAGAATGTCAGGTATACACACATTTCTCATATGGATATATTTTTAAACAGGCTGTAAAAGGTCGTATATAAGTATTGAATCACGTTTGTTAATAATCAATTCTTATGTAATTTGGAAGGGAAAATTATTTTGATCCTATTTAAATTATTAAGGAAGTTCTTAGAAGCAAACTATACTTAGTTCGTTCATTTGAACACCAAATGTTACAATTGTTGTAGTTTGAATGCCTTAAAATTTAAACTTTAACACTTAATTTAACAGTCTAGTTCATAATTTACTTTCATAAAAGCATTATTTTATTTTCAATAAACTATATTTTTTATTCCTAAACTATTTCCAAAACCGTTTAAACACAAACCCTATTAAATATATTTATCTCCATTTAAAAAAAAATTCTGTTTACGAGGTTGGCATTTTGTAATAAGTATAATTGCTTATCCACAACGCGATTTTATTGGCTACTTTATCATGAGAAAGCCATTTTTGTTTTCTTATATCTCTAGTATTGAATTAAGGAATTTATAAAATCGATCCAAACAGGCACCATTTGATAGCCAACAAACTTCTGCATGAAGCAGTAAGCGATTGAATTGTTCATCGTTTTCAAAGACAAAGTTGTCCAAGTAGTCTTTCATTCAATGAATTACTTCTGATTTTTTTTGATTGCTTAAACGGCATGCTATAATGATCTATACAGGCGTTCACTCAGATTTTTAGAAACTAAATGTTGATGAATGACACAGTGTACACCGCGTACATTCTGAACCGCTTTTCTTTAAAATGCAAGAGGACCCCTGTAGCATCCTGTCATCCATGGAGCACCATCGGTAGCAACTGATAAGATATTGTTTCGAATTCCCAGTTTGGGTTCGGCGATTGAATGAACCTTGAATAACACAGAATTAAAAACAAAGATTTATTTACAGGAAGTCGAAATACTAAAGCTCACAGATCATCAGAAACTGACTACAGTGCTTCTAACACAATATCTAAATCACAGAAGTACGGAAAAACTCAACACAATAGACGAGGCAGGAAGTCGCACTTATCGCGGAATAAATCTCAGCAATTCTCCGAAGAAAATCTCTCAGCTAACAGCGGCGCTTTTGACAAGCTTGAAGCACAACTCAAAACTCAAATCTGAACTCGGAATTGAAACCCCTAATCGATGCTGTATATATAGCTTCTCCGGAGTCTGGGGATTTCAACAATGTTCCAGAAAATACCAGGCTTTGAAATGTCGCCAAAACTGACGCCAAAAAAATTAGTCGCCAACAAGCCAATATCTTGCCAAATTGGCGAGATACCATAGAACCCTATGTTAAATACATGGTACTGCAGAAATTTAGCTAATACGACTATTTACATGGCACAAACGATAAGAATGCATTATTTTACAAGCAGAAAAACAATTTTATTGGTAATTTAAGCTAAATCCATACATTAATTTACAAAATTCGTAAAAATATTGAGGGGGGATTTCTTTTTCTTTGAAAAAGGTACAATTTCGCCTTCAAGTGGCCCCCGCATTGTTTTGAGAAGGCCGCCTCTGGTCTATTTCATGCTGAAACTGAGCTTTCCCGACAAGATTTTAATAAAGATTTCCCATTTCGCAACAACAACAAAAAAATGGTAAAAAAGATACGAAAACAAATAACAGAAAATGAATAAATAAATACATCCTTTACGAAAAGTATCTACATCTCTCTCACTAACGAGCATAGAACTACTGAAACTTATTTTTTCCTTCTGGAACCTGGAACCAATGGTTCAAATTTTTCTTTTTACTATACGTCAGTTCCAAAAATATTTTAACACTAGTTTTCTCTTTTGCGCAAAAACTTGCAGTCATGTAAAACTTGTATTACCACAGCGATCATAGGTAAGATACCAAACATTTTTAAGTCATATAATAAAAATGTCAAAATAATGTTATGAAATTCAGTATCTTAAGATTTATAAAATCTGAAATAAAATAACACATTGCTTCTTTAAACATCGTGTGTTAAAATAAAGAATTAAAATCAAGTTATCAAACTATATATGGATATTTATGCGTCTCTTAATAGTTTCTAATAGTATTATAGACATCGTCATTTACTATAATGCTAAACAGAACATTATCTCATTTTTGAAAATAGCGTAATATTTTATATAAATTCAAGGTCTGACATGATAAGGCATCAAAACTATTTTGGCGCTCATTTATATACACATAATTTTAATTACAACAAAAATTATGTATACATTATTATAATTACAAATGAAATAGTGCTCTTAACTTCTACAGGTTTATCAACTCAGTTGTTTTAAGGTAATTAGTTTTATCTTTCTTCCATAGAATGACTCAGAAGCACTAGTGAACTTAATGCTTATTTTTTTAAGATAATTTCAGTTTATGTCACAAAAAAATTACATGACATATGATGAATGGTCGGTTAGAAGCCGGGGTCTATTAATTTTAAAATTTGCAAACCTTATGCTGCACGAATACGAAAAAGAGTTAATGAACATGAATGAAGAAAACCCAATCTAAAAACCCAATCTACAGCTTTCTGTTCTAAAAAAATTACCTTTCGATTATTGTTTGATGAAAACAAGTAATGTAAGGTCTATCTCCTAAAAACTTTGGATTCTTTATTCTTCAATAGAAAAACTACGTCAAAGAAAAAGATCCTTTTGTCAGCTCATACAAACTAAAATTTATCACAAGTAACTGTAGTTATAAATAGAGAAAAATAAAAATGTTCCCAGAACTAAAATTTAACAAAAATTCTGAATTGATAAAATATAATATTAACTACTTAGCCTTATCAAAAGACTGAAGCAATCCGTCGAAATGCAACCGGTAAAAAACTAAGACCTCAAAGAGCAGTCACTTGAGAAGACTTCTTTTTCCATAAAGAGTGGAAAGTGATAAAATTAAGGGTCAACGGAGTCTCACCCCCTTCCACTAGCCAAAGTACTTTGGGATACCCTGCTCTCGACCATCGTTACTGGAGTTTTAACGACCCGGGAAATTTTGTTTATCTTAACATACGTACCGCGTGCTATTTTAAGTGATTTTGTCAAGCACTGTAGACATGACTAAAAATCACATATTTTAAACTGGCGTTGGAATAAGATAAAAGTTTTTTGGTCCATAATCACCATTGTCAGTAATTTCAATTTAATAGCATCATGACATAAAAAACATAACAAAGTTATTTAAATAGTGTAAATAATTTTGTTTTTATTAACCTACGCATCGCGTGCTATTTTAGGATATTTCATAAAGTAAGGCAGACACTACTAAAAATCACATATTTGAAACTGGTGTCGGAATAAGATAATTGTTTTGGTTTATAATCACCACTGTCGGTAATTTCAATTTAATAGCATCACCACATAAAAAAACATAGCAAAGTTATTTAAATAATGTAAATAACTATTTAGGGACATGTCGCACTTGGATAAATTATAGTTTTAATCGCATAAAATAGTTTCTGCACCCAGAAACCACCCAGATGAAGTAAAAACGAATCTTTCTGTGGCTTACAGATAACCGTTGTAAAACCAACTTGGAATATTCCGTCACCCTAATATATGGTGTTAACAAAAGGTGTCTTTATATCGTACACGATTGTACCAACTAGCGTCTGAATTCTAGTTTCCAATTTATCTTTCCGTCAGAACCTCTTAATAGAGCCCTGTAGGCAAAGTTATCGAATAAAGAGAATTTTTATATTCTTGAGTCAAAACATACTAATGACTTTGACTTCGCAGTCAAACAATAGAAGCAGCCAGTTTCTGTGGTCATTACTCTGCCATATAAAAACTTTTTATGCTGTACTGTCTATGCGCACAAGTCTGCACATCTGTAGATTAAGTTTGGCTACCTCGGTAAAGAATTTTTCCAGTTTTTGGGTTATCCAATATTAATACATACACACACACACACACACACACACACACACACACACATATATATATATATATATATAAGGAAACATTTAGTTAAAATGAATAAAAGAAGTATTAGACTTAAATGGAGCGATGCCCACAAATGGCCAGAGGGGGTTGTGACCCCTCTTTCCTGGTTGAACATGTTTTCTTGCCAAGGCGAGCACTCCTAGCGGACCAGGGCATCGCGAGACCTTAAGACTCGATAAAAGAGCTTATCTAAATAAACTGTACAAAAACAGCTGAATATAAGAGTAAAATTTATTACCCAATAAAATCTATAAGATGTTAAAAATAGCTATATTCAAGAGTTTAAAATTTAATACATAATTAAAACTATAAAATATATTTAAAAATACGAGACCACATAACAATACAACAAGAACATCCAAGCCACTCTGTATGAACACCAATCTGCCAATTCTATTACGCCCCTCATTTTGCATGCAGTCACTCACGCAGTTAATTCGATGTTTTTTTGGAACTCATTCCTAGTTATATTTAAAAATTTACATACGTTTTTCATCACGAAGTTGTACGGATATTGAAAATACGATGATGACTTTACATACTCGAATATATTATATTTTTTTATCTCGTTATTACTGTATAAATTTTCACATCGTGTTATATGGTTGAAAATGACATTTCTAAATATCGATTTTATGTATTGCAGACCGTCAATCTGTCAATTTGTTAATTTTGATGTTATATTTTTTGTACGTTTGTCGTATATTCTATATTATATCATGCCATTGCTTCCACGGCTTAGATTTATGTCTAAGTAATCTATACTCTCATCTGTATTTTTTTATGTCTCTGTCAACTCTGGGTATTCCGGGTAAAAGTCGAACTTAATAACTGATCCTCCGTTTCGGACTAATATTATGACATCGTCTACGTATCGAAGGTATATCATATCGTTGTTTAGGTCTGTTCCGCTCTCGTATGTATGCAAAAAAATGTCAGCAAGTGCGGAAGAGCAGGCTCCCCCCCCCCCCACCCATTGGTATACTTCTCTTTTGTTTGCATATATTTAGTCCATCACTTACATAAGTTTCCTTTAGCAAGATCTGCAATAATGTCAAATATTTTGCCTGTGCTATGTATTCATTGAGGTCATATTTTGCATATGCCTCTTGCATGATGCATATTAGGTCTTCCATGTCTATAGAATTGAATAAATCAGTAAAATCAAAAGATTTGATGTCAGTCACGTCATTAACCCATTCCACTAGATCTATTACTTTTTTACTGTTTTTTATAATGTGACAACCGTAACCAGTAATTATTTTATATATATTCTTAATTACGTTGAGTAGTTTAGTGTTAGCTGTTTCAAGATATGATTTACATCCTTCTGTTATGGATCGAAATTTAATTGGATGTTTGTGTAGTTTAGGGATTAACACGACATATGGGTATTTAATGTTTTTTTTTATCTTAAGTCCTAATTTCTTATACAATGCACTAATTCTCTTTCCTATGATTTGCCTATCTTCTTGCACTTTCTCGTATTGTGATACATCGCTGTATACATTGTTCAGTAGTTTACAATAATAGCCTCGGCATGTTATGGCGTAATTTGATGTTACTTTGTCACTGTAGCTTATCACATATTTATATTGTAATGTGGATATTTCCTTCTTTATATCTTCGGTATTTATGTTGTCGAATTCATAGGGTTTGCATTTTTGATCTCTAATACATTCACCATACCTATTCACCACCGAATCTCTCCATTCGTCAAATGTACATATTGGCATACTGTACTTAACTACACATTTGTTTACATTTTTAATCTCTAATACATTCACCATACCTATTCACCACCGAATCTCTCCATTCGTCAAATGTACATATTGGCATACTGTACTTAACTACACATTTGTTTACATTTTTGATCTCTAATACATTCACCATACCTATTCACCATCGAATCGATCCATTCGTCAAATGTACATATTGGCCTACTGTACTTAACAACACATTTGTTTACAATTTTGATCTCTAATAGATTCACCATACCTATTCACCACCGAAACTCTCCATTCGTCAAATGTACATATTGGCATACTGTACTTAACAACACATTTGATTACATTTTTTATCTCTAATACATTCACCATACCTATTCACCACCGAATCTCTCCATTCGTCAAATGTACATATTGGCATACTGTACTTAACAACACATTTGTTTACATTTTTGATCTCTAATACATTCACCATACCTATTCACCACCGAATCTCTCCATTCGTCAAATGTACATATTGGCATACTGTACTTAACAACACATTTGTTTACATTTTTTATCTCTAATACATTCACCATACCTATTCACCACCGAATCTCTCCATTCGTCAAATGTACATATTGGCATACTGTACTTAACAACACATTTGTTTACATTTTTTATCTCTAATACATTCACCATACCTATTCACCACCGAATCTCTCCATTCGTCAAATGTACATATTGGCATACTGTACTTAACTACACATTTGTTTACATTTTTCATCTCTAATACATTCACCATACCTATTCACCACCGAATCTCTCCATTCGTCAAATGTACATATTGGCATACTGTACTTAACTACACATTTGTTTACATTTTTTATCTTTAATACATTCACCATACCTATTCACCATCGAATCGATCCATTCGTCAAATGTACATATTGGCCTACTGTACTTAACAACACATTTGTTTACAATTTTGATCTCTAATAGATTCACCATACCTATTCACCACCGAAACTCTCCATTCGTCAAATGTACATATTGGCATACTGTACTTAACTACACATTTGTTTACATTTTTTATCTCTAATACATTCACCATACCTATTCACCACCGAATCTCTCCATTCGTCAAATGTACATATTGGCATACTGTACTTAACAACACATTTGTTTACATTTTTGATCTCTAATACATTCACCATACCTATTCACCACCGAATCTCTCTATTCGTCAAATGTACATATTGGGATACTGTACTTAACAACACATTTGTTTACATTTTTTATCTCTAATACATTCACCATACCTATTCACCACCGAATCTCTCCATTCGTCAAATGTACATATTGGGATACTGTACTTAACTATAGATTTGTTTACATTTTTGATCTTTAATACATTCAAAATACCTATTCACCACTGAATCTCTCTATTCGTCAAATGTACATATTGGCATACTGTACTTAACAACACATTTGTTTACATTTTTGATCTCTAATACATTCACCATACCTATTCACCACCGAATCTCTCCATTTGTCAAATGTACATATTGGCATACCGTACTTAACTACACATTTGTATACAAACTTTTTTACGTCACCACTAAAGATTTGGTATATTTTTTGCTTATTTCCGGAAGTTTGAAACCTGAAATTAGTACCGAGATCCATAATTGATGTCAGCCCAGGGTGTTTAACTATCTCTAGATTACCATTTATTACGTGTTTGTGATATTGATCAGTCAGATTCTCATTATGACATAAGCAATTATCTGTCTATTCCCCATAAAGCTCTTTGGAAACCTTATTATAATTGTAAATGCTTCTGCAATATGGGGTGTTATATTTAAATGCCGGGGTTGTTTTTATGTTTTTTAAGGGAAACTTATTATGTGTTTCGTTAAATATTCGATTTAGTTTGGTATTATCTATTATTTTATTTGAGTAGCGCATTACGCAATAGTTTTTTTTCTATTTTATTGTTGGGGTTAATAAATTTAATTTTGAAATTATTTAACCTAAATTTTACTAAGTCCAATATACGTAAAAACGTTCTATTATTCAATACTTTTTCGTTTACTCTTTCCATACATTGAAACCAAATTTGGTTTAAATGTTTTTTACTTATGCCGAATACCATATTTTTTAGCCAGATTAAAGGCAGAGGATTTCCAGATTGTTATTTTTTAAATACCAGGTGGTTATAATTAAAGTTCCCCTATAAACGACATCCTACAGTGCAAACGGGTGAACGGAATGCAACGAAATTTTGTATATGCGCTATACACGAGATGCACTCACGGAATTTCGAAAAAAAAATTTAGTTCCAAAATGTCCACCAGAGGGCGCCTTTTCGGGAAAAAATGAAATTTAACGCAATAAACGAACAAAACGGAATACAGAAACAATATTAACATTTATTGACTAGTTTCTGATCACCTTGTCATCGAACCACATTAAGTAAAGGTAAGGAAATAAATAACAGTACACGCTTGCTGTTTGAGAAGGAAAAAAAAACAGTTGAGTTTGCAGAAACAGGTACAAATTATGACGTAATGTCACAAGAGGAGCTAGTTGTTAATCGTGTCCAGGACAATGTAAGGAAAGGTTAATGTTTTCCTTACATCACGCTTCATGTGCGAAGCATCACAACTGATCAGTTACGATCTGCTGTTGAACACACTGTCCATCGCCTTCAAACATTGCAAGTGACTGACGGTGGTCAGATTGAGTACCTTGCCTTACATCGTCCTGAACAAGATTGACAACTGCTCATTTCGTCATAATCTGTACCTACTTCTGCAAACTCAACTGTCTTTTTACTCAAACACCAAAGGCGTACTGTTATTTATTTCCTTACCTTTATTTCATGTGGTTCGATGACAAGGTGATCAAAAATTATTGAATAAATATTCAAATTGTTCATGTATTCCAATTTGGTCGTTTATTTTGTTAAATTTAATGTTTTTCCATGAAAAGCGCCATCTGGTGGATATTTTGGAACTAATTTGTTTTTCGAAATTCCGTGAGCGCATCTCGTGTATATCCCATATACAAAATTTCGTTGCATTCCGTTCACCCGTTTGCGCTGTAGGATGCCGTTTATAGGGGAAGTTTAATTATAACCACCCGGTACATCAAATTTTGTAAAGAATGTTTTAACATAATTTGGATTATTACCCTTTCTCCGGTTTTTTTTTCGATATGTATGTTCAGACTCCAGCCACGGGGAACTCGGAAATCGCTTTTCACTTATTCCGATAATTTCGAAGTGTGTGTGTGGGGGCACGCTATTATAAAATAACATTGAATTTTCAGAGAACCTGAACAGTGGGAAAAATTATTTTCCCCTGAAATGAATTTTATTATATATTTAAACAGCAGGAGCCTAATTTGCTCAATTTTGCCTAATTTGCTTCTAGAAAAAAATATGACTTCAAAGCAATACGTATCATTCAAAATAATATTACGTCCGGGATATGCTTATAATTTTCAAATCACATTTAACGCAAGCTGTAAGTTAATGAAAAAAAATTTGTTTATCTCACTTATTTTGAATATTTTTTGTTTTGAATTGCATTATATGTCTCCTTACGATAAACCTGTAAACAATATAAATTACCCCGTGATTTAATACAGAAAAAAATGAGAATCGCCAGCGGGTGCAGAGTTAAATGATCTCAAATTAATACAATTAAACTCTTAATAAATGAGGTTGACTATTTATATCAAAACCTTTCATATGTACAAAACAGATTAAAAATATTCATATAGAGCTACTCTTCAAACTATGTAACAACCTTTAAAGTTTTTTTAAAGATAATTTCAAAACTCAAGTATTTTTATATGCAAAACAATCTTTACTTAAAGACAGATTTGAAGGAAATAACTGCTTCAAAACAGTAGCCGAAAATAAATATAACTTTACCCAACGGACCATTTAAATAATAAATTAATTCGTAACTAAACGCGCTTGATTAAAAGTTTAGGCCGATAAATCCATTCAAATGGATGCCCACTCACTCCTGAATGAAAATTCATTCATGAATAGTGAAACCCTCTGTGGAACTGTCGGACAACGATGAATACAGTGTTATCGATCTTGGCTAAAGGGAAAAATTCATTCATGGAATCGAATGACATTCATTACTCTTAAAATCAAGCTGTAATCAAGTGGAAAACTCTCATTTTCCTTTGTTACTGTTCTTCTAGAAAAGCTGCTCTCAACCTGCAGGTCGAGACCTCCAGGTTGAGACAGGTCTCAGACTTTTTAAACGTGCAGAGGTATCAAACCTTTCGAGATTTTGATACCTTGGCAAGTATTTTGTTATCAAAATGCCTTCCATTGATATTTTAATTACGAAGTACCAAGGAGTATTTTGCTATCCCTCGGAGTACCTTCTGGACTGTTCACGGATACGTGGAAATTTTTAGTAATGGTGGCAAAAGCAGCTTCTTTGAATAAAAAACAATAAAAAAACTTTTTACTCCACAAGTAAATACTTTTAAGCATTCTTATTGGCTGACTTTTTAGAAACTTTCCTAAAACGCCTTTTCAATTATTTTCCTCTTTATATCCAAAACATGGGGGAAAACAACTGAGTCTTAAAATTTTAAGCAGAGAAGACAGACTGACTCTGATTTGCACAATGTGTGGTATCGGGAGGGCTTTGAACTCCTTGAATCGAGGGTACAATTAGTGATAAAATGTTATCAAGGGATAAAGTTTAGAAAAAGGTTGATTTGGTATGGAGCGCTATGGTAAACTTTTTGCTACACGAGGGCTAATTAGACCGGGACCTACAGTTTAAAGCCGATTCCGAACGGCTACAAACATCCATGCCAACAGTGGGATTCGAACCCATAGGATCTGAACCGAATGCCAGCGCCCTAGCCATTCGGCCATAACCTGTCTAGATAAACGTTGAGAAACACTTCCCTAGACCATTGGTAGAGAACTGTATAGTGCACCGGGGTACCTAAAGACATTTAAATTTGAAGTGAAAACATTTCAAAATATTTTACCATCCATAAAAAGTGAAAGTAAATATGAAAATGATTACAAACTAGTAAAAAAAAGTAGTTTTGTAGGGTCTCGTTATATACGGGAATAAAAATATGAAACCACATTTTTATGAGAATGTTCGTTTGAATGTTGCATCTGTTGGTGGCCAGATATCTGATCTGCGTATAGCTGTCCCTTTCTACAAATCGAAAAGAAAATGCGTTTCACTTCTATTCTGATTGAATACTTACTGGATACACAGCTATACATCAAATTCTCACCGTACATGTTGATTTTTTTTTTGTAAGATTACAAGGTAACACTTTCAGTGAAACCTCAAAGCACACTAAAATATTTATATCCAGGAAATTTAATATGCATTCCATATAATCCAGTTATTAACAACTACATATGAAATCCTTTTCAATCCACATATGTGTACTATAAAGTATTGTCTAACATTTTTCCAAAAGGTTGTTTTCAGCGAAGTCGGAATGGTAACAGAAATAGGTCTGCTAACTTATAGAACGTAATACTTACCACTTTTACTGCCCTAGAAAAATTTTTTTAAGGTTTGAAGTATCTTCAGGTGTTAACGTATTAATTCTGAAAGTAATAATTTCTTAATGCGTATAAAAGTTTTGTACAGAAATAAATGAATAATAAGAAAAGTAGATGAAGTCATAGAATATATCATACGTAACAAAATTTCTAGTGGGGTTCACTTACCTTTAGAACATTCTGTCCTACGCGGCATGTGTAAATATAACATACAAAATGCAGATTTTAACTTTAAAAAAGTGTATAAACCGGAAAAGACATTACATAAACTCGAAGCCTAAGCTTACAAAATAGTTTATATTAGGTTATTTTTGGTAATAGAGAGATTTGATCCCTAAAATAATCTAAAATATGTTATACATATTTCTTATACATATCAGAATACTTATAAGAAAATATTGAATGCAATGTGGTAAAAGTAAATGTAAGAAGCTATTTTTTAACGTATGAAAGATATGGGATAAGTATGTAAAATTTAACTAATGACTTGTTGTTTAAGCATGTTTAGGCAAACTTGAATTTAAAGCAAATCCAACCATAACTCTTCATCTTATTTTTGTGATTCATAAAATTAAATTTTCCCATTCACTGAATTTTTAAGATAACTTACATTTTAATGATAATTTACATAATGCATATATAATATTAGGACATTGTAATATAATTTTAAAACTGAGCCTAAATATGATACATTTTCATTCACCTAAGTGTTTAAAATTTAACAAAATGCTTTTTTCCTTATGTAAATGAAATCTGTTTTGGAGGAAACATAAATATTTATTTCAAAAATTAAATTTTATTTTTCAGGAAAAAATTCCACTGAAAGCATGAAAATATAGAATAAAGTTTAAAAATGGGCAGGAATAGAGTAACGTAAATTCAACGCATTCACTTCAGTTATTTTCTTTGAAATAAAATACCTTGTATACTCATTATTTTACGTAATTAAAATTTACTAAGTGAGTTTGAAAAGATTTTAAAGTTTTACACCCTTATTTGTTATATATATATATATACATCAAGACATGAGTAATTTTTAAACTTACGATTTTAAAATTAACAAAATTCTATGTATATATTCAGAATAATTTGTTTTTTAACGCCATTGGTTTCTCAGTATTGCTCTTATATAACATATCTTAGAAGGGGTAATAAATATGTACACTCTATATTAATGCCGAATAAAATTGTAATAATTCTTAATTGAAAACAATTAACAAAGATATAGAAGATTTATATCTTTCTAAAATTTTATTTTTTATTCAACATTTTTGTATTTAAAAAAAGTACAATCTTTTGTTATAAATATGTTTTTATTTTTCGACCAAAACTTTTAACAAAATTGAAAAAATTAATTGTTGCGAGAAATTTCTTATATCGCCATTACTAAAGCACAAATAAAATAACACGCAAATATCTGTGCCGGCATACATAACGCATATAAACACACGAAACAAATACATTATCATTTAATGCTCTAATTGTGATAAATCACAAAATTTCGTCCCCTTAAACATTTTCTTCTACTTTTCAGTCACACACACTAACCAATACTCTGAACTAGTTATTTCTTGTTAGAGGTACATGGCAGATATATTTACATAGTCCCTTCGTACATTTACAAACTTATCATATACACTTATACTGTATATTAAGAGAGAGAGAAAATTTAGCAATTTCCCCATTCAACAACAATAAAACGAGATAATCTCACTGAGAGACTTACCCCCTCTCTGTGCTCCAAATAGGACGATTTCTCGGTATCCGAAAAGTTTGAAAGCTTTATTTTCCCACACGAATGATCTGCGGCTCAATTTCTAGGATCCAACGGGAGAATATAACGAAACGGGCCATCTCACGTCGGCTAGTTCCTTCCCAGCTGACATGCGCAACAGGGTGGGGACGATATTGTTCAATACAAATTTTATTCCTCCCAGATTCGTATAAATTCGCTTCGAACGTTGGCACATATGTCTGTAGTTCTCCTTCAACTTTTATATGGGGAATTTCAGAATAAATAATTACAAGATAAAGAGAACATTTTATATGCCATGTTTTATAAATTTTCTGTTGAATCATATAAACTTGACAATTCTCTCTTAATTGCACAAACCTTCACTTAATTTTTCTTTTTCACTTTCTTTTATTTAATTTTAATCACTTTTTAGTCGTTTTCACTATCCACAGACTTTATAAACTTTGAATTTTATAATTTTTTTTAAATATTTCGCACAATATTTTTGCAAACAAATTAAATTCACATGTATTCTGTTTTCAAAATCGTCAAACGCCGTTACTCAAAAGTGCAAGCATTGAATTCGATCGAAGCGCCACCTTGCGGATTTTTTTCGGCTAAAAGTATTAAAATAATGCATTGTCATCGTGTTCTGAGCTATTCTAAAAGTTTCAAATGTCTAGCTAGTCGGGAAGTCAGTTAAAAATCGATTGCAAGATTTGTACTAGACAAACACACAACCAAACACACACACAAACAAACACACAAGAAAGCAAGTTAATAAAAACATGGTAAAAAATAGCTGGTGTTTAGAATTTTAAAGGATTTTTTTTCGTTTTCAGTTTGAGATGACGGTTCTTTGTTTCTTGTCTGTAACTCAATGAGACGGAGTCCATGCTTCTATGGAAACCTATTTAGATCGTCTGCCAAGAACTCCTATTCGAACCTTCTTCTCCTTATCTCGAGGGTAGTATTCTAGCAATTGAACTTAGCACGGTGATATTAGAAAGGGATATTCCTATGCCATGACATGCTTATACTCCCTTTTAGCCACCCCCCCCCAAAAAAAAAACACCAGGATAGTGGTTTGTTCTTATTATTCTATAATTTTTCTATTTTTTATTAAAAAACATCCATTAAAGTTATGAATAAACGAAATAAATAAAATCAGGAACAAATTATTCGTCATTAACCAAAATTTTTTTCGAGATTTCCTTCTTATGCTTTTCAGTGGTCCAAAACTGTAGTTACCAACATTTGGCTACCACTAAGATAATCGTCTGCGGATACAATAATTTGAACCCTGTTTTCTGAACCATGAAGTCGATGTTTTACTGCTTGAACCATCCCGGTCATGAGAGAAAACATAGTTTCAGCATCTTCCTTGGCATTCTGTTTAGACTTCCAGAAAGAAATTCCAGCACTGTAATTTAAATATAGCACTAAATCTTCAAGATATGTTTTTGACGATCAGGGTATGATGTATGTGAGTGGGAAATTATGAGAATGCGAGGAGTTGGGATATAATTCATGTGTCAATAAGGGTCAAGATATGATTTACCTGTGTGTAATTTATATGAGTGCGGATCAGGGTATGATTTATGCGACGTAATACAGAGGATATAATTTTGTTTTGTTTTTAAGCGTAGGATTACAGGGCCCCGGGTTGCCACAATTGGTCGGCAGATCTGTACTGTCCGTCCGGCGTCCAGGCCCATAAGAATCAACCCTTGGCTGAGTTTGCAGAAATTGCTGCTCAGAAAACGTCTTCAGTTTGACAGTGGCTTGTACACAAAAGTGGCCGTAATCTCTAATGCATTAAGGCTGCTATGTACTAAGAAAAAAATCGTATTTCCCTTTTCCTTTTCTTGCAGACTCTTTTGGTGGGAGGAGTCCAGTTGACAGTTCGAGAATTCCATCCCCCTTAGGATTAAAATTTTGAGGGATTGTAATGGCTCTCTCTCTATAGGGAGGTTAAGCGCTGCCCCCAAATTATTTATTTAAAATATTTTTGTCAATTATTTACAGGTACATAAATGCTGATAGTCAAATAAAATTGGTATTGTCGGATAGCCTGAACTTTTCTGCAAAGCACTACAGGATTCATTTTATAAATTTCGTCCACCGAAGGAATTTATGGGCGTTTAAATCACACTATACCAGATTTTTTCCCCGAATAATTTAAATTTTAGAATATTAATTGCATTTTTTTAAAAAAACGAAAAACGTACACAAATGTAAAATTTCTTTCTCTATGACGGAGTACAATATTTAAAAAAAAATCTTTGAATCCAAGTCTGCAATCCGTGGACAAATTTTCTCCATAGGTTAACATAGAGGTGAGCGAATCCAATGAGGTTAGTACATAGCAGCCTTAACGTAGGATTACGTTCCTCCATAACGGTCCGCGGTAAAGCAAAATTTCAGAAGTCCGTCGTCGCGATTTGTAATTTTGGCAGCACGCCAAACTCAATCGCTTCGGCAAGCAGTAAACAGTTAAACAGAAAAGTAACAAAATGCGTCAAAATAAATAGAGGTAAGCTACTATAAGTAATCCTACGTTAATTACCCACGGTAGTTTCGTTAGAAGAGACTACCTGATATTTTTTCTGGCGGATGCACTTGTCGTGTAGACATTCGCCTATGATACACCGTAGTTTTTTGGACATTTTATTATGGGGACATCACATAGGTGGAACAGCATTACCCTCTATAAAGGGACGACACAAACGGAGGTATTTTAGTGGCACGACGCCGGGATTCGATACGAGCACCCTTAGCACCTAAAGCCAGCGCGCTGTACCACAGGGCCACCACAAGCCCTAGAATAGAAGTAATATGATGTAACACAGAGGATAGGTGGGATCAGGCTATGATCGATGTGAGGCGTGAGTATTTGATTTATGTAAGTGTTAACATAATTTACATGAGGTAGAATTCGGATATGATTTTAATGGGGTGTTTACATATACGTAGTTTATTTGAGCAAGGATCTGACTATGATTTATATTAGGTGTTAGGTTAGGGTGATAATGAGAAGAGTCAGTATATACTGTACATAAGGTGTCAGGAAATAATCTGAATGCATAAAGATCAGGATATGATGTATATGGTATGTAATAATACTTCTGCTTAGAAAGCAAGAGGTCTGTACATATACTGCTTAATCGGCCAGTTGTAATTAAACGTAATTTACATAACGTTCGATACAGAGGCTGTTCGCACATTTTTTAGACGATTTTGGTAAGCGATTTTTTAGGTTCGCACATTTTTTGGACGATTTTGGTCAATCAATAAAAAATCGTTTGCTGCAAAAGAAATAATTGCAATTGTACTATGTTTTTAAAAGTCAAAATTAACGTCTGCGGCTTGAAAGTTTTTTTTTTTTTTTTTTTAAATGGCGTTTTTAACAAAGCAGTGGTTCGAAGCAGTGGCTACATTTATGCTCTTTCCGAAGAGAAATATGCATACTCCGTTATCCAAAAACGATGTGAGCGTCATGGTTTTGTGATATCTAAAGCGTCGATAGGCAATATCGTCAACAAGAAAGGAAAAAAACGTCAAATTGGAGCCCCAAGTGGGACAAAAATTCCAAACAAGTATCCAAAGAAAAAACGGACATCTTCGACTATTGCAAAGGTACGTTGTTTAATGTTAAAAGAAAATCCCCAAAAGTCAAAGGACAGTTGCAAAATCATTAAAATGCTCGGTGTGCACTGTAAACAAAATGATAAACGTTGATTTAAATCTTAAGAAAGCGACAAAACGCAATGTGCATCGTCTTCTTCCTAATGATATCGCTGAACGCAGGACACGCTGCAGAATTCTATATGAGAAACATTTATCCAAAGAAAAATGGAAAACAATTGTCACAATAGATGAATCATGGGTGTATTTAAATGATTGCAACAAAAAAAAGCCATTTATTATCATAAAAGGGGAGAAAAAAATTTAAGTACATGGTTCAAAGAATCGGAAGAAAGTTTTTCTAAGGAATTCATGATTGTTGCTGGTTTTTATTATAATGGCAAGTTAAAAATAAAGAAAGTGGAAAAAATGTCAATATTAACTCCAAATATCAGGAACATATTTTATCGCCAATTTTTCTGAATGAAATACTATCGCTTTACCCACAGTGCCATCAGTCTGTGAGACTCCATCAGGACAAAGCTAGCAGTCACACATCAAAATCCACTGTAAATTTCCTAAAAGAAATGGAACAAAAATCTGGTATCAAGGCCATACCCTTCACTGATATCCCTACTAAATCTCCCGATGTATCACCTATGGATTTTTGTGCTGTCGGACTTTTAAAATCAGCATTATCCAAACGTCGTCCCAAAACCCTTACAGGACTCTGGAAAGCTGTTCAGGAGGAATGGGATAGAATACCTCTTCTGACACTTCAAAATGCATTATTATCCTGGAAATTGCGGTGTCGAAAGACAGTTCAGAATAAGGGATGTCAAATAGAACATTTAAAACACAAGAATTTTATGTAATTTAGTTTTGTGAATACAATATACATCGTCTAAAAAATGTGTGAACAGCCTCCGTGTAGTGGAAAGATTTCGGGATAAAAATAATATAATCTAAGTGATGAGGGAATATTTTTTCAGTCTTATTTTACAATATTCATAATGAATATGGATTAATTGATATGATTTTATTAAGACGTAGGGATGAGAAGGTGTAATGACCACTTCAAAAGGAATATAAAGTTTATTGCTTGAGCATACAACTAAGCTCAAAGGAAAGAAAAAATTATTTATCCTTTTACACATCACTCAGCATCTAACGTTGAATTCCAAATCATTCACGACTACCTATGCTAATTAATTTCTTCTTCAAGGTGTCATGCATTTTAAGGCTGCTTTGTACTAAACCTACTGGATTCACTCACCTTAATGTTAAACTATGTAGAAAATTTGTCAACTACACTAGTGAAATAAATTAAGAGAATTTGCATATTTTTATCGAATTTCATGAAAAGAACTGAACTGAATGTAAAACCACTGCTCCTAGACAAAACTGCAAATCAAATCTTGTACGTCAAATACGTAAGCGTACACGTGTGTGTAGGCGGAGCCAGTAGAGAAACAGGCTTTATAAGCGCGCGTAAGTCAAGACGCATTTCGTTCGCTAGCACACCTCGGCGAATTTCTTGGTGTTATTTTGCAGCAATCGGTTAATTTCAAATTGTAACAGTAAAAATGAGTAACCACCAGGAACCCGCTACCTGCCCTCCAATGTCCGCAAAATCGACCATTATGGCGGAGGAGGTTTAATGGTCTGGGCAGGCATCATGTTGGATGGCCGCACACCTCTCCATGTCTTTGAAAGAGGCACTGTGACTAGTGTGAGGTATAGGGATGAAGTCTTGGAGCCCCATGTTCGCCTTTTCAGGGGTGCAGTTGGCCCTGAGTTCATTTTAATGGACGTTAACGCGAGGCCACATAGAGCTCTTCTGGTCGACGAATTTCTAGAGAGTGAGGATATTCGCCGGATGGATTGGCCAGCCAGATCTTCAGGCCTTAATCCTATAGAGCATGTCTGGGACGCTCTGTGGAGGGCAATTGCAACTCGCAACCCCCCTCCGAGAACCATCCAGGGAATGAAAACAGCGTTGCTGAACGAGTGGGACCAATTGCCACAGGAAATGATAAACTGCCTTATTTCAAGTATGAAATCACACTACGAGACCTGTATATCTGTAAGAGGGGACCATACCCCCTATTAACCCATCTATTAACCCATTTTTTGTTTATTCTGCAACTGCTGTTTCATACCTTCCGACTCCAACGAGTGTTACGCACGATCATGTGTGTGTATTACAATTATTGAATGGATATTTGTTTTGTATTGTGTCAATGTATGTACATATCAAATTTCATTAAAATCGGTACAGAAGTTCTAGAGATAATCGACCAAGTCTGCAAATTCTCTTAATTTCTTACACCAGTGTATTTATAGCTACATAAATGCCTATAATCTAATAAAAATGGTATTTTCAGATAACCTGAACTGTTCTGCACCTTGCAACAGAATTCATTTTATAAATTTCGTCCACCAAAGGAATTCGTGAGCCTTTAAAACAGACTATAGCAGATTTATCCTCCCAAATAATTTAAATTTTAAAATATTTTTCTCTAAACGAAAATTGCTACAAGGTGCAAAATTTCTTTCTCTATCACGAGTACAATTTAAAAAAATCTTTCAATGCAAGTCGGCAATCCTTGGACACATTTTCTCCATTGGTTAACAGTGAGGTGAGCTAATTCATTTAGGTTAGTACTGTGGCATCACGATAGGTTGTTAAGGCAATTCTCTGAGGTTTGTTTTAAAATTACTATTACTGAATTCATGACCCAGAAAGACAGAGTCCAAATTATAATGAAAAGGCCAATTCTTTAAACAGAAACTTAACAAGGAAATTTATTTTCAAAAAAATTAAACGTTAAACAATTACTACATTATTCAATTAATTTAAGTGCAGATTCACAGCGTACGCTCCCAGATCCATGGTCTCAACAGGAGCTTCCAAAAAACACGTCTGTACGGACCGCGTCACGTAGACCATCTCTCTCAAAAACACCAAGTGTCTAACTCTCGGCTTGAAAACTTCGGTGGCGGCCGTCTTCTTAGAAATTGCTTTCCCAAATCAGGGGGGAGGGCGGCAGATTATCGGCTGACAGCTCTTTTTAACGCCGAAACTTTATTACATTCCAGTGACAAAGTCGCATAGAGCTATCGCTAAGGAAGACAGCTTTACGACGATGATGTGCGACGCTTCTGTTTTCCAAACAGTTACCCCCACAGCTTGCTAGAGAAAACTGCTATGCCTGGGATTAACGTTCAGGCCAAAAACTCTGGTGGCATTTGTTGGTATCGTTTTTTTAATCCCCCACGTGTTCAAAAATTTCGGTGGGAACTTGAATTAGAATCCTCGTAAAATATGCAGCTGATCCGTGGGGCGTGAGAACGCACCGTAAAGGCGTGACGTCACAGTACACAACAGCCTTAAGCAGGTTTCAGATCAGCAGCGCCCTCCTAGCTAGGGCAACTTGCCGAATTACAATTCTCGCCATCCTCATTCTTCTTTTGTCTACCTACATTTCGGGGTCGTTTCATTGTTCTGCATTTCGAGAGGTCGTACATAGCGAGGTTGTTAAAGATCAAGGATATAGTCTTCGGTTCATAAAAAGTGAAATTAAATAACTGGTTAGCAACCAGACAATAACAACGTAGTACCTTCCAGAAGGATATTCATATTAAAATATTACGAATGTGCCAAAGTTCAAGATTACGGGGCTACATATTACGATTCCTGATAGGATAGGTATTATGGATTTTTCTCATGCTTAATGTTAGCGTGAATAAAATACTAATTACAAGATAAAAATAAACTTTTTTTATACCATGTTTTTAAATTTTCTGTTGAATCATATAAACTTGACAATTCTATGTATTAATAAATACTTTTTTATAAATTTTTTCATGAATTATCCCATCAACTTGTAAGAAAATAAAGTTAATTGGAAGTTAACTTGCGTTTAACTTTTCGTTCCCGTCCCGGCGATAGATGGCTGCAGCAGTCTACAAAACAAAATTAACTGAAAATGAATTCAATCCTGCTTAAAGAAGGCTAAAAGTATTAAAATAATGCATTGTCATCGTGTTCTGAGCTATTCTAAAAGTTTCAAATGCCTAGATAGTCGGGAAGTTAGTTAAAAATCGATTGCAAGATTTGTACTGAACAAACACACACACAAACAAGAAAGCGAGTTAATAAAAACATGGTAAAAACTATTGTGCATGTTTCTATTCGGGAATAACTTTTCAGTCTTAAATGCATATTTTTTCTGGTAATCTAAAGAAGTATAGAGAATCTCATCTGTGGTTTAAAAATTTTTTACGTCTCTGTTTGTTTTAGATAATTTTAAAAGATATGTGGTAGCTCATGCTACTTTTGCACTTTATTTTACAATAATATGCTTAGGTCGTATACATAATCGCCCATATTTTTCCTCTGTGATTTCACTATGCTAATATTCTTGAACACTTTATTAGAAAGTTCTTTATATATAGAAGTAGTGTTCCTCATATTAAATATACTTTTCTGTACTAACGATAATTGCATTTTATAACATGCGAAAATAGTCAAAAGGAATTGGAAAAGGGGTCATAGCATTTTTAAATACCAACCTTATACAATCCAAATATTATAAATCGTGGTTATTTATTCATATGTAGTACCTTTAATGTCTTTCATATGAAGCTAAAGAAAAAAATAAGTTTGATGTTAAAGGCATTGTTTTATTTCCATTTAACATTTTAATACGTTTTAATTCAGATATTTTCCCAAATTCGTAATAATTTTAAAAAATACTCTAAATAAACACATGCATATATAATTAGAAGAGGACTCTTCTGTTACAAACATAACTATTTTATACGCATCCATTGAACTACAGATATGCAGCCTCTCTATTCTTAACTAACCACAGCAAGCAGCTATATGTCAAAAAACATTGAGAATCTTCATGACGGTGAAATAATTCGCAATTTACTTTAATCTATTGTTTTTCTTTGGATTATTCTCAAGAAATATATACTTGAAAAAAAAAATGGGAAATGTGCATAAAATTGCGATCAATATTTTCCTTTATTCTAAAAGAGAAAATTCTGTAATTAATCACTTTGACTATATAAAAGTAAGTTAGTTCTTTGTTATTTAAATTAAGCTTTCATGCAATCAAGAGTTAAAAGGGGGAGAAAAGATGTAACAAATGGGAAACAATTAAATCCTGTAGTAGAGTTTAATTATTTTTTATATTATGCGCAGGAAGATAAACGTCGCTCAAAACAAATGACCCCAAATAAGAAAACTTATTTGGTGGGTACAATATGATTCTGCTCTATGATATAAGGGATGAGGGTACTTTTCGGAATGTTTTCTAAGATTTCGATTTCAAATCCTAAGCAAGCATATTTTTAAGAAGGGGCTAAAGTTATTGGTCAGTTATTGGACAAAAATTGTCCAATAACTTTAGCCCCTTCTTAAAAGTATTAGTTATTGGACAAAACTGTCTAGAAAGATGGCTTAGAGAAAAACAGAAAAAAAAACATCAGAGAGGGGAATTCGTACGTTTAATGCGTATCCTTTTAATACGTCTAATACGTCTAATACGTACGTTTAATACGTCTTTTTGTTGGCATCCTGTTCTTTCTGATCTCGTTAAGAATGTTGAAAGTCTTGCTGTCTTGCGAAATTTTGTTTGTAATTTAAATTTTTAATTTTTCTTGTTTTGTGTTTTTCACTTACTTCTGTAAGCTTCATGTTATACCTTGTAGTGCATGAGGAGATTTCAAATGAAACAATAAAAAAAATACGTATCCTTGAACAGAACAGTTTTACTACGCTTATAAAGGTCCTACTTTTCAAGAAAACATATAAAAGTATTTTGCATCCAGTCCACGAAGATGTATTGACACTTCTAAGGGAATAATCTTTAAAGTTTCCTTTCATTGCGCAGATGTAAACTCGGGAAACTTGTATTACTCTTGATAATTCACTCAGGCATCCTATTTACGGCCTTCGTTTGAGTCTGAGTCTTCTTCAGCAGCCAAGAATATTTTCCTCATTCTAAATGAGGAAAGGACTCAAGTTCAAAGGGTTTATAGCTGTAGCGTGCTTCCCGGGCAAACAAACGGTCCACACAACGGAGATGTTTTCAGTTTGTTTGTTTATAAAATGTCAGGTATTACGAAACAGTGAGTTGTAAAAATAATAAAAGAGTCCTTGCGAATGATTGATATTAATTTAGTTTATCATGACTCCTCTAGTACATTATCTTGCGTTTACCAACCTTGTCTTTGTTTTATATACAGCTGGACATAGGTATAGAAATAGTACAACTCAGTGCTTTGACCATAACATCACTAAGGCAGATCTTTATCTGCCCTAGCCCCGCCACAAGGTCGGACCAGACCCGCAAGAAATGTTTTAAATTGTTCGAACACCCCAAAGAGACATCTTTTCATAAGTTTTCTCCCCTTCATAAATTTTTCTTTCGTTAAAAATATAATTGGTTAACACGGGAATCCTTGAAGAGACCTTTTGACCGTTAGCCGGACAATGGCCGAATGACTAGGGGCGGGATCTGCAGTTTGCTTTTCTTGCTAATTTGGCCTTTGGTACCACTTTCGAGTTAAGAGTGCTGAAGTTGTATTTTTATGAAATCGTGACATGATCGTTTGTAATATTATGGAATCGGCTTTAAATTGTAGTTACCGGCCGTGCTAGATCACGACCGATAAAACTAACCAATCACCTATTACGCTAGTAAGCCATATGATCATCTAGACTAAAAAAAATCTCACAACTTATTTAACTGGAGTAAATTTATTCCAATAAAATTATTTTATTCTTTAACTGTTCTCCTTTCTATTTGGATAGCTATCGGATTGATTTTATGCTCGTTATTTTTCACTCTCGCAAAGTATAAAGTTTCTTGCATACCTTGTCATGTTGACATATTATCCCTATAAATATTCTTGCGTTTCTTTCGATTTTTTTCTTCATGTTTGGCTCTTTGTTTAAAGCCCAGTTAATATTTTATGGGTCTACTCTTGTTTCTGCAGATTTAGACATTCTATATATAACGCATTTATGCAGTATAAACAGATTGAATTACATTGATGTCGGGCATCTGAATTTAAAAATAAACCACATTTCTTCCTACACCACGTAACACCCGTTTAGAAAAAAAAATCACCATTCTCATTTCCTTCGGTTTTAAGAAGTATCAATTTAATATGTTATAACAAAATAAAAGTGTTATTACAATTAATAAATTTAAAATGTAATACTTATAATTATCTATGGTAAAATATTCTTAATATGGACTGACTGGGGACATTAATTTGCAATAACGGAAAATTAACTCAAAATCCTTTTTCTGGGAATATGTCCTGCCATTAGTAATAAAATGTGTATTTTTCACTTAAAGTTCATAAAACTTAAAAAGAAATATCACAAATATTCCACTAAATAGGGCCCCACTTAATGCTTAAACTTTAAGTTTCTTTTTCTGATTTCATTAAGAGAGAAATCCCTCTGTAGCTCCTTATTTTCAAGAATAATTTACTGCTGAGATGAGTAGAGCCAGAATAAAATGAGTTTCGTTAAAATCAGGTAAGTTATTTATGAAATTTTCTCATTTTTAAGTACGCAATTCCAGTTAGTTACCAACTGTTCATTTTCTATACTTTTTCTTACTTATGAAATATCCTCGATGAAAAGATGCTATAAGAGTTTTGCCGATAAAGCAAGAAATCCTCCCCCCCCCCAAAAAAAAAAAAAATAAATATATATCAACAAACAGATAAACGGATATTTTCAATGGTACTTCATATTTTTCATTAAAGTCATCATTAAGATTAAACCAACGATGCATTCATTTCAAAATGCATTGCTGTCATCTGTCAGCTGAAAAAAGAAATCCTTTTTTGAAAGCAAATTTATTTTAGTTTTAAATAAAATGCCGATGATGTTTGTAGTGTAATGTTTGAGAAGGAGAGCTGGTTTATGCAAAAGTTTTGTACCCCGTGATCCCCCCTCCCTCAACAATCAGCAGATTGGCTGCGTGGGCGGAAAAATCCAACGGGGTGGTGACGATCGTCGGGCAGTCAGTTAGAGAGCGTCTCTGGTAGTGTTAGGAGGTCTGGCGAGATATAGCAGGCTCGTCACACCTCTGGTGAGTTTATTATACGATAATTAGAATAGTAGGAGAGATCGATCGTCTCTGGTAGAGATCGGATATCTGGCGAGATATATGCAGGCTCGTCTCACCTCTGGTGAGTTTCTTATTCTGTAATTAGAATAGAGTCAGAGAGAGAAAGCGTCTCTGGTAGTGTTAGGGGTGTGATGAAGCGCTTTCGATTTTAAAGAAAAATTAAAATTTTTAGAGAGATAAAGTGATCGAAGGCTGTTTTCATCACATTTCGGTTAGAATGCTAGGAAGCTGCCTTTGATTAGAGGACGGAACAGTCGTCTGTACGCATCAGCCAATTTAAAGGCGGCGGTGCGCGATAGGGTTAGGTGATTCCAGACGCAGATAAGGAGATGGCACCAGGGTTTGACATTAAAGTAAAATACCCTATTGTAAAGAATTTATTGGGCCTGTAGACCGCAAAACACGTGGTCT
Source organism: Dolomedes plantarius (assembly GCA_907164885.2). Lineage (NCBI taxonomy): Eukaryota > Metazoa > Arthropoda > Arachnida > Araneae > Dolomedidae > Dolomedes > Dolomedes plantarius. Next base: position 21,142,657 of record OU015493.1, on the reverse strand, counting down.
GGACTTTGGGTGGTCTGTGGTATGACGTAAGGAAGGCGGGCATGAGTTATGGGATTATCCAATCCAAGAAATGAAAATTGATGCTAAGTGGTGGATTTTTGAAAGCTTTCCTGAATGGATTAGGAGTCACGAGTAGGCGTGGACTTTGTTATAAAAAAAAATAAATAAATAGAAGACTTAGAGTTCTTTTTTCGAGGATTCCCTGCTGCATGCGGCCCGGGTTTGCCTTCCCCCGGTGCTTAGCATCGCAGGTGATGAGACATTGTCGATTAACTGTCGGAGACCGGTTGATTCTTTCCGGTATGCTTGTATCATGATCCCGTTTTCGAAAGAGGAGAGAATGGCGCTTTCACGATGGAGTGACGACATATAGGAGATCCGGTTGATTCTTCCCGGTATGATTGCATCATGATCCCGTTTTCGAGAGAAGAGAGAATTGCGCCTTCACGATGGAGTGACGACATATAGAAGATCCGGTTGATTCTTCCCGGTATGCTTGCTTCATAATCCCGTTTTCGAGAGAAGTTACCAAGTCCGATGATGAGATCGTCACCCGTGTTCCAGTCCAGTTAGCATCAAACTGAGTGAGTGTTAATCATTTTGTCTTGTTCAGACCCAACATCGAAAATTTGAATGATTGAGTGCGGGATCAATGTTTATTTTTTAAATATAGATTTTGAGAGAGAGTAGTTCTTTGCCGTAGGTAAAATAAATAAATTTATGCTCCCTGAATCCAAAAGGTGTAGATTTAATTAAATACATGTCATACGATATGAATCGAGGAGAAAATACTAAAAGATTAGTAAAATGTGTAAACTGTGTACGAAGATTTGGTAATTCGGTTTTTTTGAGTTAAATTGTAAATAGATAAGGTTGTAAATAAATCAATTTTATTTTGTTACATTGGAGTTAGTCATCTTTGTTTTGTGTAGTTGATCTAAAGGAAGGTTTTAGAAGCAAAGTTTATTTGACCTGTTCGGTTGCAAACCTGTCTAGAGCTTTTGGGTTGTATTCAAGAAAATAAATAAAAAACACAACGCACCCAAATACCTATTAATTATAAATAATTTGTACTAACCCAAATAATTTACGAATCTCGCCCAAAAAAAATAAATAATTTGAAGACAGGCAACACGACAAGGGGGTCTGGCGAGACATAGCAGGCTCGTCTCGCCTCCGGTGAATTGATTATTCTGTAACTAGAATAGAGTGTAGTACGAATAGCAGAGGTCTGGTAAGATTCTGTAGGCTTGCCCACCTCATGCTGAGTGTTTGTGATTTTAAGTGTTAACAGTATAAAGCTGTAATTGTACAAAGCTGTAAATAAACGTTAGTGTCGTGTAGTAAAGAGAGACTCCTTTTTGCGCTACCTCATTTGTCATGTAGAAAAAGAACCTAAGTGAACCACGTGAAAGTGTGGGTTCACGACAATGTTGTTTTAAGCCGAGAAAAATAATCTTGTATAGTTTGAATAGTAATGAATGAGCCAAAATTATCATCCAAAACTGTCTTCCAAAAGCATTTTTTCTGTCATATACTCTTGTTTGTTGTGAGCTCAGTTGTCTAGGATATGCTTATTATAGATTTTCCGTTGTTTAGGAAACAGGAGTGCAGTTCCTTCATTTTTTTACATGCTCATATCTATACATCGTATTCGATGGAGTAGTTAACTAGGGTTTTCACTGCAAAGACTAGTAAACTATACAATGGTTAAAACACAATTCTAAATCCAGTACACTTTTATGAAGTAATAAAAAGAATTGTATGAAAGAGAGTAAATAAATACTGATGTTCCATAGATGTATTAAAATTCAAATATTTCCAAGAGAAGATTTTTCTCTTTCGCAGTTTTCGTTATTTTTATTTAATAAAACCTCGGATGGTACACATACAGTATCATTTTACCAACGGAACTGACGCCGTCTTTTTGGGGATCTTAAAGGTTGATAAGCAGTTAGTAGTTGAGCTCTTCTTGTATTTGATGATGGGGTCCTCACTTTCACAAGATATGACTTCACCAATGAAGTGCTTCACCCTTTCCTCTCTCCGAAAATATGAATAAGGCCCAGTCATGACAGCCAGGTTCTCGGTTGTTTTAAATTGAAATGTCTCCTCTACAAGGTTGACTGCCATCATTGCCATGAACTAATCTCAATTTTCAATTTCGTTGTCAGAATCTCTTGACACTGAAAAGGTCATCATCAGCTTCTAAGGTGCTTCCATATTCCTCTGTCATAATTCCTTTAGTTGTTATAGTTTAGAAACCTTCGTGTCTCTATCGTTCATTTTTATGCGAGGATAGTTACCAATGTGTATTAACAACTAAAGAAAATATGACAGAGGAATATGGAAGCTCCTTAGAAGCTGATGACGACCTTTTCAGAGTCAAGAGATTCTGACAACGAAATTGAAAATTGAGATTCGTTCATGTCAATGATGGCAGTCAACCACGTAGAGGAGACATTTCAATTTAAAACAACCGGGAACCTGGCTGTCACGACTGGGCCTTATTCATATTACAATAATGGCATGAAGAAATTAGTGAATAAATAACTAACATAAATAATAATAATATAATTTAAATCAAGGGGATGCACATATCAGTCTGCACTTACCCCACTGACCACATCCGCACTTAGCCCATCGTGGAATTTTTGTGGGGTGAGGACCAGGGCATATTATTTAAAATTTAAGAAGTAGAAGAAAAAACTGATAATACAATAAAACAGCAATATCAAAGGTGTAAACTTACCACAAATACGTGTTGAAACAACTTCAACTAAAGTGAATCATCACTGATATTGGTTCAGACCCAATCTTACTTGTGCAAGTAAAATAAACATGTGACAATCTGTAACCATCCCTAGATATTCTGCTAAGATCTAAAACGCTTCGGTGCCAACCATGAGCGTCTTTTATTGTACATTCCTAACATGGCACCTATGCCACATTCCTAACATGGCACCTATGCAGTACCTTAGAAGTTATGTGGAAGTTACACTCTTGACCCGACTCATCTTATTTATTTTTATAAAATTTAGGCCTTTATTTTATATGACATAGTTGCGGGTTCGATGCCCGTCGCTCACAAATCCACCGACGTGTACACTAATGACGGCTGGTGCACGGGAAATATCTGTCGTAGCTGATCGGGAAAAATCTGTCGTATCATTAGCTGCAATGTCCTCCAAGTTCTCAAAATACCTATGGAGGTGCGGAGTTAAGTGCTTCCGGTCTCGTCACTTGACTCGGTTCCGGTTCTTAGGCGGGGGGGGGGGGGGTGATGCTGGTCCACCTATATGGTGCCCTCATCAATATCAGTGATAATAAAGAGGCTAGCATAACCGTGATGATAACAAGCAAATGTTTAAAGGGACAAAGGCTTTCGCATTGAAAAGAAAATTATATAACATAATTAACTAGAATTACTCTATTAATATTAAAAGTGACCTGAATAGTGTCTTACATTACATCATTTAACTTAATATTAGTATTAAATTTAACTATAAAGTCTGTTCAACTTCTTAAGAAATTTCCTTGTCAATATGAATAAATTATGCTATCAATATCTAGAAATTTGATTTGTTTTTATTTATTATAAGCACATTGGAAAATTTTGCAATGAATAATTTTTCCAACTTCTAAGTAATAGTTCTACTCTTATAAACTGTAATCTGAGATACCTCAGTGATTTTTTTTATTTACAAAGAAATTAATTTAAAGTATTACGTGACTAATTACTGAACTATTTTTCTATTAAATTATTGATGAGAAGAAATTCTTTTCCGATTATTGATAGAGAAAGCTGCTTGTCTTTGTAATAGCTATCAGGCATAATGTACTGTTTACATTTATCCGTATATAAAGATATTCGTAAAATACTGTTCCAATGGAAATCGTTTAATGAAAAAACAAACGTGAGGTACTTACAAACGTAATAGGGTATTGGTTTGTGAAACATTCTGTATTAATAATTAAAAGCTCACGTTTGACGATTATAACGCATTTGATATTTTTGTTTAGTTAACCAAGTAAATTTTATGTAATGTAAATTTTATATAAAGAATATAATTTTCATTTTGCAATTTTATATTAATTGCGTATTATTAATTTTAATTCTTCTTAACTATAAAATTTTATTATCACTGAAATCTATTCAAAATATGTGTTGTTATGCAGGCACATATCTCAGCTTACGCCATCATATTTTTTTAATCGTCCACAGAAATGAAATATTATCAATAATTTGTGTACTTGAAATTAATACTTTTTCTCTCCTAACTATTAGTCAGAAATACTTAGTATCTGCTAACAATTTTCTTCACTATAAAACTATTCATTTTACAAGTGAATGTGTAAAAAATTTTAATATTGAATTTAATTACTATTAGTTTTTGATAAGTAATTTACCTCTAATTATTGATGAACAATATTGTCAATATTACTGCTTATGTAAAATCTGCAGTGCAACAATATTTCTAAAAAGTAATTCATTAAAAATGTTTTCAGATCTTTTTACTATGAGAACACTCTAACCAATATTTTTTGAAAATGCGTATGTATCGCCGATTCTATTTTCTTTTTCTTTTTAATTCACTGAAAAATTTTGTAATCGTTAATTTACCAACTTGACAGCAATACCTCCAGGCTTTTTAACTGTAATAAGAATTACTTCAGTGATATTTTTTCCAATTAAAAAATTGAAGGTATTGTAAGATTAATTACTGAATATTAAATACTGAATTGAATTTCTGTTAAATTTGCCATGAAGGGAAATTATTTTGTTATTATTGATAGAGAATGTTGCTTTTCTATGTAAAAGCTGTCACGTGTAATGTATTTGCTCGTATTTTCCGATAAATCAAAATATCATTATTGCAATGTTTTTATTGCATTCTTGTTTGTGTGTGTGTTTGTCCAGTACAAGTCTTGCAATCGATTTTTAACTAACTTCCCGACTAGCTAGACATTTGAAACTTTTAAAATAGCTCAGAACACGATGACAATGCATTTTTTAATACTTTTAGCCATCTTTAAGCAGAATTGAAATATTTTCAGTAAATTTTATTTTGTAGACTGGTACAGCCATCTTTCGGCCGGGACGGGAACGAAAAGTTAAACGCAAATTAATTTCCAATTAACTTCATTTTCTTTTAAGTTAATGGGATAATTCATCAAAAAATTTTTAAAAAAGTATTTATTAATACATAGAATTGTCAAGTTTATATGATTCAACAGAAAATTTAAAAATATGGTATATAAAAAGTTATTTTTAATCTTGTAATTATTTTCATATTACTGTGCGTGTGTGTTTTGTTTAAAATGCAGTATTTCTCATAACTTAATTTTTATTTTTTTCCATATCAGACTTCCTTTGCAATTCTTTCCTTTTATTTCCCTACCTTAGCCCTTAAAAGTTCTGAAAAAGAATATATAGGGGAGACTCTTTATGTGTCAGATGTTTGATACCTTATGTTTAGATACTATGCAAACAGTGGCTTTATATATTAAAATGTTTTAGCTGAAAATGAGAAAAATCTCAACATAACATCACTGATAGTGCCAAGAAAATTTTTTTGCCATTTACAGTGATGACAGTGTTCCCTTTTCGAAGGTGAGACAAAAGGAGAAATCCAGGCAAAATAACTATGAACTAAATATGTGGTAGAAGTAAAAAGAACTAGATTCTTCTGGCATTTTTATCGACTAGATCTTTTGCAAGTTGTACTAAATGTCGGTTTATTCAAAAAATCAATATATTGCTTGATGTAATAATAGGGGTCGTACATACGAGGATCATTTGATCGTATATATACGCATATTTAAGTCCGTGCAAAACCAGAGCGATGGTACCTCTGAACTGAAATGGGTGGTTCTCTCACACTTGGCATATTCAAAAGATATGCATATGAGATTGCAAACAGATTCTTCGCTTAGTCTCTGGTTGACTGCCATTTTAGTCCGTCAACTCCTGTTATTGCTCACCCATTGGAGACAAAAGACTTCCGCGTGTTGACAAAACGTTACATTTAAGAGATAAAACGACGGTAGAATCTAAATCTAGGCTCGATAAACATTATGGCGAGTCTACACTTCCTTAGAATAAGTTACTAAAGGTTTGACGATTTTCGTTTCGGGCCGAATGAACATAAGGTACTGCTGGACATGTCACAAAGCGAAAAACTATTGAAAATATCAATGATATGATGAGGAAGGCTAGAAAATTAAAAATGCATGACATTTCTGGGGCTGTTGGTATCTCTTCAGCTGTCGGCAAGGTGGGGGCCGTGTTTACTAAGAATCGATTAAAAACGTGAACAAGTGAAGCATAGTTTAAGGGGACTCACTACCCTTAAACCTTTAAAACATCCGATTTTTTGAAAAAAATATATGTTAAAGCCTGATCATTTCTGAACAAAATAAAGCAAACCGCATTAAAATATTCCGCTTCGTTCCGTAGATATTGATATTCTAAATATTTAATTACTGATCAAGTTTATGGTAAGAAAAATTTTAAACTCATTTTTTTCAATATGTAATTTTGCATCATACCGCAACTGATATCTCAAAAACTATGAAACATAATTCCATGAATTTTTTATCAATGCATAATCATGTTATTTTGTTGTGTCTGAACTAGAATTATTGCAATCACTGCACATTTTGTTATTTTTTCCAGGGTAAATTAATGCAAAAATTTAAGGAAATTTTAAGTATATTTTGAGCAGTTTTAAAAAAATTGAAAAAAATATTTTAATGTTGAATGTTTTATGTTCAATTGTATTTTGAATTATTTACTTTAAATATAAAACAGGAATTATACATTTAAGTGAAAATTAATTTCATAGTTCTGCGCGCAAGTCAGTATACAATAAAAATGCTTAAAAAACAAGGTATATCTAAAGCATTAAAAAAATTATTTAAAATTATTTTGAGAGTTGAAAATTTGTTTAGTAAAAGAAATATATCAATTTATCATATACATAAAATTTGGAAAAATTAGGAGTAAATTGAAATAGTTACAAAGAGCCAAAAAGTATGAAAATATGCCTTATTTCCTCGACTTAAAGAGTTTCAAACAAATCCAGAAAACAAAGAAGTTTCCTCGACAAAAAAAGTTTCAAACAAATTAGAGTCCCCTTAAGAAGTTTCAAACAAATCCAGAAGAGTTATTGGGAGTTTTGTAACAGACGGGGAAAAATGGGTACATCACCATAATCTAGGAACAAAAGAACAGGAAACACAGTAAAAACAGCTGAAGCAGATGATCGAGCACCAAAGTGAGCGAAAAACGGTGCCATCAGCAGGAAAAAGTATGGCCGCTATTATTTCAGATGTCCATGGTATAATTTTTATTGACCTCTGAGAAAAAAGCAAATAAGTCCCCCCCAAAAAAGCAATGTGTCTTTAATGGATTGTAAAAAGGGAAATTAATGCAAAAAGGCCACATTTGTCGTAGAGAATAGGCCCTTTTCCATCATCAAAATGTTCCGCCTCATTCATCTGCGATTGCAGCAGCAAAACTGTTAAAATTGCTCTCCTAAATTGTTCCCCACCCTGCGTGTTCTGCAGATTTGATTTCCACGGACAAATGCTTGCGCCCAAATATGAAAAGAAAAATTCTTGCAAGTTAGAAACGTCCATAAAATTCTGAAGTGACTGGTGAAACAAAATCTTATTTAGGTCGTCGATTCTTTCACCTAATCAACCTAATCAAGGGAGACTAAGTGGAAATGTAAAAAAAAAAGTTTTCATCCTTTTTGCACAAGCCTATCAAGCGACTTTTGTACAATAGATTCTCCTCGCATCATAGGCGTAACATCGGGTGGGGGGGGGGGGGCACGGGGGGCACGTGCTCCCCCAAATTAACTCAAAATAAATTAAAACTTTAATAGAAGTTCAGTTAACATCGGAATGTTGTAGAAAACTTTTAAGAAAGTTGATTTTTTTCCCGCTTTTTCAAACTGTGAAACAGAAGATTCCGATTATGTCTTTAGCCTTAACATAGTTTTTAACAATGATATGATCCATAACAAAAATTCGATACTATATTTTTTCTCGTTTTATTTATATTATATTTATTTTTTTAATATTATAACTTTTAAATACTACTCAAACATCAATTCTATTGTTATTCAATTTTTAAAAAAATCATAATATTTCATATTTTAAGGACCGTCTGGCAGTCAATGCGCTGAGGAGGGCCCTAACTGAATTCAATTCGTGCCCCCCCCCCCCCAAAAAAAAAAAAAAGTTAGAAGCACACCTGTGCCTCGCATTATAATGATTTAGAGGAGATATATTCTAAGGGGTCTCAATAACAAATTGTTATATTGAAAATTTCTTGTCTGATTTTTTCGTTGGTAGTAGGAGAAATGAATAACAGTTTTGATTCTATATGCATTTTAGCATTTTTATAAGAAAAAAATGCTTGAGGGCTTAAGAAATCTTGCTTAGTGAATAACGAACGGTATAAAAATAGTATACATTTAAATTTTCTAAGTGGGATAGCTGAAACTATTTATAAAATTAAGGAAAATCGAATTAATGCTATGCACAGCGGAAATGTAACAAAGCAAAATGTTATACACCCCGTGCTTACAAACTTTTCTGAAAAATGTAATTCTGTAATGCTGAATACAGAAAGAAATATGCAAGCTATAAATTTTGTCCCAAGAATTCAAAGACGTCCTTTTCTGGGTGTTTGATGTCGAGTATTTCGTTATCAATTTTACAATTTCAGAAAAACTAACAAATCATTTGAACAGTGTTCGTGGCATTGTTAATATCGCGAACACTGTTCAAGACCGGAAAACTTTCTTCTAATCAAGAGACCGTTTTATACTCTAAACGTACTGTAGACCACTTTTATGAGATCCTCTACGGATATTTCCTCAATACACGTATGGAATTTCTTATTATTTGTCACCTAATATTTAAAAGATTATCCTTATCGCAACAAAATATGCTTTTTTTCAACTGTATTACTGTTTTACCGTAATTTTTGATGACAGGAGGGGCAAAAATGGACTTATATCCTCTTTATATCGCCGTAATAATGAAAGTTGAAGATACATTCCGCGACACAAATAAATTCGCTGTTGCCTAAATTGACCTCAGAATAGATTTGAAGAACTGAGTTATCATTTTTGCGGACTGCAAACAGATTGGTAAATTTTTTTCCATTTTAAGTCTGCTGATCAGTGTTCCACAAGTTCCTCGAACAAGATTTCTTTGTCTTTATATCGACAGCAGAAGAGCATTATATCTACGTGAGAACTGTCGTTATATACAGAGGCTGTTCGCACATTTTTTAGACGAATTTGGTAAGCGGTAATAAAAAGTCGTTTGCTGCAAAAGAAATAATTGCAATTGTAATATGTTTTTAAAAGTCAAAATTATCGTCTGCGGCTGGAAAGTTTTGTTTTTATTCAAAATGGCGTTTTTAACAAAGCAGTGGTTCGAAGGCTACATTTATGCTCTTTCCGAAGAGAAATATGCATACTCCGTTATCCAAAAACGATGTGAGAGTCATGGTTTTGTGATATCTAAAGCGTCGATAGGTAATATCGTCAACAAAAAAGGAAAAAAAACGTCAAATTGGAGCCTCAAGTGGGACAAAAATTCCAAACAAGTATCCAAGGAAAAAACGGACATCTTCGACTATTGCAAAGGTACGTTGTTTAATGTTAAAAGAAAATCCCCCTAGTCAAAGGACAGTTGCAAAATCATTAAAATGCTCGGTGTCCACTGTAAACAAAATGATAAACGATGATTTAAAGCTTAAGAAATCGAAAAAACGCAATGTGCAACGTCGTCTTCCAAATCATATCGCTGAACGCAGGACACGCTGCAGAATTCTATATGAGAAATACTTATCCAAAGAAAAATGGAAAACAATTATCACAATAGATGAATCATTGGTGTATTTAAATGATTGCTACAAAAAAAGTGCCATTTATTATCATAAAAGGGGAGAAAAAAATTTAAGTACATGGTTCAAAGAATCGAAAGAAAGTTTTTCTAAGAGATTCATGATTGTTGCTGGTTTTTCTTATAATGGCAAGTTAAAAATAACGAGAGTGGAAAAAAATGTCAAGATTAACTCCAAATACTATCAGGAACATATTTTATCGCCAATTTTTCTGAATGAAATACCATCGCTTTACCCACAGTGCCATCAATCTGTGAAACTCCATCAGGACAAAGCTAGCAGTCACACATCAAAATCCAGTGTAAATTTCCTAAAGGAAATGGAACAAAAAACTGGTATCAAGGCCATACCCTTCACTGATATCCCTACTAAATCTCTCGATGTATCACCTATGGATTTTTGTGCTTTCGGACTTTTAAAATCTGCATTATCCAAACGTCGTCCCAAAACCCTTGCAGGACTCTGGAAAGCTGTTCAGGAGGAATGGGATAGAATACCTCTTCTGATACTTCAAAAGGCATTATTATCTGGAAATTGCGGTGTCGAAAGATAGTTCAGAATAAGGGATGTCAAATAGAACATTTAAAACACAAGAATTTTATGTAATTTAGTTTTGTGAATACAATATACATCGTGTAAAAAATGTGTGAACAGCCTCTGTAGCATCGAATAACTTAATCGAGGGAAGTTATAAGGCCTGTATTCTGCACAAATGTGCATGGGTGGTGTTGATGTAAATTTTTTCCTAATTTATACCATAACTAAAAAGCAAACAAACTTACAAGTATCCCTCAAATAAAGTTCTCGCCCATACAGCTGTAATATATGTCCTTCAGGATTTTAAACGATTGAGTTGGGAGTTCTTAAAATTAACATCTCAATTAACGTTTCAAACCACGTACGAGAAAATGAAAATATTTATTCTACCCAGACACCTCCATTTACCAGTATATATACAGACTTGTAATCCCTACTTAGTACCCGTTGGTTAGTACCCGTTGGTTCATCTACTATTCATAATTAATACAAAATTCAAGTAAGGATAATATTGCATGAAAATGAAGGTCTATTTTGAGGCGATTTACTCTTCAAAATAAACCTTCATTTTCATAGCCTATCATTTTGTTAAAAAAAAACATTCATTTTAGATCAAAATTTCAATCCTTTCGTATCACTAAATTCGACATCCGTAATCAGGTATTCATTATCATTTTTAAATGTAACTACCTCGGTTGCCTTTCTTGTCCTCAAAAAAGGATTTTTGAGGTAAAGAGGCACAGATTTTTAGGCTGATTTAATATATAATTCAGAATAACTCAATTTATTTCCCTTTTTTATCCTTGGCTTAAAGCTGTACTAGACCATATTACTCGACAAAATCTGTTTCAAATAAAATAATTTTGCCCAAAACAGAGGATTTTTCTTTTATCCAAATGACAGCAACAAATAAATCTCTTGCCCAAAATTACTTATGAAAAAAACTTGTTTTATTCTATGTCAGCTTTCATTTCCAGATCAAAAGATCAGTGTTCTCTAATACGTCTCAATTTGGGATCGTTTTTGCAGTATTAAAGCAAAGATAAGGTAATTAGAGTCTTTTTGTTATATAGATACATAAGATATAATTAAGGGGGTCCAGGGCGTTTTTTAAAAAAATATTTATTAGTTAAAATTTTGTATATTTTTTAAAGGTTAACCATATAATTTGTAAACAAAATCCATTCATAAAACTTTTCACAAAGTTTTTAAAAAACTTTTAAATTTAAAAATTTTTAAAAAAGTGGGCTAATTTAAAATCATTATAACTCGAAATATTATTTGTCGAATTTCAATTTTTTTTCGTTTAATTAAACAGAAATATATAATTTTTAATTTTAATTCAGCGTTTTTTAAAATATTAATTATTTAAAAAAATTAAAAATATTTAGAGTAAAATTTTCAAAAAAATGATGTAAGTTATTTTTTAAAAAATCATATTTTCAGAAGTAAATATTTTTTTCAAATTTGCTGACTCTAAATTAAAGTAAAATAATTGAAAAAGACATGTCCATGTTTGAACCATGTATCTTTAACGGTTCTTGACATATAACAATTTAAAGACGAGAAATGGTGAATAAACCTATCATGCTGGAAAACACATTTACAGGTTTAATCAAAGATTGGCTGCTATTAAAATATTGCAAAAAATATTAATATCTCGTGTTCTAATTAAGATGGAAACATGATTTGAATGTCTTTTTAAGCGGAAAAAAACACAAAATTTTTTTCGAGAATTTTAAGAATTTTGTGTCCTGGACTCCCTTAAATATTTTTGACTTATTCTATAAAATTACACTAAAAAAAAAGTATTATTTAAGGAAAATTGTGTCTTGTTTGGCTACTAATATAGGTGCTCATTATTATCCAATGCTTATTAATTACCTGAAAGTGATGAGTATGTTCAACTCTCTTAGGTGGATTGATTTATCTTCCATTCGATTAAAATAGTAATCGCTAAAAAATAACAATATAAACAGCCCTTCACAGCATATTATTATGATAAAATATATCTAATGAGATTCAGGACTGCCGTAAACAAGCGAAATCAAATAAACTTGCTTAAATTGCGCAATCGAATTGGATCCTTTCGTCAAGAAGGTGTTTGTTTGTTTGTCTAAATACTCAATAAATACTAATAAACTCAGTGACTGTAGTTATTTGTTCCCTTCAAAGAAAAAGCACCGTATTCCAAATAGCAACAAAATTAAAAATTTAAATGTCTCATAAGTGAAAGTATAACTTTCGTAATATTTTGAAGAGACGCCGGTGAAAGTTTTTTGCCCCAGTCTTACAGGAAATTGGTTCCTGTGTTTCGTAAGATTTGTAGCGTTAAGTTCTTCTGAAATACGTTGGAAGCATGACTGAACATGTAATATGAGAGAAGTTAACACATATTACTCTTGGAAAATGAAATAAACGTTTCGTCACCTCTTGAAATCAATTTTAATCAGTTGTATCCGAATTGATGTTTGCATACCACTTCACATTATAAGAATGTGAAGTTTACTCTTTCGAAGACGTTGAAATAGAAATTTCTGAGGATGTTTTGATAGAGTCTCAAAGTAGTCAGATTCTTTTACCGGTATCTGTTATTCAAACATATTTACTTACTGTATGTAATACTAGCTGAAAACCCGCACTTCGCTACGGAGCACATTCAAATTAAATACAACGGTCAATGTATGCAATTAATGCCAAAAAAATATACATATATATATATATATATATATATATATATATATATATATATATATATATATATATATATATATATATATATATATATATATATATATATATATATATATATATACATACTATATTTATTTATTTATAATAAATGCGACGATCAATGTATACAATTTATGTTAAAAAAAACAAAAAATATATTTATAAAAAAAAAATCGTAAAGGATATTTTTATAGGTAAAATAATGTAGAAGAAAATATTCAAATCAAATGTAATAGAACATACTACAGAATATAATACACTTAATATAATACAGTTTGAGGAACATAATATATTTTACTGCATTTTAATATTTTTTTGGATAATGTCCAATCGTCTGCCGCATTAGCACGAAAAAAAATATTTTTTGTCTATTTAGTTGTTATGCACGTGACGATAAATTTATTTAAAGTACCAGTAAAAGAAATCACGTGATCAGCATTTAAAAAATTAAATTCAGCATTTTAAAAATTAAAAATGAATCTTTAAAAATTCACCAAAAGTCAGAAAACAGAGGTAAATATTCGAAAGAGATCTCATTTTAAAGGAATTTTTATGATCTTTCTCACGATATAAATTTTATAAACCTCAAAATATTGTTTTAAATGCAAACCTAAAAAAAGTTACTAAAACAGATTAAAAATTTAATTTTAAAAAATCTAAGAAGAATTTTTCAAAAATATTTCTTAGTGCACCCCTACACCATAAGAAGAATCGCCATGCAAAATTTCAGCCCTTTAGTTCCAGCGGTTTGGTCTGTGCGTTGTATGTCATTCTGTCAGTGAGTCAGTAAGTTACGAAACTGTTATATATATATATATATAGGTAATATCTTCGAAATATGGTAATTTATAGATGAAACGTTTAGTTAAGAGAGTTACTGGAAACAAAGAGATTTTATTTAGTGCACCCCAATTCCATATTTTCTTATTTTAAGATGCGGAGTTTCGCTCTTTCGGCGAACTCTGCTCGGCTTCTGCTCGGATTGCCACTTATGGTTTTAGAAAATGCAAGTTAATAAAATAAATGCCCATAAAAATTTCACCGGAAAATGACCGTATATCTACAATACCATTCTACTGGTATTCTTCCGAATCAGTCTACTGGTTTGAATCCCGCGTTCGGTATGGGTGTTAGTAGACACTCGGAATTGTCTGTAAGCTATACCGACCGTTAGAGACTGTTGAAAAAGATGATCTAATGCTCTAAACAAATCAAAGCAAAATCCCATTAAATTTTGCTGGAAACTGTATATATATATATATATATATATATATATATATATATATATATATATATATATATATATATATATATATATATATATATATATATATATATATATATATATATACACTGCTGGCCACCCAAATTGCAACATCAAGAAAGACAAGCGATATCACAACAAAATTTATTTTGTAGATAACATGTTGACCAAGTATCAAATGATTAAATTTATAGACTTCTGTGAAGTGTGGTTCCTGCCAAAATCAGTTGCCAGAGTAGCCGCCATTGTTGGAGATCACCGCTGCCACACCCCTCGGCATTGATTCAAAGAGACTTTGGATGAGTTCTTGGGGTACAGCAGACCAAGCAGCTTCCACACGTTGCCAAAGTTGATCTGCTGTGGCAGCTGGGGATGGAATCTGGGTCAATCGTAGAGCAACCATGGACCACATGCTTTCTATCGGCGAAAGATCCGGAGAGCGAGGCCGCCAGGGAAGCAATTCAATCTGGCGATTGACGAAGAACCGTTGGACTATGCGTGCTACGTGTGGTCGCGCATTATCCTGTTGAAATATGGCTGTGGGCAAGCCCTGAAGGTAAGGAAGGACAACTGGCTCCAACACCTCGGAGATGTAGCGCTGGCTGTTTAAAGTACCGGCAATGCGTACTAGAGGTGTGCGAGAGTGATATCCAATACCGCCCCATACCATAATACCCGGTGCAGGACCAGTGTGACGGTGCATAACGCAGCTGTTCAGCATCCTCTCTTCACGGTGTCTCCAGACTCGAATGCGACCATCGTGGTGTTGCAGACAGAAGCGTGACTCGTCAGTAAAGACAATTTCATTCCATTCTGCCGTCCAAATCCTTCTGTCATCGCATCATTGGCGGCGGAGACGTCTGTGGTTCTGCGTCAAGGGTAGACAAAGCAATGGACGTCTTGCGGACAGACCTCTCTGATGTAAACGGCGTCGAATGGTACGCTCAGACACTGGATGATGCGTTACAGACTCCATGTGCTGTGCTATGGTTCGTGATGTGACTGAGCGATCCGTCACTGCCATGCGCACAATTTGCCTGTCATCACGTGAAGTGGTGTGCTGAGGTGGATGCGATCGAACACGCCGGTCCGTCATACCCTCTTGCATCCAACGATCACATATCCGCATTACAGTTGTTTGGTTTCGTCCAACACGACTACCGATTTCCCTGAAAGATAATCCACAATCTCGGTAGGCCACTATCCTTCCTCTGCCGAACTCGGATACTTGATCAAAAGGTGATCGCTGTTTTCGACGAGGCATAATTGATCGTTTTTTTGAAAAAACCACAAGAAAAACGCAATTGCCGAACTTGAAATCGTCGAAATCTCCAAGCCTTAAATAGCGCTTTGAAGTGGCGCTATTTAAGGCTTCGGCGGTATTTAAGGCCACAGGAGCGTGTGATGGGCGTCTGCGCTGAAATTCTAATCATTTGCATATCTTATCCCCGCTAATGCATGCTGTAAATTTCATGTTATTTGCATGTTTCCTTCAGGGTGTTGCATTTACAGTGGCCAGCAGTGTATATATATATATATATATATATATATATATATATATATATATATATATATATATATATATATATATATATATATATATATATATATATATATATAAAGATACCGAACACCATCCTCTTTGGTTAACAGCTTGACAGGGGTAGTCATCTTGTGATATTAGAGGGTTAAACAAACCCGGACTTAGAAGTACAGGTTGACAGAGGTTCCTTTCGGCTACAAACATCTCCCACGCCAGTCATAGAATTCCCTGTTCTCTTTTAAAAGTTAATCTCATTTTCCGTTGTTCCTCTTTTGACTTCAGTTATACTTTCATTTTTTTTAAGTTTTTTTTTAATAAACTGCTTGTTACGAAAGTGACCTTCCATGTTATCCAGAGAAAAACTTTCATATATGACGTACAAGAGGAAATCTTAGTGATTAGGATAATTGATACTAGTCCGTTAATACTAGAGATAGCTAGATATCCAGTTAATACCCGAGGTGCTTGTGGTCAATACTTTAGCTCATTGCAATCAACAGAATTTGGTAAATAGATATATCCAGCAATTTAAAATTTTCCACATATTGATACCAGCATCTAAAGAAACTGAAAACTGTAGCTGGTAATTTTAAAATGTGAAAGTTTCAGGGACCAAGTGATAATTTCTTTTAAAATATGACATAAAAAATAACACTTTCTAAAACGATTTGTTAATCAAATCGGCTATCGATTAAAATTTTTCTAATGTTCTTCCTTCTTCCTGGTAACCTTATTTTTGTCCACTGACATTTAATACTCAAGTTTTATGTTTAGTCTGCGCTTCATATTACTCTCAAATATTTTATAACACTGATGAGGATATTTTAAACATCTTTTTATCATGAAAATTTAACATTATAACACGAAAAAAAACTTAAGTAAACCCATGTGCAACACGAACGCGCACTCTTGCACGCTACGAAGTGGATTAATTTTTATCATAATGTTATACAATATATCATTGTATTTCCAAATGAACACTGATATATTAATTTATATTAGTCCTTTTATAAATTCCAAACGCAAAAAAAAATGGTTGCAGCATCGATTTTAATACGGAATATAGGATGAAAAGTTTCACAATATTTTAAATTCTCCTGGTTTTCGTTAATCTGCTCAATGTTGTGCTATGATGTTTATCAAAGTCAAACTTATCAGAATCATCTCAATATAATTTACTTTAAAAATTTCCCATTTTTTATTTTGAAGGTATATTATTCCTATATTTCATGTGCATGCGTGTACTTTTAATTATATGCATTCACAGGTAAAATGATCGTAACTTTTCCGTAATCACATTAGACGGGATATATGCCACTGTAGGAAATGTCACCCAAAATACTAGTTCAAACTAATATTACAGCGACTAAACTACTAATATAATAATAAGCTGTTGTTCCTGTAAGTTATACTAATCTAAACAGCGACTAAGTACTCTGCCTTTCTTGCGAGAGGAGATATTTTCCTGGAAAGGAATACAGGAAGAAATATTTATACTATTAAGGAGACTTCTTCACCATATGCTTTCCTCGCCTTCAAATTATCCCATTCAATAAATTTAATGAAACATATTGGGCTCCACTGCTCTTATGATGAACACGATCAACATTCTTCAAATCATCTAACGTTTCGAAACCGATTTGGAGTACTTGATAGTAATGTGCTGCCATTTTCTAGATTAAAAAAAAAGTATGCTATAAAAATAATAATTTCGTTAAATAAATCCATTTTAGTCATTTGTTTGGATTTCGGATGGGTAGAGAATCCTAAAGACACATATTTATTTTAAAGGAAAATCCAACGTGATAAATTCCTTTTATACAGATAACCAAAAGCTCTGTTTCGTAAGAAATATGATATGGAAGATAGATGTCATAGGATATCTATCGCAAAGGGAGATGTGAAAAAAATACTACCATGTCGAGGTTATATTTTTTGCTTTTCAGTTGTCTCTTGTTATTCCCAACATTCGTAATTTTCGAGAGAATAGGACTTCACAGAATGAAGGAATTTTGGATGTATGACTGATAATATACTCTTAAAAATTTAGCAGTCAAGAGCTCTTTAACAGGTAGCCTCTTCCCTGTTGAATAATTATTAATTTATCCTTTATCAACTATTAATTAATTATTTATTCAACATTCACAATTTGTTTATCATTTATTTATTATTCATAATTTATTTATCATTTATTTATTACTTATTATTTACATCTTTATTTATTTCAAAAGAGGAATTTTTCAGTATGGAATTAAAAGTGTTAAAAACATATTATTCCCCTACTTCTTTAATTATAGAATCTCGGGGAAATTAAATTTCGTTTCCGTGACTTTTTTCAGACGTACTTATATTAATTCATTTCCCAAGAATTTCTGAAATTCAGGTTATTTGAAAACAGACTTCCAATTATCGATTGCAGTTCTCACGGGAATACGAATATATATATATATATATATATATAAATCTGTAACATCTGGATACCCAAGGAGAGAGAAGACTGGCATCCAGCATGTCACAAGGGATGAAGAGTAGTCGTGGCTCGAAGAATGGACAACTCTGCAGGTTACGGCATCACAAAACTTTATTAGGAGGAGAGTACGTCTCCCCAAGACAGTTACAAAATCCAAAAAAGCGCACATGTATGTTGATCAGACGGCTTATATAAACTTTGTCATGTGATCATGATAGCGATTAGGTATTTTCTGTTGTCGACAAGTCACATGGTGTTTTATGTAATCTGCGCAAAGCCTATATGAAATCTTGGGTGACGCTACGTGGTTTGAAAAAGGAAGCCATTTAATATTTTCCACTAGAGGCCTTTTAGGACTTAGATTTGAAAACGAAAATTAGCTCGTACGCTCAAGGGAATTTAGAATAATGTTAGATTTTAAAATGGTATGGGGTTTTTAATGTTATATATATATATATATTATGTATGTATGTATGTATGTATATAGGGCAGTAATGCAATCGATTTTTTTATTATAGACCGCAGAGATCAATTATGGTTCGGAAGGATATGATCCCCACCAGTAATAAGTATAGCGATAAAATCAATACACTCATTTATATATATATATATATATATATATGTGTGTGTGTAATGATTATGGTGGAGATGCACTTTATGTCCTCAGATATACTTCGGAGTTGTAGTAGGACAAAGTTTTAGGCAAATGGACGTGGTCGTGGAGACAGGCACGCCGGAGAGAATAAGTGAAGTTCTACTCCAGCAAGGAAGCAGGAGGCGATCTACTCACAAATTAGGATGTTTTATTAGTTGACACCATCACTGGACACGTACAAAATTAATTATGCTGAAGACTTAGGCGTAGTTTTTACATAGTTTACTAGTCGAAGTTCTCCGGAAATCGCCGGAGTCATCACACAGGAGACAAAGGGACGCAACGCGCCCTAAAATTACATGCTGACCGAGCTAAGGCAGGACACATAGAACTACAGAAAGCGTGCAATTCTCGCCCGCGTGCAATTCGAGCCTATCAAACTTCTAAATGGCCAGAAACGGACATGTGACCCTAGCGTGTCATATGGTGTGATCGATGGAAAGTTCTCCAACCTTATATAACGGTTATATATCTCTTTCCGCACGTGGCCTTAGGGGAAAAACTAATAGATTGATATTGGTTGAATATAGGTCGCAATCCAAGGTTAAGGGAGGGTATTCTGTTGCAATAAGATAAACGAATTTGGAAAAAGCATGTTAGGAGTATTTAAAAGAATTAAAATTTGTTTCATATATATATATATATATATATATATATATATATATATATATATATATATATATATATATCTTTTTACTGGGGGTACGCGGGGGTATGGTGTTTCCCTAGTATTGTTTTGGCTTAACTTAACCGAAATTTCAAGACACTTTCGAATCAATTCTTAAAATTTAACAAAATGTATTTTTTTTAAATCGCGAATCTTGAGTTTCTCTGCGACGTATTCTCGTAAGCAAATATTTATTTTTCTGTGTTTCACTCTGTTTCATGGACGGATAAAGATTTCCCGCAAAAAGAAAGAAGGCAACGGTGGAACGGCGTATGATATAGATGAGAATAGATGCTATCGTGGTCTAATAGGTGGCATTAAGGTTGCAAGGGCATTGACCCTTAGGATTCCTCGTAAAGGGACGGGCAGGGCAACGGGGTAGAGGGAAAAGTCGGCAGAATGCAGTCAGCGAGGGAGTATTTGCGCTTGTATTTGTGTTGTGATTGTGTGTGAATACTATGACAATATCTTTTATAAGATGCATGCTGTAAGCTGTCTTTGCTCGAATTGCAAAGGATGAAATAGACTTTTGACATTCACATCCCGGAATCACAAATTGCGCGTAAAAAGTTGTGTAAAACCATAACCGGCTGTTAGTTGATCATTATTGTGAAAGAAATTGTGTTATATTGACTATTTGGGGGTGCTTCATATCCCTACAAAATGAATGAAATAATGGACTTTTATTGCCCGTGTCAAAAAGAAAGAAAAGTCCCAATACAGAAGATACATGTGAATCGATTAAAGTTTCAACACTGTCATTTGCTACAATGGCAAATGAACAATTGGACAATATGTGGCCTTCTTGTTGGTCTTTAGGACAATAGAATGATTTCTGTGTAAAAAATGCTTACAAAAAATATATACAAAAATCTAGGCTGTGGTGTTTGTCTTAAAGTTTAAATGCTTGGAATTGAGACAAAAATGGGTGTGAAGATATCAAAGGAATGGGTCAATAATGAAGTTGGTCAGTTTGCCTCAAATCGAGATCTAAAAGTTAACATCTCTACGGATCAAAATATTCAAACACAAAGGAAGTGCTGAGCATAAAACTGCCATGAAGATATTAGAAGAGGCAAAGAAGGAAATGGTAGAGAAAGTTTACCTTGAAGTCCCTTTCAAGTCAAAAAGAAGTAACTGCGAATATATTTCGCACGGTCTACAAAGTTGCAAAATGTAATCAATCATTAAATAATTTTGGAATGAAAATTGACTTTCAAGAATTGGATGGCGTTGATATGGGACGAGTATTTTATTCTACAACTGTTTGCATAAACATTATCAATTACATTAGCAAGGAAATGAGAACAAACTTAGACCTCAAAATCATAACTTCCAAATCAAAAATATCGCTAATCACCGTTGAAGCAACATCCCTTAATGAAAAGTCTACTTTAATCTTGTATTTCTGTGTAATGATTTCTGGTTGTGAAATGACTGCCGCAGTGAATTTATTTATCGACTTGATTAAGTTAGATGATGTAACTGTGAAAGGTATTTTCAACGCTTTGATTTGTCCTCTACAATCTATTGGATTGACGAAAGAATTCATGAATAATTATAAAGTTTCTGCTGCATGTGATGGCGCAGCAGTGATACTTGGATCTCATGGTGGAGTTAAGAAATAATTGAAAGAGAAAATTTCATCTATAATTGTATTTCACTCTGCCAATCATAGATTGGAATTAGCCGTCCATGATGCTGTCAAGAGAATTTATGGAATTAACAGGTTCAAGACATTCACTGAAAAGTTATATGTTCTCTACCATGCATCACCAAAAAATAGTCCAGAGTTGCAAGCCTGTGCTAATTCACTGGAAATGCAACTTTTGAAAATTGACAAATACTTATGAAATCGTTGGGTAGCATCCAGTTTTAGTTCAGTTTCTGCTGTCTGGCAGCATTGCAAAGCATTGGTACAATATTTTACAATTGATAAGGACGATTATACCAAAGAGAAAAAAAAGACAGATGTATGTATAAAGGTTTGTTGAAGAAAATTACATCAGTGGAGTTCATTTTAGATCTAGGGTTGATGTGTAATGCTCTTTAAGAGCATTCTGAGCTAAGTATTAAATTACGAAAAAGGAATATAAATTTGTATTGTGCAAATAAAATGATTAAAAGCTCTCTCACATATTTGAAGAGAGACAAATATATCCTGTATCATATTATGAAAACGCCACCACTTCCACTAAATATCTCATCTTCCAGGAAGTTCCCATATGAAAGAAAGATAGAAAGGAAGACCCACCAATATGTCCTATTTCCTTTTATGAAAATCTGAAAATATCTATAGAAAGGAGATTACTAGATGATGAAGAAGCTAATTTATCCAAATGGGCCAGAGAACTAGATCCAAATCAGTTACCAGAAGAAGTTCAAAATCATTTGACGTTGGGAAAGGCAGAAATAAGGAATTTATCAAGAAGACTTCACTTGAATGAAAGGGAGATGATACAAAGTTTCCGAGAATACATCGAAGGGAAAAAATTCCAGAAATATTTTTTTTCAATTAATACACCATCTCGATATGATTCCGATATTTCCAAGTGAATGTGTAAAAGGTTTTTCACAGATGAACCTTATTATAACCCCTTTAAGGACATCATTGTTGGTTAAAACATCATTGGCAATGATGTTCATGAAAATTGTTGGGCCTCCTCTACGTCTGTTCAATCCAACAAAACGTGTAGAATCTTTGATGATTTTTTAGGCCATCATTCAGCAATAGACGCAAATAGCAAAGAAAGAAATCGAGACAATGAACCCCCTGAAGACATGAGTCAGATTTGGAGTTTATTTTAAAATTTTTACAAATTTTTTTTAATATTCACATAATTCCTTATTGTGAAATCTTGTTTAGTTTTCCGATAAATAAATAGAATTAGAATTAACAGATTTATTATTTTATTTTATCGAACTTCTCCAATAGTTCCAAATTGGAAAAAAAAAACGACATTTAACATCTTGCCAAACCATAAATTTCTTTTGAAGTTGAAAACACGATACTAAAAATAGACACCTTTATTTGAGAAAACACAGTATACCCACCTATTTCTTTAAATCTGATTTATGTACTGGAACAGCTGTGATTTTAAAAAAAATCTTTCCATAACCAACAGGTAGTGGAAAAATAAATTTATTATTACCGAGAAATTTTTACAGCCCACGCAAAAACTCGAAATATTCAAATGACAACACCCACCTTTTTCCCGTCACAAAATGCTCAGGGCATGCGAAAACCTTAAAAAGCGTTGAAACTGTACGAGTATCTCAAAAACGGACACGTTATTCACGCACAAAAAACCAGCTCTGCGAATGGCTAACAAAACCACAATCAGAGAGCTTTTTATCGGTTTTCTAAGCTAAATATCTGGCGAACGGCGTTTTGTGAATGGTTTCTATCCTTTGTCATATGCAAATTTCCTACGTGCGCCCCGATCGTGTCTTTGTTGGCCGTTCGCAGACCTGTTTTTTGTGCATGCATAACGCGTCCGGTTTTTTTTTTGTAATACACGTACCGTTCCAACGTTTTTTAGGGTTTTCGCATGCTCTGAGCATTTTGCGACGGAAAAAAGTGGGCATTGCCATTTGAAAATTTCCAGTTTCTATACCTATAACCGTAACCATGAGCGTCATTGTGTTGCCGTTCTCAGAATCCCGAGCTCATACCTCTGAATAACTATATCTGAAATTTCAGCTAGATAGGTTGAAATGAACGGCCGCTAGAGGTCCATATATCGGCAAAGTTTCTTTAAGACAACCCGGTATATATATACACACATCATATATATATATATATATATATATATATATATATATATATATATATATATATATAGAGAGAGAGAGAGAGAGAGAGAGAGATACAGTCGAGTTGATGGGAATAATAAGTTTTTAACTTGCACACATTATGGATATTTAATTAGTTAACATATTACAAGAGATATAAAAGACTGGAAGATTTTTACATATTTACAAAGAACAGAGACAATGGATAGAAGCTTCAGGTTCAACGCATATCCAATACCCTAAGTGACGCGCAATTCGACCCCACACCAAAACAATGGAAAGTTAGTTTCGTTTGTCCCTGTGATCATCTATGGCGTAATATGTCCAGCAACAGCTAGGCACCACAGGTACAGACATGGTCGGGACAGGCAAAGTTGAAATATAAAGGGGTGAGTTTGTATAAGAGTTGTGTAAAGAAATAGATACAGAGATAGAATTAGACAGACAGATTTAAGGGAATAGAAATAATAACTGATGGGGTGTTATCTATTTGTGTGTGTGAGAGAGAGAGAGAGAAGGGGAAACAGATGATCTTAAAATGTTATTTCTTTTCTAAAATACTCTCGTTGCAATAGGAAAAGAATATCATTTTTGAGTCTTCTAAGACCTGAAAATATTGTTCAATTTTCCGAAAATTTCTGGAATTTCATTTGCTTAAAATAGTACTCGATTCTGCAATCATAATTATTTTCAAGAATTTTCTCAAAAGACATTTGTTTTGCTGTCGTAATTTTCTTTCTTTTTTTTACACTAAACGGGGTTAATTTATAACTTTTTACCTCAAAAATGTAGTGCGGGGTAGTGGAGTTTTGATCGGAAGTATATGTCATTAAAAAAAACCCGACCCACGTTATGTGCATCGAATAAATACATTTCACACATACTTTCTCACTCACGCAAACATATATATATATATATATATATATATACAGGGTGATTGTTTTTAAACGGACATTACTCAGAGCCATCTGTAGCGCGATCTATCAGGCGGAATTCCACCAAAATTGAAAGAGGGACTAAGGACGACATGGGAAAGAGTTTCCGCGAAAAAAAAAATTACTTCCAAAAGTCGCCGATAGGGGAAAATATGGCGATTTTGTTGTCCGAGAATTTGCATAAAAGGCAAGTAAAACTTCAAAATACAAATTCATGTTCATCAAAGTCCAGGATATGTTGTCCTTTGGGCCACCAAGTTCGAGAATGTACCAAGATACACCTTAGACATTAAATAACCCCACAGAAAAATGTCACATGGGTTAGGTCCGGAGAAGAGTCGTTTTTTCACTGTGGAAATGCACGTGGAAAAAAGAGACTGATGACCCTTTCTTCTGTAAAGCGAAGGCGCAACAGATTCCGCACCGAACTCTGTAGTCCATAATACTGACGTTGATCTCGACTACGTAGTCATGAATTTGCAATTTGACGTTTTACTTGCTTTTAATGCAGATTCTCGGGTGCGCGGACAACAACAGCGCCATATCGCCTCCTATCGGCGAATTTTTGAACTAATTTTTTTTTTCACGGAAACTTTTTCCCACGTCTTTTTTAGTTCCCTCTATCAACTTTGGTGGAATTCCGCCTGATAGATCGAGCTACAAATGGCTCTGAGTAATGTCAGTTTTAAAAAAAATCACCCTGTATATATATATATATATATATGTGTGTGTGTGTGTGTGTGTGTGTGTGTGTGTGTGTGTGTGTGTGTGTAACGTGGGGAGAACGGCCGCTGGTCATTGCAATGAATATGCCGCACCCCACATCACGGTCAACTCTACAGTGACACTGGATTACTGGAACGGTAGTCTGGTCGAAAGAATCAGACGTTGACACAAGTTTACGCTTACACCATATTTATTAAATTCACCGGCCCCTCCGTCGGGTTTTTCATGGCAGGCAAAATATTACAGAGAGCGTCTAAATTTAGACATCAGATAGTTTTATAAGTTCATCTCATGACGTGACAGAGAGGTGTGACTTAATGGCTGATTTGATAAAAGTTGTTGTTTATGTGCAAAGCTGAATTTTTTAGACCCCCACGCCGCGCACCTTTTAATTTCGTTAAAAAGTTAGCCATCTTTAATGATATTGCCTGGGGTTACCAAAGACTGTAACAATGGGACTTTTACATAAGTTTTACTGGGACGACAATACTACAATTTAGAATATCTTTTGGACTTTAACACGAATGCCCAAGGGGAGTTAACTAATTAAGAGATTAAAAAGGGATATGTAATTTTGAATACTAAAGTGAGGAATTAATAGTTTTTAAATGTTAAGAGTATTTGATTAAGAAATTACTAGTTTTTTAATATTATATATATATATACAGTTGTGGCCAAAATTGTAGAAACCTTCCAGAAAAGGTGTAGTTTTGAGGTTTAAGGGATCTTGACGGCACTTTTTGTTAAGTAATACCATAAAATGATATATCAATGGAAAGATAAGTTAATCAAAAATGCCATGCAATAAAATTCTGTCCAATTATCTGTATTTTATCAAAAGTTATAGCCAAATAACCCCCCCAAAAAAACAACTTGCCTAGGTCAGTATGAAGTAGATTTACTTCCTTTGAAATCAGACGATGAGTATGGGTGTTTAGAGTGCCAATTAGGTGACATGGTTTCGGCAATGAGTCAATCAGGTCCAATGGCGGCTCCAGGCTAGAGATTTGGGGGGGGGCAACGTCGGCCCTTAGGGATATATATATATATATATATAATATAAACATCCTCTCATTTTAAATTTAAGCTCATTAAGTATTAGGTCTACGATTATATAATTTTAGGCTATGAAAATAATACTCCAGGCTTTTTTTTTTTGGGGGGGGGGGAATTTCTCTTACTGCCCCCTCTCCTTGGAGCCGCCCTTGTTCAGGTCACAGTAGGATTCAGCTGTTGTTGGCAAGTGTTGGAGCTGAGATGAGGACATTTTATAAGTTCAGTATGTGATTGCTATTGGAGTTGGACAGTACTTTATGTAATTGCTATTTTGAAAGTCATAAAACCTTAATAAAATTTAAAAAATGGCACGAATAGTTAACTGGTCACCCAGAAAGTGGTTTAAAATAGTTCTATTACTTGAACAAGGCTACAGTTATGAAGAAATCAGAAGACAAATCTGTGGAAACATAAGCAAAGGTGGCATTTCTAAATTTTTGAAGAGGCATGACGAAACTCAGGAACTACAAAACTAGACTGGTAAAGCCAGGAAAAGGTGCTCAACAATAAGTGATGATAGAATTTTAAAGAGACTGTTCAGAGCTAACCGAGGAAAATCCTCTGGGTGTATACAAGGCGAAATGGCGCAAGCTAATATGAAATTGGGTGCAAGGACTGTTCGGCGTAGACTCCAGGGTCTAAATGCTAGAATTCAATGAAAAAAGCCATTTTTCCACGAAACAAAGGTTGAAAAGATTAAACTAGGCTAAAACACATGTTAACTGGACAGCAAAACAATGTACAGTGTTATTTGTTCTGGCGGGACCAAAATCTCCCTGTTTGGTGGGGATGGCTTAAAATGCGCAAGGAGAAGAATCGGAGAAGTGTTGTATCCTGATTGTATTAACGTACCACGAAACACCTGGTTAGTTTTATGATATGGGGATTGTATGACATCAAAAGGTGTGGGCATAATTTGCTTGATTAATGGGAATATGAATGCCCCAAAATACATAAAGGAAATACTTGAACCCAAACTGAAGCCGGCCGTGATCCTCTCCAAGATAATGAAGCGTAATTATTTCAACAGGATTCAGATCCATGTCATGTTGCTAAAGATTCCAAAAAAATGGTTTCAAGATAATGATATTTCAACGCTGCAATGGCCTGGAAATATTCCAGACCTTCACCCAATTGAAAATCTATAGAGCCGACTAAAGAAACTTGTTACACTGAAGCAACCCAGCAATAAAACCCAATTAATAGAGCTGATAGTTCCATCTTGGTGTCACATTATAATAGCTAAAGAACTAAAAGACTTCGTTCAGTCCATGGGAGGGTGTTTTAAAGTTGTTATTAAGAGTATAACTTACCAAACTAATTATTAACGCAACAGGTGCGAATTTTTGTCTTTCTCTTTTTTCTATGTGTTTCACTTTTCTTCTTTATAAATGATATTCTAATTAAAAATTGTTCGTAACAGTTGTTGCATTACATTTTTGATTAAATTATCTTTTCAATTATGTATAATTTTATGGTATTTCTTCAAAAATAAGTGGTGTTATGAGCCCTCAAACCTCAAAACTACGCATTTTCCAAAAGGTTTCCACAATTTTGGCTACCAATGTATTCCTTTACCATACATGAGAGATAAATATACATATTTCGTACGGCACAGTGCCCGACTTGTTTCGCGTTAACGTCGGAGCGGTAACGTTATTTAAATAGCATTAATTTTTTTAGAAAACGCGGCTCTGGTCGCGTGTGTTATTAGGGCTCTGACGTTTGTCGGCAAAAGATTGCAAAATTGATATGTGAGGATTAATATTATTTGAAATTTCTTAGTTTTGGAATAATATGCCAAAATGTTTACAACTCGCGAGGTTAAAAGTTTCAATATTGAAGCCAGTAAAGCATGTCATGTAACGCCGAAAAGAGGTTGTTAATTTTCCTTACAATATGCTTTTCTCCTTTACTTGGAAAAGGACTGCGATAATTGCATTTACTTCTGAACAATTTTATATATATATACTAGCGGACCCGAGAGACGTTGTCCTGTTCAAACGTTGTATTTCTAGCTGAAGTTCCCGGCGATGCCCGAGATTTTAAGAATGTTTGTTAACCAAAATCAATTTAAAAATTAACACAGTATAAATAACATAGAAAAAAAGCATACGAAATGTTATACATATTAATAATATGAAAACCCAATTAAAAATGTATAAATGTATAATAAACTCCTCAGATTTCAGCTACATTCGGTATTTCGTCATAAAAAAGCTGAAAAAAATAAAAATAAATAAAAATAATAATTTTAAAAAATAATAATTTTTAAAAATTAAAATAAAAAAATAATAAAATAAAATAAAATAATAATAAAATAATTGAAAAAATAATAAAATAAAAGCTGAAATAAAAAAGCCTTAAAAAAAAAAAGCTGAAATAACAGGTCTAGCAAAATTTACACAACTCTGGATTCGAATCCGGGTCAAGAGCATGGTACTTTCCAAATTGGCGACCTTCCGAATGCGCCACGATAAC